>CM061143.1:33882871-34265371 GCA_030710495.1 Labroides dimidiatus | reverse complement strand
ACGAGCGGTCTGCTTGGTTCTGGCCATTGCGTCCTCTTCTTCTTCTTTCTCTGACTTGGAGAAAAACTAGTGGAGAGCGGAGCCGAGCTGCTCTTAAAGCGGAGGAGCGGATTTCAAACTGTGACGCAGACGCCGCTTGAGAGCTCCGGCTCGTGATTGGTGAGAGGCCGCTCCTGGAGCTCAGCCCCGCCGAGGAGGGGGACAGAGCCCCCGTCTCAAGCTCCGCTGCTTATTGGACCGAAATGGGTTGCGAGGGGAGCGGAGCGGAGCTCGGGCCGCCCTCTGCTGCTCTGCTGGAAGCCTCTTTTCTGGTTGGTGCGCCGGGACAATGCGCGCGCTCTCAGCGTATATGAAGAGGACTTGGAGCCGAATGGATCACTATTTCTCTGAGACCAGACTCTAGAAAGTCCAAGAATGAGTGGAAGAGGCAAGACAGGCGGAAAGGCCAGAGCTAAGGCTAAGACCCGTTCATCCCGTGCCGGGCTCCAGTTCCCGGTGGGTCGTGTCCACAGGCTGCTGCGTAAAGGTAACTACGCTCAGCGCGTTGGTGCCGGTGCCCCCGTGTACCTGGCGGCTGTGCTGGAGTACCTGACCGCTGAGATCCTGGAGTTGGCCGGAAACGCTGCCCGTGACAACAAGAAGACCCGTATCATCCCCCGTCACCTGCAGCTGGCTGTCCGCAACGACGAGGAGCTCAACAAGCTGCTGGGCGGAGTGACCATCGCTCAGGGAGGCGTGCTGCCCAACATCCAGGCTGTCCTGCTGCCCAAGAAGACCGAGAAGCCCGCCAAGAAGTAAAGCCTCACACCGGACCAGAAACCACACAAAGGCTCTTTTAAGAGCCACACACTTGACCACAGAGAGCGTTTCCTGTTCAGAGCACTGAGCGAACATTTTAGTGAGAAAAGCAGCCGTGGAGCGCTCACACCGGCTCCGATATTCTCAAGCTCTCATAGAACCACGATTCCCCATCAGGAGCTGCGCAGAGCAGGAACAAAGCTGTTGAACTCGTTCAGAAATGGAAAGGACGAGCCTGCAGATTTAAGCCCGACACAGACCCAGATATGAAAAGAGAAAATATCATTAATAATGTCTCAGATGTTGTTGTAGGCGCTCTCTGATGCGGAATTTAGTTTATCATGAAGTTTTCAGACGCATGATCATCACATGTTTGAACAAATGAAAAAAAAAAAATGTATAAAGGTTCATTTTCATGTTTGACTGATTAGCTGCCCTATAAAAGTCTACGATATGAACAAAAATTAAAGTATTTAAGGTAGTCTTTATTTAGTTTAGTTATTGCAATTGTATTACTCTGTTGCACCGTGGGTCCGAGAGGACTGACATTTTCATTTATGCTGTATGTCCAGCATGTACAACATAATTGACAATAAAGCTGACTTTGACTTTGAAAAATTACAATCACCATTTTTCCACCTCAGACATCCTCCTGCCTCGTCTGCTTTCATCTCAAAGTCACTGTCCCCACGTGTGATGGCATCAGTCACATCGTGAACATTGTGAAAACACCTCTTTGTGCTGGCGGCACTCTGAAACGCAAAAACCAAGAAACATGTCCATCAATAAGTTGGTATATACACATATGAACAGTATGCTTAAGGCTGCATGATTCCAGTTCAGACTTATCCTAATCTTGAATTCACATTCAACTAAATTCACACAATAGTGTGTAGGACAGCCTGTTACACTCTTTACTTACCATCCTAAAGAGAAAACTTCACACAGAGAAAAAAAATTAAAAAGAAACTTTTGGGCACTTTACTCACTTGAAACCTGAGAAATCCAGTCCAATGAAACAAAGAGTCTGAAGTCTGAAGAAAAGTTTGCATGTTGTGAGTTTTTGTGGCCTGATGGGTGGATCTATAAACACATTTACCATCCAACAGCACTGCAGGGTCAACAATGGGACCCACTGACAGTCTCCTTTACACAGCCCCAATGTACAGAGCTGCACTGATCAGACTGTGGACAACTTGTTTGGACATCTTTTCATTTCATGTTTTATTCCTTCGTGTAGTGCCGTTCTCTCTGAGAATCAGAAGTCACGTAATTCACACTCCACACACCAGATGGAATCTACTTTTGAATACAGCTCGAGAAAGCTGCTCTAACATCTAACAAGCTCTCCTGCTGATTGTCAGAGTCTGCTGGAGCTGCTGTAAAGATGGTTTCCTCTTTTTCTGAACTCTTCTTTAAACTCTAGCTTGTGTCTCACATCATTCTCTGTCCTGCTCTCGCTCAGAATCCTCACATGAAGTCAGTTGACTTGATCAGGACGCACAGAGAAATATTGCGCGCAGCACATGAACCAAGCGGGAATCGCTCAACGATTTCACACAAAGCCCGAACCCCCCTCTCTCCCCCTCGTGTCCAGTCTCCGTTTCAAACACCAATCCTTCATGAGCTACAGCACAGCTTTATTAGCATGGGGAGCCTGCAATAGCAGCGCCCCCAGCTCACGAAGCTCATGTTTCTCTCAGACTCATCTGTCTGCAGTCATGCCTGATCCAGTGAAAGCGCCCAAGAAGGGCTCCAAGAAAGCCGTCTCCAAGGCCACCAAGAGCGGCAAGAAGAGGAAGAGGTCCAGGAAGGAGAGCTATGCCATCTACGTCTACAAGGTCCTGAAGCAGGTCCACCCCGACACCGGGATCTCCTCCAAGGCCATGGGCATCATGAACTCGTTTGTGAGCGACATCTTTGAGCGCATCGCTGGTGAGGCCTCTCGTCTGGCTCACTACAACAAGCGCTCCACCATCACCTCCAGGGAGATCCAGACCGCCGTCCGCCTGCTGCTGCCCGGTGAGCTGGCCAAGCACGCCGTGTCTGAAGGCACCAAGGCTGTGACCAAGTACACCAGCTCCAAGTGAAGTGGTCCGCTGTCCAAACCAACCAACGGCTCTTTTAAGAGCCACCCACTCCACTCTGAAGTCACGTTGTTCCTCTCATCAAAGATTCAGCATCATTGTGTTCAGTCTCCTCATCCATCTTTCTGTCTGCGAGGTGCAGTCAAACTTCAAAGTATGAATTAATGCATTAACAAATTCAATCGCCGCGGTGTGTTACAGCAGTGAATAAGAATAATGATGTCGTGCAAAATAATAATGCACAGCACGTTGTTTCAGCTGTACTTCTTTTTTATGGGGTTGAATTGTATTCATTCTGGTCTCTAAAGGCTCTAATTTGACTCATTGAAAGCTGCACAGAGTCTGGTTGTTTGACCCAGTCCCAGTCGAATTCTGCATGGAGTCCAAACTGTGATGAAAAATCATGCATGACGCAGCATCGCTGCCTCCATATAGAAGAATAATGAACTGATAATAAGAAGATGTGAAAGAAACGCCAGATACTGTCTCCATGTCAAACGAACTGACGTGGAGTGTTGAGCAAAGCATCATTTGCTAAATGTCTTTGAACTCTTCAGACTGAGATCAGCACAGACTGATTTTCTAAAAGCATTGAAAGTGAAGTGAGGAGGAGGGAAACTGCAGACATGAAGAGGGGAAGCCCTCTGTGCTGGATGATTTTCAAGCTGTGAATTGATTTGATTTCTTCCTCCGCTCTTTTCACTGCTGCTGTTTATTTTTGTGCTGTACTGCTGTTGGCTGCTGAGTGTCTTATTGTTTGTTGTGATGGAAAGTCCTGAGTTGTTGGATCTCGAGGTTAAAATGAGTTTTTCAAACGGCGCTGCCTATAGGACGCAAAACCCTGCGTCACAATAACAGGTGAGCATAACACAAAATACCACTCAAAGATGCACTTTCATCATTTCTAAATCAACTACAAACCAACATAAAGGGGCGGGATAAAAATGGAGGATGAGTTTTTCAAATCAAACAAGAGGAAAAGACTCTTTGAGTGTGAGGTGTGCGTGGCTCTTAAAAGAGCCTTTTGTGTGTGTGTGTGTGTGTCAGGTGTGTGTTGAGGTGATCTCAGCTCACTTCTTCTTGGCTGCTGTCTTCTTGGCTTTGGGCTTGGCCACCTTCTTAGCGGGGGCTTTCTTGGCTGCAGGGGCCTTCTTCACCGCCTTCTTGGGGCTCTTGGCGGCCTTGGTCTTCTTTGGACTCTTGGTGGCCTTCTTGGGGCTCTTGGTTGCAGCTTTCTTTGCCGCTGCGGGTTTCTTGGCCTTCTTCGGGGTTGCTGCCTTCTTAGCTGCCGCTGCCTTGGGTTTCTTGGCCCCTGCTGCGGGTTTCTTTGCTGCGGGCTTCTTGGCTTTAGGAGCAGCCTTCTTGGCGGGCTTCTTGGCCGCCTTCTCTGCCACCTTCTTGTTCATCTTGAAGGATCCGGAGGCCCCTGTTCCCTTGGTCTGGACCAGAGTTCCCTTAGCTACGAGGCTCTTGACGGCGGTCTTGACGCGGACCTTGTTCTTGTCCACATCGTATCCTCCGGCAGCCAGAGCCTTCTTGAGGGCGGCCAGCGACACGCCGCTGCGCTCCTTGGAGGCAGCCACGGCTTTGAGGATGAGCTCGCGGACGCTGGGGCCGCTCTTGACCGGCTTGCTGCTCTTCTTCTTGGCCGCTTTGGCCGGAGCGGCGGCGGCGGGAGCTGGAGCCTCTTCTGCCATAGTTTACTGTGTTCAGTGTTCACAACAGGAGCCGTGCGGATAGTTCTCTGGGTTGAGTGTTGAGAATTCCTGAGCGGGAGGCGGTCCTTAAAGCACACGTGAGAACCGCAGAGACTCAACCAAGCAACGGCTTGTCTGCGCCGCTTGAAAATCGGGTAACTTGTGTTTTCTATTTCCCAGAAAAAAGCTCCAAAGTGTGTGTTTTGACAGAGCTCAGGGCTGATTTGAAAAGCAGGAAACACTCGAGCCTTTCCTCTTCACAGTGAACTCACGTTGGGCTCTCAGCATGTTGTGCTTTTGTTCAGGGAGACTCCAAACATCACATATTTATCATGGTGAGAAGAGCTGCTCATCCACTTGTCCTTCTCTTTTCTTGAATAAAACCAAGTAAACGCATCACAGCACAGAGATGTCCGCTCTTTCTGTCCACCTACAAGTTGATTTAGAAACGCAAACCCTGAAAACTCATGTACAGGTCGAGCTTTATTGAAAATATCAGGTTTTTATGGACGCAGCAAACACACTGATGGAGGCCGAGGCCTCTACACTTTCTCACTGCGATAAAAGACAGTTCTGCTGGTATTCAGGATTGGATATCATTTCTTTTGTTCAATCATTCGTACTTTTGGGTACTTATATCATCATATATCCATACCTATGTTAGGGTTAACTGTAAAATCTGGACCTTTGTTTAGATGACACACCATGAAAATAATCAGAGACATTTTCAATGACTGTTTTTGATCAACTCCGATCCGTGATTTTAAGCTCCCTCCAAATTATTTGCTCCAGTTTGGTCAATAATATTCAATGAAAGTGTTGAATTAATAGAGATGTTTTATGGTAGTATCAGCTTTGTGGTTTATTGTTATTGTTTTATTTTCACCCCTAAAAGTCTCTCTTTAACTGCTGCATAACAAAAATTGCAGGTTTTCAGTTTCATGTTTTGAATCTTACTGATAACTTTCATTCAGTGGATTCCATGTATCTCAGTCTGAAATTCTAACTAAGGATGTTAACCTGAAACCAAACTGAAGAAACCTGAGCAGCAACATGTTTAGACTTTAATTTTGACCTCACGTTTTGTCTCTGTTCTTCGTGAAGAGCTCTGTTTTGACGCTCAGACTTTGTCAGTTGTGTTAAATCTCCAGGGGATTCTTTGAGAGAAGTTAACAGTCCAGAAAAGGACCAGGTGAAATAAGAAAAACACTAATTTACTCACAGATTCACCTTAAATCAATATTTTCAACTGAAACCAAGCAAATCAAAAAGGCTTTCAGTCAATGGCGGGTCCTTTAGTGAGGAAAAACCCCTACGTCACAGCAACAAGTGAATAAAACACAAAAGACCACTCAAAAATGCACATTTATAATTTCAAAATACACTAAATTGCCCTCTAATGACATAAAAAAAAAAAAAAAAACTATCAAAATCTGCAGGATGAAGACTCTCTTAAGTTAAATCAAAGTCCGTCCGCGCCCTCGTGATCTTTCGGCCGCGATCCAGACTATCCTCTCCCACAAGGGAGATAAAGAAGTAAATCATTTTAAAAAAAGACAGTTCATACAAAAAAAAAATATTTAACAATATAAATGACCTAAACCTCATCCTGAGTAAACGGAGCATGCAGCTCTGCGCGAGGACTCGTGCTGAGCTACTTTAATGTAGTTAATCTGTGAGCACCTGAAAGAGATTATTGTCAGAGTGTTGGAACGATCAGACATGAGGCTTAAACACGTTGTGAATTCTGCTCTTCACAGGATGGCAGTGGGTGGCCCTGAAAAGGACCTTTGGGTTTTCTGGAGTCAGGCGTGCAGAGCTTAACCTCCGAATCCGTACAGGGTGCGTCCCTGTCTCTTCAGAGCGTAAACCACGTCCATGGCGGTGACAGTCTTCCTCTTGGCGTGCTCGGTGTAGGTGACGGCATCACGGATCACGTTCTCCAGGAAGACCTTGAGCACACCGCGGGTCTCCTCGTAGATCAGACCGGAGATACGCTTGACTCCGCCACGGCGAGCCAGACGGCGGATAGCGGGCTTGGTGATGCCCTGGATGTTATCACGGAGGACTTTACGGTGACGCTTAGCGCCTCCTTTGCCGAGTCCTTTTCCTCCCTTGCTTTTTTTTTTTTTTTTTTTTTTTTTTTTTTAATTTTTAAAGATCTTTATTTAATACTAAATTCGTACATAGATACAAAAAGAAGAATACCACGATACAATACAATACAAAAAAAAAAAAAAAAAAAAAAAAAAAATTCAATATACCAATACAAAATACAGTGCCAATATGTTTTCAGAGATGAAAGATATTCCAGGGCAGAGGGCTTCCCCTCTTCAAATCCACAGTCTTCCTCTTCCTTAAGTCAGTTATAATGTTTTTAAAAACGGTGTCACTGGTGATCACAGTCTGATGAATAACAGTCTTCGCGCGAGTTTTCCAGATGTGTGTGTTGGTGATGGACATGATGAGCCAGAACAGTCTTCGGGTTGTGTCTGTGAATGTTTCCTGAAAGAGTCCGTACATGACTGACTGTTCGTTGATTGTGATGTTAAAGCCGATTCCAGTCATTTTGTGTCGGATCTCTTTTGTTCTGTAACAGTCCAGGAGCAGATGTTGAACCGTTTCATCCTCATCACATGAGGGCATTGGACACTTTTTGGTTGTAACAAAACAACTCCACTGAACCACAGCTCTCACAGGAAGTCTGTTCACACTCACCAACCACATAACATCTTTGAGTTTTTCAGACAATATTTTATCATTTATATTTTTTATAATCTGAGGAAACTCAAATTCACGAGCGTATTTATATTGGACCAGACCCCCATTTTTTTGGTCATTAATAATTTTATAGATTTGTTTAGAAGGTGAGTCTGTCCACTTTATTTGTAAGTGGTTATAAAGTGATGTGAAATCACCGAAAGTAAGTTTATAATATGGGACATGTGACCTCGATTTTCCTTTAAGTTTGGTCCAGTGGGTGTTATTTTTTTCTACCCAGCTGGCACTCCTGTTCAGAGCATTGAAGACATTTTTGATAAAGGGGATAATGAGGACCGTGCTGAGGTCAGGAGCCCCTAAGCCTCCATTTAATTTACTTTTGAACAAAGTGTTTCTTTTGGTCACTTCTCTGTTTGTGTCCCAGATGAATTTAACACATATTTTATTAAATTTAAGAACAGTTTTATAGGTCGGAGGGAAGACCGTAGATAAAAAAAGAAGTTTTGATATAATATGAGTTTTAACAATGTTGATACGGGAATTATAAAAGGTGTTTTTATTTTCCCATTTCTGAACCTCTTCTTTTATCTCATTTTCCTTTTTATTCCAATTAAGTTGACAACAATCATTACCATTTATCCAAATACCCAGTACTTTGATTTCATCTTTTACTTGTGTATTAATATGCGTTTTATTTTGTTCCTTACCTATCCACACTGCTTCAGTTTTATTCTGATTTAATTTGGCACCTGAAGCCTCTTCATAAAGCGCAAGGTGGGAATTCAACACATCCATTTCTGCCTGATTTCTGATGATGACCGTGATGTCATCAGCATAAGCCAGAGCAGCCACTCTGAAGGAGTGTCCAAAGGGAGCACCTTCAATACGGTAATCATTGTTTATTCTTTTAATCAGAGGGCTTATCGCAATGACATATAGAGCAGCACTTAGAGGGCAGCCCTGCTTCACGCCACGAGATACCTGAAAGGGTTCAGTTAAAACACCGTTTATATTTACCTGTACAGTGGATTTCTTATACAACAACTGAATCATTTGAATAAAGTCATATGGGAAACCATATGCTGTCAAAACAGACCATAAATACTCATGTGACAAATAATCAAAGGCTTTTTTCTGGTCTAACCCCAGCACATAAAAATCGGTATTGTCACTATATATAATTTCTCTCAGACAGCTGAGGTTGTCCCACATTAAACGGCCTTTAATGGCACATGTTTGTTCCTTTTCTATTATGATATCTAGGACATCATTTAGTCTATTCATTATTATTTTAGCTAAGATTTTATAATCACTGTTCATAATAGTCAGTTGTCTATAATTATCAATATCATATTCAAAACCCTTTTTATACAATAAACACATCACACCATGATAAAAGGTATCGCACAGGATACCATCTTTAAAACCAGAGTTAAAAACTGAAACTAAGAGGTCGATGACATCATCACCGACCAGTTTATAAAACTCAGAGGGCAGGCCGTCAGGACCTGGACATTTTCCCGGGTTAAGCTGGTTTATAGCTATAGTCACTTCATCTTTCCTAATATCACCTAAAAGTGAGGTAAAGAAGGAAGGGTCGTATGGCTTGATGACGTCAATAAAGGAGTTAATGACGTCCGCATTAGAAGCTAAACTCCCGTACATAAGAGAGCAGCTTTCTACTACAGCTCGTCTTTTCTCCTCTTCATCAAAACATAACCTACCTGAAAGATCTTTAACGCATTTTATGAAGTTACTTTTTCTCCTTTTCTGACTGGCAGAGATAGAATAAGATATATTACCTCTGTCATCATTTCCACCTACCCTCTGTATATTAAACAATAACTCATTATTTATCATATCTATTTGACTTTTCAAATCATTCATTACATTTTCTTCTTGTTCACCTCTATTTTTATTACACATTAATTCAACATATCTTTTAACTGTATCATTATACTCTAGGTTTTTTATTATGTTTAATTCACGGCATTTAAATTTAAAGAAGTTCTTCATCCTGTTTTTCATCAACTCCCACAGTTCAACATCAGACTTCACAAACACTTTTAGATCTGAAACTTTTCTCATCTCTCCTTTCAGTTCATTTATGAGTTCAATATTATTAAGACATTTAACATTAAGCTTCCAGAACCCCTTTACATCATTATCATTACACATAATGGAAGCTTTAAGAATTAAATGATCAGAGTAATTAGTGAGAAGAGTTTCGTACTTTATCGATTTAATTTGTGCGGATAAATAAATCCGATCGATCCTAGTTTTAGTTTTTCCATCAAATCGTGTGAAATTGACTCCTTGGGGATTTAAGACTCTATAAATGTCGTTAAGAGAAGCATCATTACAAATCTCTTTTAATAATTTACCTTCTCTTGACATTCTGAAGGGAGTGGCAGCAACTCTATCATTTTCCTCCGTGACAGTATTAAAATCTCCACATAAGATGATGTTGAACCCGACATGAATGATTTCTTTCAGTTTTTTAAATAACTGCATCTTACTAGTTCTGTCAGGTGCAGTGTACACATTAATAATACGAATTTTTTTATTCCTATAAAAACAGTCAATCATTACTAATCTACCAGGTATAATATCTCTGCGTTTTATAATACTGATATTATGATTGTTAAAGAAAATGCCAACACCATCAGCACTACTTTCTCCGATTGATATTGCGCTGGTACCTTTGGACCAACGACGACAAACATCCTCTACATCTGTGCTACTTTTGAGTCGGAGTTCTTGTAAACACAATACATCGAAATCAGTGTTTAACATATAGTTCACCTTTTCACTTCGAGAATGATCGGATTGTATTCCTCTCACATTCCAAGAGCCGACATGAATAAGGCACATAGAGAGAGAGAGAAAAGGGGGAGTTATTTTGGACTTATCTTTGTATCTGCTCTTTTCTCTCGTCCATGATCCGCTGTGGAGCCTGGACGCTTCTTTCTGTTAATAGGAATACGATCCGGGGGGGAGGATGAAGAAGTGCTGGAGGAGGACGGAAGGTTCAACACCTCCACTTCTCCTGATGGGGTTAAGGGGGAACTGGTGTGTTGTCCTCCATGGACAGGGGAAGAACAAGAAATTTCACTTTCACTGGCGCTCTCGTACTGCTCTGAAAACTCTCCATCACTGTCGGATACATCATCATCACCGCTAACTTCGTCATCCTCAGCCACACTGTCTCCATCTCCGATGTTACCGCTTTCAACAGCCGCATCGTCTCCATCTGCCTCATCATCCCCTATGCTGGTGTTTCCCTCAGGGAGAGCTGGAGCAGGAGTGGGGACTCTGCGCGGTTCAGGAGCCTCGCACTCGGCCGGCAGCTCCGTGGCTGGGGGCTCCTCAGCTCCCTGCTGGCTGTCTTGCTGCAAGGGGGGAGGCGGCTGATCTGGAGGCTGCTCTGGAACCTGCTGGAAATCCGGTTGAGGCTGCAAAACCTCCGAGGGCTGTAGGGAAGAGGGAGGAGCAGCTTCATCCTCGGAGACAGCCTGGGAAGATGGAGGGGGAGGATGTGGGTGGACAGGAGTCACGGTGTGAACTCGTGAGCTTTTAGCACTCCTGGCTTTATTGGCATATGACAGGGGGCAGTCAAAGTAAGTGTGTCCTCTCTGTCCACAGAGGGAACACTCGCTTTCTCCCCGGCAGTATATGGCTTTGTGGCCCAGCTGACCACAGCGCCAACACTTGACAGTGGGGCAGTCTTTGACTTGATGGTCTGTTGCCTGGCAGATGAAACACTTGGCTACTTGGCCACTGTAAATCACTCGGCCGTTGTAGGGACCCAGTGAGATCGAGTTTGGAATCTGCACAGGATGTCCACTGCTGTCCTTGAGAAACTTTACTTTGTATCTCCGCACTCCGTACCAAATCCCATATTTATAAACAGGTTTGGTGGGAGGCTGAAGTATCTCACAGTATCGTTTCAGGAAAATCTCAACGTCAGAGTCGGCGATTTTGCCAGTCCAGAATTTTACCACAATGTGTGTGACGTCCAAATCCAGAGCTGACTCAATCATCCACTTCTTCCAAAGTGGATCATTTCTTCTGGTAGAGACGATTCCCAGAAACCGTCGAAGAGGAGCCTCTTGACAGAAAATCAACTCAAAATCTTTTTTGTTTGGTAAAGTTATGAACGAGTAAATGTCTTGAGCACTGATCAATGTGGTTTTTAATAAAAGCTCTTCAGCAACCAGGTCTCTGGAAGGAGCTTCGCCATCACCAACATATTTCAGTCTCACCCATAAGTTTCCGAACCTGGAAACATAAGGAGCAGGACCAAGGGGTGCCATAACGACCAAATGCAGTGGAAGGGGCACAGAGGATTATTAACTATATTTTCCTCCCTTGCCTCGTCCACTCATCGTGAAGTTTTGCTGCTCAAACTCGAATGACTCCGCGAACGAACGAACGAAGCTACATGTTCCTGGGGGGACAGCTCAGGGCTTTTGCCCTTTTCTGCCCATCTTTGGGGGGAGGGCAGAGGCAAGGGGAGGCAAGGGACTCAGGTGGTTGTAGAAAACATGTGAACCAAGGCACCAAGAAAAGAGTAGAGACCATATGTAAGCGGGTAAGTAATAGAGAGAATGTGCCTGATCAAACTTGTGGGGCTGTGAGGGGTCCCCACCTCCATCTGGGGTTGGTTTGGGATCTGGGGAAGGGATGAAAACCCTGGTTAGGGTAGTGGGAGTTGGAAACGGGGGAGGAAGGAAGGATGAAAACCCTGGTTAGGGTAGTGGGAGTTGTAGTGTGTGTGTGTGTGTGTGTGTGTGTGTGTCTGGGGGGGTATGGGATGAAAACCCTGGTTAGGGTAGTGGGAGTTGGAAACGGGGGAGGGAAGAAGGATGAAAACCCTGGTTAGGGTAGTGGAGATTTGGAGGTGGGGACTCATCTCCCATTTTTTAATTATTTGTTTTTATTCATTTATTTATTTTTAACATCTGATTTTTATTCTTTTATGGTTTTTTTTTGTATGTGTGTTTTGGCATTTTAATTTTTTTTTTGTCTTTTTTATGTTTTAATAAGAGAAGAGAAAAATTTTGAGATGCAAGATAAAACTTGTATGCGCCTGTGTGCGTGTGTGTGTGTGTCTATGTGTGTGTGTGTGTGTGTGTGTGTGTGTGTGTGTGTGTGTGTGTGTCTATGTGTGTGTGAGTAGTTAGATATCAGGCAGCAGTGGTGGGAGGGTTGGGTGTCTGTTAGGTCATGGTGGGTTGGGTGGCTGGGGGTCTTGGTGAAGTGTCAGGATGTATGACAGAGGGGTGTTTTCAGTTTGATGGGCTTCCCTGATGGTTTTCTTGAGAGCAGGGTTGTTTTTGGCAGATGCCAGGTACTTCTGGGCTATTGTTTGGTGTCGTTGTTTAACTGTTTTGATGCCAGATATGGAGTGTATGTAGTGGTTGTTGATATATGGTGGGAGTCTATGGGCTAGTTTCAGTGCTTTGTTTTGTATTAATTGCAGGCGGTGGAGTTGGTGGTTGGAGATTGTAATCCAGGCAGGAACAGAGTATTCAAATAGTGGTCTGATGTATGATAGGTAGACTTTTATGACTGTGGAGGACTCCGCTTCAGATTTCACAGTTATTTAAATATTTGCTGAGAACCTGAGAGAAACCAGCGGCACATGTTCTCTTCTTCCTCTTTGAATTTTAATGGCGCCTGACAACTCCTCCGTGAGCCAGCACCATCTACTGACCTCTCTGCAGAGCCGGAGACCAGGACTTCATTTCTGGGACCACGACTCTTCAACTGTCTTTATTTTCGACCTTAGCAGCAGTATATTGATTTTCAATCGGTCAGTCTGTTTCGATCGTTCGCAGCTGATGATATCTCATCATGACTCATTATAAACAGAGCAGGTCTGGAGCGTGTTTCACATGATTCATTCCACAGAGACTTCTGTTCCCTGACTGAGACTTTTTTTTTCTTTAACAAACCAAAAATTAAAAATAGAAAATTCCTGAAAATCTCATAGAATTTGGAACCTCTCTTAAAGCTGAAAAACACCACATTAAAGTTAAATGTGGTTTATTAAACATTTAATCCAGATCTTTTAAAGCAGTTTTTATAAATGAACTGATATCACAGGGTGCTTAAAGCTATTTATTGGAACGTGATGCTGATGTGCCAAAAGAACCACTTTTTATTTCTTATTTGTGAAACCTGTATTAAAGTATAACTTCACGTGATGCTTCACGTTCCTCATTTTCTGATACTGTAGTGACTAAAACAGGGATTTGATTCTCATTAATTTATGTTTGTTTTTGTGTTATTTAATTTTGTTTTTCCAACTTACTTAGCACCAGTAGAATGGAGGTGTTCAATACTAGTGAAGTATGATGCGATTGGCAGTAAAGGGTTGTTGAATGCTGAGACAAACCAGGGAAAATATGACATCTGAATAAGTGTTAAAAAGAAAATGCACACTGCATGTTTGTGGTGTAATTCACCTCCTTCAAGTTTTTTTTTAAGAAATAAGCTATACCATATCCAATATCGCCTTTTCCAGCGCTTTTCAGGAATATAGTCGCTTCAGTTGTGAGTGGGTGGCTCTTAAAAGAGCCGTTGGTTTGTGTTGACAGCAGATCTGTTTACTTGGAGCTGGTGTACTTGGTCACAGCCTTGGTGCCCTCAGACACGGCGTGCTTGGCCAGCTCACCGGGCAGCAGCAGGCGGACGGCGGTCTGGATCTCCCTGGAGGTGATGGTGGAGCGCTTGTTGTAGTGAGCCAGACGAGAGGCCTCACCAGCGATGCGCTCGAAGATGTCGCTCACAAACGAGTTCATGATGCCCATGGCCTTAGAGGAGATCCCGGTGTCGGGATGGACCTGCTTCAGGACCTTGTAGACGTAGATGGCGTAGCTCTCCTTCCTGGTCCTCCTCCTCTTCTTGCCGCTCTTGGTGGCTTTAGAGACGGCTTTCTTGGAGCCCTTCTTGGGAGCTTTCACGGTATCAGGCATGTTTCCTGGCTGCAAAGTCAGATGTACCTCTGAACGGCTGGGGGCGCCGATTTAAACAGTTCTCCATGTAAATAAAGCTGTGCTGGAGCTCATGAAGGATTGGCTGGGACTGGTGTCTGAAACAGAGACCGGACACAGGGGAGGGGGTTTGGGCTTTGTGTAAATCCCTGACCGACCCGCGCCTCATCCATGCGCTGTGTGCTATCTTTCTTTGTGCGTCCTGATCAAGTGAATCGTCTCCTTGTTATGATTCGTAGTGAAAGCAGCACAAAATATGACCTGAGGTACAACCTACAGTTTAAGAGTTTGGAAGTAGAGGAAATCATGTCAGATTAAACAGAAGAGTTTCTGTTTAACAAAGACTTTGTGAGGTTGGTCAAATTTAGATCTGATTTGACTGTATCGTGATTTAGGATTTACTTTTTACCACCGTTGCTCATAAAAACACAAGCACTACAAGCATCTATAAACCAGTTTCATTTTCCCACATGTGAAAATGTTATTGCGTCTTTTTCAGTAAGTATATAAAAAAAACTAGATTTAAACTCGCCCTTCCTTTGGAATTATGTTCGGTGTCTACAATTATTTCGTGGTTTTGGACACTCGGGGACAAGGCCACTAACACTAATTCAGGTTTTTGCACAGTAGCTGACTATTAGTTTCACCTGGGGACCTCTGATTATTTGTAATATTAGTCGAGGACGTCTGTGTTTTTAATCCTGTGCCAGTCCACCACGTCCGTAATTTGTAAAGTCAAAATCCCAGGTCAAATCAACGAGCATATTTCAGACACACAGAGGTCCTCTGATAATAATAATAATCCGGTCTGAATCAGCATCTCTGTGGTGATGTTTTTTAAGACAGTTACCAAGTTACTTAAAATATGATTTGGAGTCTCTCTGCGCGCAGCAGGTTGGCACTGACGCGCGGTGTCAGAGCGCAGTCATGTTGTTGATAAAATCAGGGGTATGACTCAATAAGAACTGATCTTTAGATAAGTAGCTTTAGAGTTTTAAGATATTTATTTATATAACATGTTCAGAAGTTTTCAATGCACATGTTTGACTGAAGCCGGATGTGGACGTCTTCTTTTATCAGAATGTAGGGCTGACTGCCGTGAAGAGTGAGGTGCTGCCGCTCGCGCACGGTGGGTCTGTGAAGCGTTTTGAATCAGAAGCACGAGAAACGTCCGTTTACAGGCTTTGTTTATCTTTTCCTGTGCGAATGTGCCACACCGAAACCTGAAACCAGGGAGTAATTCTGACATTTTATGTCCGTAATACTGCGAATATTCATAATGTGCTGTAAACTGAGTCACATGTCAATTGTTCACGAGGTTCTTTCTCCCCCTCCGTCTCAATGCGTAATTGCGCGCTCCTTCACCCCACTCATCCGTCAAAACCTTAATGGGTCTCTTCTAAAGTCTTCAAAGTTTGATATAATGGAAGCCGAAAGTTGATGTCACACTGCTGGCTTCAATCTGACCGCTCTCATATTTTCCTGAATTCTTCAAAATGTTTTTTTTCGTGCAGTTCATCTAAGTTCAACGTTGAAATTTTTTTTTATAACGTCACGATGTAAAATGCTGTAATCCGTGACCAATCTTTTACGTAAACTCCGCAGATGTAACAACTGTGCAGGGTTTCAGCTCTCTGGTGGAGGTGTGTGTGGCTCTTAAAAGAGCCTTTGTGTTGTTTTTAGTCAGGGAGAGATGGAGGAAGCTTTACTTCTTGGCGGGCTTCTCGGTCTTCTTGGGCAGCAGAACAGCCTGGATGTTGGGCAGCACGCCGCCCTGAGCGATGGTCACTCCGCCCAGCAGCTTGTTGAGCTCCTCGTCGTTGCGGACAGCCAGCTGCAGGTGACGGGGGATGATACGGGTCTTCTTGTTGTCACGGGCAGCGTTTCCGGCCAACTCCAGGATCTCAGCGGTCAGATACTCCAGCACAGCCGCCAGGTAGACGGGGGCTCCGGCACCAACACGCTGGGCGTAGTTACCTTTACGCAGCAGCCTGTGGACACGACCCACCGGGAACTGGAGCCCGGCACGAGATGAGCGGGTCTTGGCCTTAGCTCTGGCTTTGCCGCCGGTTTTGCCTCTTCCACTCATGTTTAAGCTTTCTAGAGTTTGGACTCAGAAAAATGTGCTCCCACCGACTCAGTCTCCTTAATATATGCTAAAAGCACGCATTTCCCCGGCGCACCAACCAGAATAGAGGCTTCGAGCAGAGCAGCAGAGGGCGGCCCGAGCTCCGCTCAGTTCCACACTCTCAACACATTCGTGTCCAATAAGTAGCGGAGCTTGAGGCCTGGGGCTCACCCCCTCCTTCCTCGGCCGGCGGGGCTGAGCTCCAGGAGCGGCCTCTCACCAATCACCAGCCGGAGCTGTCAAGCAGCGTCACCGTTTCACAGCTGCTCCTCCGCTTTAAGAGCAGCGCGGCTTCCCTCTCTTTGTCACATTTTTCTCCAACTCAGAGAAAGAAGACAGCATGGCAAGAACCAAGCAGACCGCTCGTAAATCCACCGGAGGCAAAGCCCCCAGGAAGCAGCTGGCCACCAAGGCTGCCCG
Source organism: Labroides dimidiatus (assembly GCA_030710495.1). Classification (NCBI taxonomy): domain Eukaryota; kingdom Metazoa; phylum Chordata; class Actinopteri; order Labriformes; family Labridae; genus Labroides; species Labroides dimidiatus. The sequence goes on along the minus strand of CM061143.1, from coordinate 34,248,519 downwards.
CAAGAGCGCCCCGGCCACCGGCGGCGTCAAGAAGCCTCACCGTTACAGGCCCGGTACCGTGGCTCTGAGGGAGATCCGTCGTTACCAGAAATCCACCGAGCTGCTCATCCGCAAGCTGCCCTTCCAGCGCCTGGTCCGAGAAATCGCTCAGGACTTCAAGACCGACCTGCGCTTCCAGAGCTCTGCTGTCATGGCTCTGCAGGAGGCCAGCGAGGCTTACCTGGTGGGTCTGTTCGAGGACACCAACCTGTGCGCCATCCACGCCAAGAGAGTGACCATCATGCCCAAAGACATCCAGCTGGCCCGCCGCATCCGCGGAGAGAGAGCTTAGACTGTCTGCAGCTGAACAACAAGAACACAACGGCTCTTTTAAGAGCCACCTCACCAAACAAAAGAGCTGACATCCACAGAAAATATCAATGTTTATCAAATATATCAGGCAGCATCCATATCAGTACAGTGTGTTTATGAATAAAAAAAATAATAATAATCCAAAGTATGATGATGCTGTGAGATTTTATTTAATATAATCAGACATGAATGAGACTAAAATGACAGCATCTTGCAGTTTAAGGAGTCAGTAAAGAGAACAAAAATCAGCTTATAGACCAAAGTCCTAAACAGCTCCACAGCTCTGTTCACCTCAAAACGCACTATGCTGCCACACTGTGGTGGTTTGGAGCTCCTGCATTACGGTTTTAATCTCAGCATGAAAAGCAATGAACCACAGCAGAAAATAAACTTAAACTGTTTTAAATGATTGTTTTATCTGAGATGTAATATTTAAATCATAACACCTAGATTAACCATATGTTGATATAAGGAGGAGGAGGTCTTCGGATACCATGCTGTTCTCTTCAAAAGTCTGAACACTGCTTTCTAGCTCATTTCACTGACTGAAGAATGAAGATTCAAGAATTTTCATCCCAGAACTCAGACAAACCATCGACTGTTTGCTTCAGGCGTTACTGGAGATGAGTTTATGCTCAGTCAAAGCTCTAACAGCTTCATTATGATTTTTTTTTTCTGTCTCACCCTGTTCAAGGTTTTCTTCTCATGTTGTGGAGCATACAGTAACACCTTAGATTTATTTTATTAGTATTATTTTAGTTTCATCCACAGAAGTCCTCTCATAACTATCACTCCATCTTTTTCCTCCTCCTCTGGAGGTGCAGCCCTGCTGTCGCTGTCCGAGGTGCTGAACTACATGAGGTAAATCCTGTTCTGTCAGTCGTATTAAAGCTCTTTGAACCTTTAAGTCAGTTTTGACCCAGACAAAGAAATATCTCATAGTAAGTGTCTGTACCCAGTTTTTAACAACAGAACTGTTAACAATGTTTGAATAGCTAATTTCACTGACTTTTACACAGTATCATGTCCTGTTTTACACAAGACATGAAACCATAACCCATAATGATTTAAATATATTTTATTGAATATAAAAATGTAACTTCTGTACGGAAGCATATTGCTGTCATGCTAGAAAAAAAAAAAAATCACATTGTAACGTGATCCTGAATGATCAAGTTATTTCATGATAAGTTTTACATTATTTTATGAAAGTATCACACCACCTGGTGATGCTAAACTATCATGTTATGCATGGTACTGAATTATCACACTGTAACGTGATTGCTTATATTTTTAAGCTTATATTGTTGATAGTTAATGCTTGGGTTAAGACACGGGGAGATCTGCTGTTATTGAGCACCGCAGATGATATGATGCTTACATTAAGATGGATTTTGAAATGCATGGGGCTCTATAAGGAAGAATAAGTCTGACTCTCTGGATGTAGCTTCACTTATCTTCAACAAGCTGAAGGGACACAAAAGGCTCCATAAATACAAGTGCTGCAGCCATCTAACGCTGCCAAAACCTGTCATGTAATAACTGTCAGGTTATTGTATGTGTATCACAGAAGAATATTGGAGGCTAAATTTTTGAATGGGCAACAGATGCTTCATGCAAGTTAACTCTCTTTATTAACTGCCCCCACCCCCACCCCTCGAATAACTACTAACACACAAAAGTTCCTACCTGGTTATTTGTCTTTTACAACAATAATGTCATAATTAAGTATCACGAAATAATGTGAATAACGTGATACTTTTTTCTTTTTACTTTTTTCCTAGTGTGACAGCAATATGCATCTGTACTTCAGGAATTGTTGGGATTTATAACACTACCGTGTTTAACCATATGGGCTGTTCTCACTGCTTTATCAAAGGGATCAGAATTCTACTTCTATTAATTATCGTACTATTAATTCTATAGTACCCATTTAACACTAGCATTGTACAATAAAATGTTGATTATGAATAAGTCTCTGCATTCAAACATATTACATATTTTCTTTCTGCTCTGACACATCCCCCTTCAAATCTCTATCACCCTCCTCGTCTCTGATGATCAGATCAGGGTCCTGTTTGACACCAAGGCTTTCTGCCGTGATGTCAGTCACCGAAATGTCAGCTCACGAACCTTTATACTGTTATGAACCCCCAGCACCACCCTCCCGAACCCAAACTCATGCAGATTTGTTTCTCTGTTAATTATTTTACCCCACTGCAGGTGCTTGTGTTTGCAGGTGCAGATATTGAGAACTTGTTTACTGCTGAATGTGGTTTAGTTTTCTTTCTTTTTTTATTTTTTACATTTCTTTGTGTAAAGAGTTTGGATAATTTTAATTTTTTAGTTTTTTTCTCTTCACAATGTTGTGAGCTTGATGAGCGGTGTGCTTCCCTGCTCTCTTTCTCCCCCCTCCCTCCTTGATGAGTCTGCTGCTTGTCTCCTGCGCTGGGTCTGTGCCAGTGTTGGGCTAGTTACTTCAAAAACGTAATGCATTATTTATTAATTGTTACTGTCATTTCAAAGCAATCAGTAACATTGTAATATTACTTTATTTGAAATGTAAGGCATTACACTACTATCACATTACTTTTAAGTGACTCTTGTTAAAATAATAGAAAATATGGATTTGCATTCTAGATGTAGGTCATTATGCTCAATACGCTCATTCCACATCCAGTGGAAGGTGATTGGGTAGGCTCTCTGAGTCTGACTTTAGGCTAAAAAAAAGTAGAATCTAAAAACCACTTTGATGGCTCACGGCACAATACGAGAAACCCTCATAGCAAACAGACAAAAGGTAAAATTCTGGTAAATTGTGTTAGAGATACTTTAACTTTAGGCCTATTTATATTAAAATCAATTGAGCTGTACTGAATTGAAACCTGAAATCTAAAGACATGACAAAATAAGCTATCCTTAAGATAAAGTTATTTCTGTCATACTAAAAGTAATGGGGCGTTTGATGAGGGGCTATGGCCAGAGCATTAGGGGTTTTATATATATATAAATACACACCCACACCCACACCAATACACACACACACACATAAAATATATATATATATATATATATATATATATATATATATATATATATATATATATATATATATATATATATATATATAAAACAAGGGTTTTAAGAGGGCCTCTCCTGCACTTGCTGTTGGTGGGCTCGGGCCCAAAATAACTGCTCATATATCAAGTTTATGGTACAAACTAGCCAGAAATGAAGTAACTTTATTTTTATTTTATTTTTTTAAATATAAGCATATCAATGTGTTCAGGCAACAACTGAGTGTGGAGACGATTCAAAATGAGGCTGGTCCGGAGGTTGAAGGTATCCTAAAGTATTGTTTTGCCAGCACACTGAATTCCCAGTACCTGGTGGCAGTGGGTTTTTCTTTGGGTGGTGCACAGCTCCTTAAAGTACTGATCCAACTCGTCATAGGCCTTGGTGCCATCTGTGAAGTAATCCTCTTTGAACAAAGTTTCAAGTGCTGTGGCGCTTGAAATTTGGGAGGATTGTCAGGTTCAAGCAGGGCTGTAGTCAAGTCCACCTTTGTCGAGTCCAAGACAAGTCCAAGTCCATGCTAGTTGAGTCCGAGTCAAGTCTGAGTCAAAATAGGTCTAAGTCCAAGTCAAGTCCAAGTCCACAAGGCCCGAGTCCAAGTCCAAGTCCAAGTCTAAATGAGATTGAGAGTAAACACAGACATGTTGTACTGACTATATATCTAGATAGATATATAGTCGGTACAACATGTCTGTTCAGATATTCACACACTTTTGAGACCACTTACTTGTTTGTAAATTTTGTGATGCTAAAGATGTTATTTCTACTATAGCATTATGATTTATAATCATCAATAAGCATGTGCAGTGTAAAAACACTGTAGGATCAATTAGATAGCAATTTCACTTAATATTGTACTTAATAATCTCCAGATACAAGACAACATGTAACCCCGACTCAGACTAGGCTGTTGTATTTGTGATGATGAAAAAGTGCAGTGTAGCCATACTATACAATCAACTCAGGTAATACCATTTACTTTAAATATAGCCTTTCCACTTTAAATTAAATGAAACTGAAGTGCAACTTCACATTTCTCCAAACTTTTTATTACAGAATAACATTCTGTGTCCATAAAAAAAATACAGCTTTCAAATCAGAAGTGCAGTATTGACCTACTTTAATACAACCACAATCCAACTGAGTCGATAGATAACCATGGAAAATCATATGAATCGAATCGTTGGTAAAATGAATTTTTTCAACCCTAAATTTTACACAAAATGATACAACAGTGTGGTGCTGAAATATGACTTGGATGTAAATTCACCTGAACAAACTTATCAATAAGGATAGATATACTATACTATACACTTGAACATGCAACCTTTGCCGCTGGAGAGAATCAATGGTTGGTTGTGAACTCGATTGTTGCTGGCCTGCCCGATACTCCTGAAGCCTGGAGAGAGAAATGCAGTATAATCTATTAGTACTGGAATTTAATAATAGGCAAAGAATTAACTTAATGTATGCTCTGTGTGTCACTTGGTCATTAAAATTCCAATTCACAACATAGAGAAAACAGTAACAGTAGACATGTATAATATATCAATCACAATATAGTAATTTAGCACATAGTAACACAAGTTGCACCACTCTAATAAAGTTCTTAATGATGTCATGATACAAGATGCTGATGGTACAATTATAGTCTTAGAGGTAATATCACATTTTAAATTACATCCTGATTTTAAAGTATCTTTGAGACAACCTTTCGGTCCTGCTAATAAATTGTTATTCAAAGCATAGTTTGGGAAACAGTGTAGTTTAGAATACTGTAGCTGCATTTTAAAACAAAAAAATACATTACACAAGTTTTCTAAACTTATGTAAAATATCTGATGCACTCTGAGAGTAGGCTATCAATCACGTATCACATCAAAAGCTGGAGTGACAATTTCAAGATTTTTAATAATCAATATGAGCATTTTTAACAATGATTTGCTCCATAAGTGAAACACCGAGAGGACTGAGAGGAGGCTTGGTGCCCAGCAGAGTCTTCGTCTCATTTGTCACATTTAGCTGCAGTTAGCTCTCAGTTTATCAATGAAGCTGCCACAGTCAGTCCACCAGGAATCGCCTCGGCATTGTGATGATCTCCGTCATCATTGTTGAAGGCTGTGTGTAGCTCAGGTCCGAAGGTATTCATTGTAAACGTGCTGTTTGTTAACATGTCTGACTGTTAACTGCTAATTTGGCAAGATGTTTGCTCAAGCATACTCAAATGCTATTAAAATTGTCTACAAAACAGCTTTCACAAAACAAAACCTAACCAAAATATTCCTGCGCCAGATTTTCGTCCCACATTTGGTTTGTTGAAATCGGGTCACGGTAAACCAGGGTAGGTAGCTAGTCCACACATAAGCTAATGTTAGCGTTAGCAACATGGCTATTTTATAAAGAACAGACTGACCCCCGTTAGTTTTCCAAAAGTAGAGAATACGGCTATTGTCGCAATAATTAACTTTAATTACGACCCTGGTGGTTTTCTTAACATGGTGAAAAAAACTGAAATGCAAAAGACATGAAGCATGCTTGCAGTTTGGGAGGAGGGAAGCACTGGCCATCGCCGACTTACCTTGCAGGGTGGTGCCTCTGTAGATGTCTCACAAAGTTGGATGTAGTTCCACAAGTTTCTGTAACACCTTTGGAGCAAAAATTGCATGTAGCCTCATGCTTCCTCTTCGCGAGCTGTCTGTGATTGGAAAATGCGAATCGTATGATGCCACTGTTAGCTGACATTATTCCGTTGTGACAGCATGTGGCTGGGTTGTAGTGCCTGGCGTTCAGATATAGCTACCAATCATACGCCAGGCTCCTTGGTAACCATGGTTACCAGGCGCCCAATGTCAATGCCCGGTTTTGATGGATTTTGATTTCAACCAATAATCTGAATAGTTTCACTTGAAGTTTGTTTTGAAGGAGGACATTCATTTCAGGGAGGGAAAAAAATAAACAGGACTCGGTCGAGACTATTATAACATTTAGCGAGTCCCATAGCCAAGTCCAAGACAAGTCCGAGTCCAAATACCAAGGAGTCCAAGATAAGTCCGAGACAACAGAAAAACGTCTCGAGTCCGGACTCGAGACCGAGTCCGGACTCGAGTACTACAGCACTAGGTTCAAGCAACCTAAAACATCAGAAAAGATGCACAAATGAGGCAAAGACAACGGTCTAAAGTTTTTACTTGCAAGGAGAACGCAGAGATGTGCCCAGTTACAGATCTCAAGACGCTCTGAGCACACCTTTTGTTCCCCTCTCTTATTTATTTCCCTTAAGGAAGTCCCTGGTTACACATTTATAATCTAAAGAATGTGAATCACAGAAAATGTCACAGAGCACATGCATGCTCACTGCTTGTTCCCAAGGTTAATTTACATAGTTAGTGCAACACAGATCTTAACAGCACATTCTTCCACGTAGAGGTATTTTTCCATCACACATGGAGGTCAAAGGCCTTGGTCAGGCAACACCTGCTTAGATGAGGAGCAAAGGTTAACAGACACATTTAAAGGAAAGTAGACACACTAAGATGAATGTGTAATCAAACTATGTACAATTATTCTATCAAGGATGTTAAACAAAGTTCATCTGTCTGGGACAGAACACTGTCACCTCTGGGTTGTTCTTGGATGCTGTCACAAAGTTCAGTAAACTCTCTTGGACATCCACACGCATGGATGGCTCCAGAAAACAGAGGTGCTTGTGCCCTGTGTTCCTAGTGAATTGTCGTAACCGCCATAAAACAGTTGAAATTCCTGAAATCTGGCTCAGTGTTTGCCGTTAATTATTTTCCTATCCTAGTATATTCAGTTAAGCAAAAACAAAAAGCTGAGTTATCCGTACCCATCCCTAACTGCCGCCTGCAGTAACTTCCCCTCTGACTTAGGCTCAGATGGATTTTGCCCTCCCTCTCTTCCCAAAACAACCTTCTGCTTGGCCAGTCATGACAGATGTACAATGATTCATCACGCTGGTTTTTAACTACCCAGCTGACGTGAAGACTCTGGTGACAAGATACACTAGATCTACGTTGGTGGAGGGCATGACCGAGAAGGGTTTTCCTGTTGTTCCCCCACTGGAGAAAAGAGTGTATCATCCTGCTTCATCCTACTAGGCAAACATTTTTGGAAGAAGGAAGTCAATGCTTCCTTCCAAGTAGGATCAGGTGATGACCCGTCTGGCAGACCGCACTCACCAGTGTAATGCCTAGACTGCTGCAGCCGCTAACAACCTGTCTCTCTTCCTGTCTTACTGAAAGCAGCACAGAAGCCTGACATCATTCTGTAGGAGCTTAAGAAGGAAGTGGACCTGACCCCACCTGTGAGGTGGGGCTGCTTTATGGCAAAACCGTGGCATTAGCAGGTGCCGCATCCATGGGGTAGCAAGCCATGATCGCCAGGAATGTGAGGCTCAGCATGTCCCAGCTCCCTAACTCTGTCCGGTGCAATCTTCTGGACAGCCCCTACAGCCCCAATGGACTTTTTGGGTTGCTCCTCCAGGATGCTAACGCTCAATTGCTAGAAGCGTCCAAGGATGATGAAAAGGTAAAGAAACACACCTTGTGGAGAGCCACGCCCAGCTCCCGACGCAATTATCAAGATGTGCCAGCAGAGATGCCCCACTGCTACCCTGGCATCTCAGGGTAGCAGTAGAACAGATGGGCGGCCTGCACCTGGTCCAACCCGCCAGTAGAGCCTCCGTGGAAGCAATGAAAACAGTAAAGGTGCGCAGGGTTTGTGTGTGATCTTGAAAACAACGGCTCTCTTAAGAGCCGACCACCTGCTTTTCAGAGCAAATTCCTGTAGATCATCCTGTTCCTGTCTCCTCTGAGCTTTCAACAGTTGATCCATTAACACATGATCCCGCCTCTCATGCTGTGTCAACTACGCACACACATCATGCTTCAGTTACTTAAGCTGTTCATTCTTTCTCACACGTTATCACAGAAGCTCCTTTTCCCCTCAGGTATGTGAAAAATCTCCCATACAGCCTTTGCCTCTGTGTGGACTAGAGGATGACATTTTTCGGGAATTCCAGTGGGTCACGTGATTCCCACGGGAATCCCGTGGGATGGGAGTCATTTTTTTTATCAGTCCCGTGATTGGGACGGGACGGGAAAAAAAAACGGCAGGAGCGAGGGGCGACATTTATTGGTGATCATTTTCAGTCGTGTTAAAAAACCAGATGAACAGATGCGTCCATCTTCATCTAAGAACTTTCCGCTTACCAAATGTCAGGTATGTGAGACGTAAGTCAGTGCCTTTTATATGCACTGCTGCACTTTACTTAAAATAAAAAATACAACATAATTTCAACATGTTTGGTTTTATTCAAACGGGAGCGGGACGGGACAGGAGTGAAAATCCGCTCCCTTGTCATGCTCTAGTGTGGACTCCCCACTTCTCACCAGTCCAGATAAGCGGTTAGCATTGCCAGATGGGAAATATAAAATAATCGTACCAGAGCCTCAAAATTATCGTATTTTGGGGGAAATTATCGTACACCTGACAAAATAATCAAAATAACTGATAATGATCAAAACAACTGTCTTATTGTTGCGCAAAAATCCCAGTTGATCACTCTGTTTAGTGTCCTACAGGCACTTTTGTGGGCATTCATCGCCCTGCCCCACATCAGCAGGGTTTGATCAGCAGCTCAAGGCTCCGGTGCTCATTTTTCTCTCAACTGACTGACTTCCTCCTGACGGAGCTCCTACGACTGTGATTGGCTGTCAATCGTTCTGAGACGAATGACACTTAAACTATGATTGGCTGGAAATGTCACATGATATAAGATACATTTAGGGTTTACGGATAAATCCGTCAGACTGGGGTAAATCTGTAACAACCACACGAAATTGTCAAATTATTGTACATTTAGCCTTTTTTGGAATTATTGTTCGTACATCATACAGAGGGCTATATTATCGTACTAATACAATAATTATCGTATGTCTGGCAACGCTGTAAGTAGTGGTTTTTCACCGTGGCATGTGCCAAACTCAGAGCCAGTGTCCAGATGTAGAAATAAACATTGGTTCAATCTCCACTCCGTAGCCCTCCCATGTGCTGTTTTGAGTGAGAAGGGTTGCTCGGGTCACACAGTGGCGGAGAGGGCTATAACGTGGCTGTCAGCTATGACTACGGATGCTCCTCAGGTGTCTTAATGACTGCTTTCGGAGCACCTCTCAGGGTGGCAAAATCTACTCTCCATGAACAAATGGATGATCAAACTGAATCATCGGAGAATGCGTGGAGACCGCTCTGGAGCCACTGCTCAGGAAAGGTGTCGGAGTTTTATTTTGCCTGCAAAACTGGATTGTTTTCCGAATGAAAAGTTCAGAGTTAAAGATGCTGCAGTGACACTTACAGATTAGTTTGACCTTCACTGTTTCCCCCCAATTTATGACTCCAGGTCTTTTTCAACTGAGAATCCATTGGCAGGGGATTGACTCCATCTAGAGTGAAATTAAATTCTCAAAATCATGATTACAAGGTAAGTAAAATGTTGTAATACACTCAGTTAATACAATAAAGCAGAAATCATCAATGTGGGGGTATTCTTTTGAAAGATTACACATTTCTTATAGTTTCAAATATTTGTTCTCAAATATTCCTATTTTTATTCATGTTAATGTCTTTATACACATATTAATGGATGTAATCTTTCAGTTATTTTATATTTGTACATGATACTAGACCTGGTTCAATATAGAGCACAATTTTATACACAGTATATATAACATAGGGGGTCCCTGCTCCTTCTCTCCACGAGTTAGAGGGTCCTTGGCCTTAAAAACATTAAAGACCCCTGCACTTAATATAGACTTCTTAGAACTACATTCCTCTTCCAGTTTAGATGATGCTCTAACTTTGCATTCAAAAATCAAATCTATTGAATTTAAGGCAAATCTATTGAATGCAAAGACAAAATATTTAGATTTACTTTGGGATTCCCATATATTTTGTATATCAAAACATCAAACAATATTGTCAATAGTGTAATTTTCACAGACACTAAAATGTGCAGTATGTGTTAAAGAATGAGTTTGGAGGAATTTTAATATTATGATAATTTCATTGTTTCAGTGGACCTTGAAAAAAAAAATTGTACGTTTTAAAATAATTTACATACATTCAAACATTACAGTCTCATCGCTCTCACCCAGTCATGTTTGAGTAAATTGGGATGTCTATTTAAAAGAAATACATAAAATCTTTGATTTGACTGGACTAGATTCATTACAGATTATACTTGATAAAATAACGATAATATTTTCATAACATTGTTGTTTAAAGCTGTCCAACTGAAATCTGATGGCTTCCAGGTTGATGCGCAGTGTCAGACTTGTGTAAACAGATTTAACACCACTCAAGCGTATCTTTGCCTTTCCTGCAACCTCAACATCAAGTGTCCTACAAATTATTTAAAATAATTAAGTCATAGATAATGTACTAATTAGATATTTCTCCTTCAACTAGATGCCCAAACAACCAGCAATAAAGACAGATTTTCTTTCTGGAAGTTCTTTGCCAATCAAAGGAGGCCATACTGGAAAAGGGAAGCATAGCCACTCCTAAGGCCAGAGTCTGAACAGAGCTGAGTGAGCAGCTGGGAAACAGGATCTCTGCAAAGGCCCTGCACATACTGTTTTTAAACTGAACAGACACAATGTCTGGTCAGCTTTAGGGTTCAGTAGTCAGACCAAGGAACCAGAAAAAAAGTGACACAGAAAGGTCAGAGTCAGGTCCCCTTTCTCCTTGGCTAAAAGACGATCAGAAATTTCAGCTCAAAGTTCCTTTGACAAATGGGCAGGAAGGAACCCCACGTATGGCGTGCATCACAAGGAACCACGCTGATGGATTTTGGAGATCCTGAGCCAAGCCATCTATCCAATTTGGCTACCCTGAGAAAAGCAAAACAAGAGAAAATGACTGGATTGTGTGACAAAGACCCCATTAAGTCACTGCAGTTGCTGAAATACAGTGCTCCACACAGTGGTAGCATCAGAGACATCTGCCTTGGACAAGTTTTTCTGCCACGACAGGAGTCAAGCACTGTTGTGACATACCCACGGTTGTACTGCTGTGAGCGCCCGACAACAAGCGCTGCTCCCTGGCGTACCTTAACAGGTATCCCAAATCAGGACTAATTAGCAGTGCATGCGGAGGGCAAACAAAAGCTCCTCCTCAAGGGAACAAAGAAAATATAAATTGCCTTATTTGGAGCCAATGGACTTTGGGTTGTTCTGTTTAAAAAAATATTTGTACTATTGTTTAATGACTAAAGGATTAATATTGATGTTGAAACATGGCTGAAAAGTTTGCTTAGATCATTATTTGAGCTGAATATGGGTTAAATTAATTTGACTCAATTGCATTTATTGTGTTGGTTAAAATGTGGCCTATTTTGCGTATTTACAGTGTATCACAAAAGTGAGTACACCCCTCTCATTTCTGCAGTTATTTAAGTATATCTTTTCATGGGACAACACTAACAAAATGACACATGGACACAATGAAAAGTAGTCTGTGTGCAGCTTAAATAACAATGTAAATTTATTTTTCCCTCAAAATAACTCAAAATATAGCCATTAATAGCCACATCCAGATACTTAAATATCTGCAGAAATGTGAGGGGTGTACTCACTTTTGTGATACACTGTAAAATTTTAATTAAATTTAATTAATTAAATTTATTTAAAATTGACAAATGTTTTTACTTGAAAAAAATTGAGTTTCTGGTAAAAGTGAATAGTAAAATTGGGTACAATGCACAGTAATTTAATATTTGTCATGAGGTAAATTAAATGTCTAAAAATATAATTCAAGCACAAGCTGAAATTGTTTAATTGAAGACTGTCTACAGATTTTAAGTTTGATTCATAAAAATTACATTTGTTTATTACCTTGGTTGAATAAAGGTACTTTGTTTAACAGTTAATTAAATTTACATTACTTTATCTTTTCTGTTGTATGTTTTTCACCTGCCATTTCCAAGCAGCAACCTCAGGTGTGATAATACGAGACAATGAGGAAGTTCTAAAGTCTGCTGTTCCTGTCGGCTTGAGGCTGGCTCCGGAAGTAACGGAAGTCACAAACACACCAAGCCAAAAAAAGCCATTTTCAAGGCCAAAATAAACATGTTTACAGCCTGATACAAAAAATGTCTCCCATCTGAATCACTAATTCCACAAATGACACACGTTGAATGGGTGGTGAATTTTTTTCTAACTCTGCAATTTAGACAATATTGCCAGTTCGTCCAATCAGAGGCACAGCTCAGCCCTAGAGCATGACACGGGAGCGGATTTTCACTCCTGTCCTGTCCCACTCCCAGAGAAAAAATCCTGTCCCGTCCCAATCCCGGGCCGGAGTAAAAAAATGTATCCTGTCCCGTCCCACTCCTGTAAAATGACTGCCACTTCTGTCCCGTTCCCATTTGAATAAAACCAAACATGTTGGAATTATGTTGCATTTTTTATTTTAAGTAAAGTGCAGCAGTGCATATAAAAGGCACTGACTTTAAGTCTCACATACCTGAAATTCGGTGAGCGGAAAGCTTATTTTTTACTTTAATCGTCCAGCCCTAATATATATATATATACATATTCTTGTTGAGGTAACATGGAAGAACTACATCAGTTAAGGGAGAAAACAGATTTTCAACCTATTTAAGATTAGGCAAATAACGACTAAGACAACCCTCTTCAGAATTTGTGAACATGTATGTGAGCCCAAGTAAAGACTGAACAGAAACCTAGGGCTTACTGGGATTACTCCTAGAAGGAGGCACAAATTTAAACTTTAAATGTTGCCATGTAGGGACAAAATGGCATTGACGTTGTCTGTGTCGAGGGAGGTACGCCTCTCCTCAATTAGTCTTCCCGCAACACTGAAAGAAAGCTCTGATGTGGTGCTTGTTGCTGGGATAGCCAGCTCCTTCCTAGCAACTGGCACTAGACCACCAGACATCTTCTGCCAGAAGCCGAGTAGAGACTGACTACGGGACATCGTATGATTGTTCTGTTGCATGTACTCTAGCACAAACTGTCTGCAGGATGTCCCCTCTTCACCATCACTGTCCTTCACCCTCTCCTCCTCTTCAACACAACTTGAAAAGAAGCTGTGGACCTCTGTGGTGCTCTCTGCCACTGGTGGTGTACCTGCAGTGAAGAAAAGACAGATTGTTTCCCTTATGGGGTCATGGGGGGTGCTAAAGCCTATCCCAGCTGTCATAGGGCGAAGGCAGGGTTCACCCTAGACAGGTCGCCAGTCCATCGCAGGGCAATACAAGTTCCTGTTAATAGCAATTTATATATTACCTCTTTCATAATTGTGCTGTCGTCATCCTGGATTAACAGCCCCTTCAGTAGGGTGGCCTTGGTCGGGAGGATGAGGTGAAGGGTAGGTGGAGAGGTGCCTGGTAGCCTCATCGAAAGGAGTTAGGAGTTTGATGATGTCCTCCAGAAGTTCAGAATCGATATTGTTAAGGAAACGGAGCTCTCTTCGGGGAAGGAGGACATTGTGTAGCTGACCAGACTTCAGAGCATTGTTGATGGACTGGAGCATTCGAAGTTTGGAATTCCACCTCCTCTCTACTGCTTGTTTCAGTGTCTGGTCCAGCTCCTTTTGTAATCTGAAGTACATTAAAAACAGGAACATAAAGCAACAGTGATTACAAATTCCACTTCCCAAAATAATGATTCAATAAGAATTATATTGCTAAAATTAAGCTGTGAATTGCAGTAGCTCTTTTTTTTAAAAATTCACTTATAGATTTATTTTAAGGGACTGTAAGAGGCAGGCCAGGCATGACAGGATGTTGCGTCATCTTATATTATCCTGCTTTTTTAAAGTGTGACACAAGGGTCTTGCACTCCTTTAACAGCTTGATGACTGTGCTGTGTGTTGGTTCATCTTCTTCCAAGTTGTCGAAGACATATTTGAGGACCAAATTAATGTTATGGCCGGCACAGGAGAGTCGGATGTAATCTTTGAACGCTGCCACCACGTTTGACCCATTGTCTGTCACAAAAACGTTGCCCTGGCTCTGGATACCAAACTCCTATGTTAGGACAAAGAAGGGGGGGGGGGGGGGGCAAAAACTTGATTAACAGTAATTAAATTTCACTGTACAATCAGAGCATTGCTGCTTATGAATAACAGGATAATACAAAGATTGGTACCTGAAGGACTTCTTCGACAGTTGTCCAGATGTGGTCCCCAGATTTTACCCCCACCATCTCCCTTGTCGCCAGGATTCTGTTTACGATCTCCCAGTTGACTGTGATGTCAGTAAAGACAGCATAGTCTGTGCGCTAATATAAATAAGTAGACTATATTAATGATTGGACCAAAAACATGCCATTTAAAACAATGACCAATTTCAAATAACATAGCATACAGGCTATAATAATACAGATATTAACCTAAGCACATCATACCTTAATTATTTTGGCATTTCCTAGATTGAATCTTCAAACTAATCATTACAGACCCTTCAGAAATCTATTTTATAGCTATTTAAAATACCTTAAATAAGATGGTGCAGGTAATACAGTATGCCTTTAGAATATAAATTGAATTTTATCATTATTTCATTCATATTGCACGACAGCAACATACTTTTATCATGATTTTTTTTTTTTCAAAATAGTGCAGCATAATGTGAACGAACCCTGTTTAAGGTCTTCCAGAATGAGTGCTTTAGATTTCTGGTACTCTCTATTTACATGTCTGGAGACAGTGCGTCCTCTGCCAGAATGCTGCCTCCGTACTGGGATCCGATATCCAGCAGCTCCTGGGCGAGGGACAGAAACCCCTCTCCCTCCATCACAGCAAAAGGTCTCAAGTCTTTACAGCGGAACTAAGCGATTTTGTCTGTGACACAGGTCTTCACACTGCCAGGCAATTTACGTTTGATAAAAGCTGATATTTTTGGCTGGTTCTTTGTAGGCTGTGCGGTGCATGTGTGCCACTTGAGACCACTTGTCCCTGAGTCGCTGGAACACTTCATGAGCACTTGCGTCTTAGTCCCTCCCACTAGAGATGCATGGGAGAGATGCAAGGAAATGAAGAGAGGAGTTGAGGAGTCGAGGAGATTCGTTTAAAGAGCATTGAGACGTCCTCTCCTCGGGAGCGTCAAATGACACGACATGTTTTGGTGATGACGGCATCAGCTGCTCACCTCTGGATCATCTGTCAGTCAGCTCTAACAGCTGTTTGTGTGTCTGCTCATGTGCGCTGTAATAACTCTAATCAAATAAAAACAGTAACAGAGCTTTGTCTGTGTTTTTAACCTGTTTAACAAACACTTTCACATGAAGAAAACCTGACCTCTGTTTATTCTGAGTCCTGTTTAGAAGCACACGGATCACTTTACCGCTAAAATGCGTCATTATTAGATTATTTATTTATATTCAGCCTAGAGCGTATCTGATGGTGAACCCTGAAACTTATTAATATAACCTAGTTTATGATGTCTCAGGAACAGTGGATGTTAGTTATTTATTAGATCACAGGGAAAACAGAAATCCTGTTACTCTTTACAAACCTCACAGCTGTTTTTCTCTCAGACTTAAATCCTCTTCATAAAGAAAACGTGAATCAACGAGAAAATGAAGGAGAGAAATAACTGATCACCTATAATTATTTTCAGTCTTTTTTATTGCATTTTATGAATTGTTTTTCCGTTAGATGAGGAATTTAACCTGAACAGTTTTATAAACTCAGCAGTGATCCTCTGTTATATTGATTTTATGACGGCTGTCTTCAGTATTTTGAGCTTTAAACTCATATCAATCTTTTTTTAACCCCAGCTTTATGACCTGTTTCAGGATTATCCTCTGGATACTGACTGTTTTCAGCTCCGTCTTTTCGCTCTCATTAAACTCCGGTCATCAGAAGTTCCAGAGTTTCAAGGCTGAGCCGCTGCAGCGTCCAATCAGTGAGTGATATCCCATATGGGGGCGTGTCTGTCGGTGAAAAGACTTCCGCAAAGGCAGCTCTTGTGTCTCCTCTATTATCGCTCCTCCGATCAACCTCCTCTCTCCTCTGGCCACAAATAACGCTTTGGGTCATCCCTCAATATGGCGCCTCAGAAAGTACTTCCGGTGCCGCGGAGGAGAGAGGAGAGTGCATTTCGGCGCTTTGAGACGCACCCAGTGTGGGCTCTCACTGAGATATGACTACAAAAATGGATGCATCTGTTCATCTGGTTGTTTAACACGACTGAAAATGATCACCAATAAATGTTGCTCCCGCTCCCGCTTTCTTTTTTCCCATCCCGTCCCAATCACGGGATTGATAAAAAAAAAAATGACTCTCATCCCGCGGGATTCCCGCGGGAATCACGTGACCCACGGGAATTCACGAAAAATGTCATCCTCTACTCAGCCCACAGGACTGCCGGGCGCCCTATGGCTGTTACTGTGGAGACTCACAGCCTGCCTCATTTCCATTATGGCTGTGTTGGCCATTTTGCTTCAAAAATCCGTAGCTGTATGGCTGCATTTGTTCCCTGTCTCTGCCCTTTGCTTGTTTCCAGGTGAGTCAGCTGATTGTCAACGAGGCTCACCTGGTGTCAGTCTTTAAAAGCTCATTGCTGCCTGCGGCAGGGGGAGGCATTTTTGGTTTGGGGACTGCTGCCCTGCTGCCTCTCCTGGGGTTTTGTTGTGGTGTTTTCGTTTGTGCACTTTAATTCCTTGTTTATCAATAAATCTCAGTTTTTGTAATTGTTTAAGGTGTTTTTAGTATTTTTGTATTGGTCATTTGTGGTTTCTTTGTTAGCCCCACATGGGCCACCTTTAGTTGGGGCGTAACACAGCGTGAGCGCCGTGGTCCGTAAGCGCCGCGCACTGCGCTGTATTTTGCTGCCATACAAATCAATCAGTGCATTCACACAGCCCGCGCCGCAGTCAGCCGGCGCGTGCTACCAACGGCTGCTCGCAGCTGTCACTGCGAGTCTATTCTTGCCGGAGTACGTTGCAGAGACGCGTCAATCTCCGCAGAGCAGATTGTACCAAACAGGAAAACAGACACGAAAAACGATCAGAGTTTCCGGTCTTTTCGAAACAAAGCACCATGTTCAGACTGTCGATCGTAAAATTATCCTCGTATATTAAAACTACGACACTGGCACAGGGCCAGCAGTCATCAGCGGGTCAGACCCAGAGGAAATCCGACGCCATGGACGAGGAAAAGTTTATATTGGAGGCGGAAAACCTTATAATTATATACAATACAACACATCCTTTATATAAGGACATCAAGAGACTAAAAGGGAAGGACTGAATTAATGAAGCTCTGGGAGGGCAGGTGAGTTTAACATACTAAATATCATGAAAGTAGTTGTCATGGGTGTGATTCCTGCAGGAACATGTGGTTCTCCTGTGATCTTGTGTATCCAGCTGCTATGAGTACGCTGAGCTGCGCTCCGCTCCTGAGACGGATGCAGTGTGAATTGGCTCGCGCTGACGGACTGCGGCGCTCACGGAGTATGTGTGAATCAGGGGTTAGATGGCCACACGAAAGTGCTTGAGTTGCACCTTCCCAAGCTGGTGTCAAAGAAAGCGGCGACCCTCATGGAAGCAGCAAAGATAGAGGAGAGCGTTAAACAAGAACACATCTCAGCACGCAGTTTAGCTCCAGTCACAGCAATCAAACTAAAAGCCACAGCCTTACCAAAGTTTGCGCACAACAAGCTGGACTACGATAGATGGAGGAAAGAATGGAAGGCTCTTCAGAGACAAGGTGAACTGACTGGCTCAGAGGAGGTAAAGAAATTTCAATTAATGGATAGCCTTGACGAGAAGGTGGCCAAAGATCTGCGCCTGTCATCATACAGCTCATCAGTTGAGATCTTCGGAGTTGTGGAGTCTGATGTACAAAGACTTGCATGGATTTCCTACTAAAACATGGCGTACGCTCAAATCCAGAATCATATTTAAATGAGCCCATGCACCTGAGATTTCCCTCTCTCCATGATCAGAAAATTTTAAAATGGATGAGTTTGATGGGAAAAAAATAAATAAATAAATAACAGAAATTCATACAAAGTGCACTTTATGCTCTACTCGCTGAAGTAGAGTCACACAAAATGTGCCCTTTGGCACTCTGTTCTCCAGTATAAGCAGGGGTCAGAGAAACGCACACGAGCAGATGTGAAAAAGAAGTGGACTGGCACAGTACCAACCGGTTGTTTCAGCGCCACATTAGAGAAGTAATGTCAAGAGAAACTGATTTGTATGCAATGCTGTGATTAAATACTGGTTTTCTACTGTAAAGAATGGGTTAAGACTGAGCTGTTGACTTTGTCTGCAGTGATATAAGACACAGTGAGTTTGAGTAAAGGAAATTGTGTGTCTGCATATGTAAGGTACAAAGGAAATTAAGAACTGTGTTTACAAATAAAGCTGTCGGGGGGGATTAACTCCGATCAGCGGGCTGGATCTTCCTTGCGCTGTAGCGCATCTGCCAGACTCACCTGGAAAAATCTTTTTTTTTTTTTTTTTTTGTTTCGGAAATGTAACTCAGGGTGAGACCTTTAATGTTCGTGTTTTTAGCCAGCAAATTTCTTGTTCAACCGATCGGTGGCAGAGAATTGGGTTATTTCTTTTTTTTTTTTCTTTTTTTTCTGGGACTGAGGATTACTGGAAATGAGATCAACAGAGCTCGGTCGGGCAGCGGACTTAAAACCAAACATGGACATTTAATGGATGGAAAAGACTGTCAGATGTTAAGGGTGGAAGAATCTACCTTCTTTTTGTTTGAAAATATTTTTTTGTTAATTTTGGGGTGATCAATGTTTAAGTTAACAGGGTATTTTGTTGCCAAAAAATTTTTGTTTGTTGAAATGAGCTGATTGGTTTGTCGAGCCAGTTTCCTCATGTTCCTCTCTGAACACACGCTCTCTTCATATTGCTCCATTTACAAGGTCTTCTAATGCTGCTAAACCAGGCACTGTTAACTTATTTTGGCAACACTTTGCGCATGCTTTTATATCCACTTATGTAATTGCAGACACATGGGTGTGTTAATGTTAATCAGTGTTAATTGTTCATGCGTCTGAGTGCACAGCACTCAGTCTGAGGACTATGCTTTTACAGTTTATATTATAACACTTTCCCAGAATCACCTCTAAGTGTCCCCAAAGGAACAAAAGCTATAAAAACACGTGTACACCGGCCATGAAGTTGGCGCAAGACACCATACGTTTCCACGGTCATTTCACTCTTGATACATCTAAACTTTGCCGTCAAAGGCAGCGTACACCACGTTTTTGTGCGTACGCACACTTTGTACATGAGGCCCCTGGACAACTGGTTTGGGAACCAAGCCACCATCGCTCTTCAGATCATAAAGGACCTGCAAGCAACACCACCAGTCAGAGGCAGTCAGCCAAGGAGAATCGTAGAGCTCATACAAACTGTGGAAAAAGCTCTTTATGATCTAAATGAACTGGGAAATGCAGATGCCATAAAGAACCCACTGGTAACTAAATCCATCCTAAGCAAGCTCCCAGAAATGCTGAAAAAAGACTGGCTCACTTATGCTGCAGATGAGGTAAACACTATTAACCATCAGAACTGTTTAAACAAACTAATCATCTTTCTGAGATCACAAGAATCCGTCTATGAACAACTAGATTAGAAATTGGTATTTTCTTTGGTGTGTTCAACGTCATCTTTCAGCTAAAGCAAGCCAGAACAAAGACAACTAAGTCCAGTCCTTCCTTTTCAAGTGTGGGAAATCATGTTGTTCTAAAAAAACACTTGACAAACACAAATGCACGTTTATAAGACGCTGTCAAAAAAATCTCACCAGACTGTTTTGATGCAACTGGCTCAGTGGTGAAAAAACTGGTGAGACCAAATGGCTCATCTGACCACATATTCCTACATCAAGGAGTCCTGACAGGACCAAACAGCTCCAGTTTCCTGGTGGTCCAGATGTTGTCTGAAAGACACGATACTGTTGCAATAGCACAGTGGCTCACAGAATGGATTTATGCAGGTGCACCAGTGCCAAAACAAGTTGTGAGTGATTTTTCTCTTGCTTTTCTTGGTGCTCTTGTGAAGGCTTTTACTCATCATCATGACCTAAAGACTGTGTCTTACAAGGGAACCAGTGTGCAAAACTGCCTCCTTGTTTTGTCCAAGTTGATGCGGCACACTGCATCAAGACGATCTGCCGTGGAATGTCTGAAAAACAAAACACCAATCATATTTATTTATTTATTCATTTATTTATTTATTTATTTTTGTGAGTGCATGGCACAGCTCATTAAATCACAGTCCCTGAAGCATGCAAAAGAACTGATACATGCTATTACTGTTGTGGCACTCAGAGAGGCAGAAGGCAACGATCGCTCTGGGGTCCCTCTCACATCAGAGATATGTGAGAAATACCTGAAAACACAGATTTCAGAAGAGTCTGTCAGCATTCCAGATGTAGAGGGACAAGAACAGGAGCAAGTGGATCCATGTGACCTGATCCAGACTGACATAAAACAGTGGGTAACAGAAATCTATGAGGAAAGCAGGTCGCTTGCCATGGCTAAAGGGGATTGAGACAATATCCACTATTGCCCCGAAATCATCCCTCAAATAATAAGACTAGTAAGCTACCTACCACTGTGGACAGCAGTGATGGTCCCTTTCAACCACCAATGACTGATTGATTGATTGATTGACTTCAAGCTCAGCTGCTGTTGAAGCAGAATTCAAAATTATCAAGCATGGTCTTTTCAAGTATGAAAAACTACCTACAAGGATGGATCAATTCATCTCTTGCCATCTTTCCTTCATCGAGGGTAACATGCGGATTTGTACTACAAAACACAAAGAATAAGATGCAACTTGTGAGACAGTGACTGAAGCAGCAGCTAAACCAGAACCCACGACTACACAAAGTGTAGAAAGCAAAAACAAAAAGGATGCTTACCCATTTGAGGAGTCTGATGCTGTCATGAAAGTTAGTTGCAAAGATGAAGAACCAGTGGAAAACTGGGGAGGACTTGCTCTTTATTTTTGTTTACATCCTTGTTTCCAAAGTTCTTTCCTTGATTTATTCATGTAAGACTTGTTGTTCAGTATTCCTCATTAAAATATTCAATTCTTGGTAATATTAGTATGTGACCTCTTCTTGTTGAACTATGGGAAACTTGCTCACCGTCTCTTCTTTACAGTTATCACATGTTAGAATCAAGATCCATAAATTCATACATAATAATCCATTGAAACTTCACACAATTGTGGTCAAAGAACTATGTGTACTCCCCAAAAAAACAAAATTCAGCACAAACCAGCACTAACGTAGCACGTACAAATGAGACCATATCTGTTTAATTTAGACCATCTTAGGGGGCTGTGTGAACTTAGACTGACCTTTGAAATATAATTTAATATCTCAAAAACCAAAGCAGGACAAATGGGGAAAAAAATGGCACAAACCAGCACTAACACAACATAAACGTTTGAGACTATTTTCACCAAGTTTTCCATGGGGTGGGGGGCCAGATTCACGCGGGCTGAGGGGAGACGTGAGAGGAGAGTAAGGAGAGATTCCCGTCTGGCCGGAGACAGCTTCGCTTTCATGGCCGAGGAATCCAGCTGCACACCCAGGTAAATGACTGACTGAGATGGGAGAGGAGAGCTTTACTTCCAGTTTATTGCGAAGCCCAGTAGCAAGAGGTGCTTCACAAGCTCCACTGTGTCAATTGTGTGCGCCATCACAATTAGGTTGTCGAGGGAAAAAAAAACTGACGCCTTTCCTGCGCAGCAGCTCCAAGCATCTCGAAAATGTCTGTGGAGCCAGAGAATAACCGAAGGGTAAACAGTTGTACTGATATTGAATCCCCCTGAAGGAGAAACGCAGGAATTTCCTGTGTTTGGGGATGATGGGGACATGAAAGTATGCGTCTTTTAGATCCATGAATGTGAACGCGTCGCCATGACACATACACTCCAACACATGTTTTCCTGTTAACATGTGGAAGGATCTTTTCATTATGCTTTTGTTTAAGAAAGACAAGTCAAAAATCACTCTCATTCTGCCTGATTTCTCCAGAACCAGGAAGTAACAGGAGTAAAAACCTTTGTTTTCCTGACCTGGGGGGATCCTATGTCTCTTTTTGACAGCAGCTCTGACAGCTCTGTCGTTAATGCTGCTATCTCCGTGGGAGGATGACTTAACTGTCTCCATCACTCTGAGGAGAATTGCAAAGTGTATCCCTGATGAATCAGTCTGCTCATCCATTTATTCAAAGAGAGCAGATTTTGCCACGCTGAGAAGTGCTCTAAAAGTGGGCGAGCAGACATCTGAGGAGCCTCTGTGGCCATAGATGACAGCCACGTTAGTCCTCTCAGCCGCTGTGTGATCTGAGCGGCTCTGCTCACTCAAAACAGCCCATGGGAGGTCTTAGGTGAGAGGGCTGCAGAATGGGGAGTGAACCAGTGATTATTTCTACATCTGGACACTCCGGCTCTAACTCTGGCTCGTGCCACGGTGAAAAACCACCAGTTATCTGAACAGAAGGATGAGAAGTGGGGAGTCCACAGAGGCAGAGGCTGTATGGGAATATTTCACATACTTGAGGGGAAAAGGTGCTTCCGCTTGTGACACTGTGTAAGAGAATGAACAGCTTTAGCAACTAATGCATGATGTGAATGCGTAGTTGACATAGCATGAGGTGGGATCGCGTGTGAATGGATCAGCTGTTTAAAGCTCAGAGAAGACGGGAACAAGTGATCTACAGGAATTTGCTCTGAAAAACTAGGTGGTTGGCTCTTAAAAGAGCCGTTGTTTCCAGGTTCATACACGAACCTGTAGCACCCATATTGTTTTCGCTGCTTCCGCGGAGGCTCCATGGGAGGGTTGGATCCGATGCAGGCCGCCCGTCTGTTCCTGGAAACTTGCTTTGCTCATCAAGGCTGCCAGAGCAGGAGGAGGAAGAGGAGGGGGACGAGTAGGCTGGGAGGGAGGAGCTGAAGGAGGCAGAGACTCCTGGGTAGCAGTTGCTGTGGGGCATCTCTGCTGGTGTGTGTTACAAAGACTGCGTCAGGAGCTGGACGCAGCTCTCCATGAGGAGTGTTTCTTCACCTTCTCAGCCTTTTCGGATGCTTCCTGGGAGGGAGGAGCTGAAGGAGGCAGAGACTCCTGGGTAGCAGTTGCTGTGGGGCATCTCTGCTGGTGTGTGTTACAAAGACTGCGTCAGGAGCTGGATGCAGCTCTCCATGAGGAGTGTTTCTTCACCTTCTCAGCCTTTTCGGATGCTTCCTGAAAATGAGAGATGACCTCCCGGAGGAGTGACCCAAAAAGTCCATTGAGGCTGTAGGGGCTGTCCAGAAGACTGGACCAAGTCAGGAAGCTGGGACATGCTGAGCCAAATGTTCCTGGCAATCATTGTTTGCCATGCCATGGAACGAGTGCCCGCCACTGCCACGGCGGCACCGTAAATCAACCCCAAAACACAATTCTGGTCCACCTCTTCCTTGAGCTCTTCCAGGGTTATGTCTGGCCTCTTTGCGGCCTTATATAAGGAGGCTAGGAGGAGTGACACATTGTTCACTGAAGCGACAGACCAAGTGTTTAATTGGTGTGTGTGATCTGCCAGACGGGCTGTCACTTGATCCTGCTTAGAATGAGGTGTTGGCTTCCTTAACTCCACCTCCGGAAGCTGGATGATTGAGATGCTCTTCTCCAATGGGGGAACAGCGGGAAATCCCTTGTCGATCATGCCATCCACTGTGGT
This sequence comes from Labroides dimidiatus, assembly GCA_030710495.1. Classification (NCBI taxonomy): domain Eukaryota; kingdom Metazoa; phylum Chordata; class Actinopteri; order Labriformes; family Labridae; genus Labroides; species Labroides dimidiatus. The sequence continues at coordinate 34,224,335 of CM061143.1, read as the reverse complement.
GACTTCGGTGAATCTCATGACCAGGGGCTTTTACAGCTGTGAAAGACAATATATGTTAAAGATAATACCCTGCATTGCCAGAGAGTGGCATGGTATTATTATTATTGGGTTTATCCCTCCTTATTTCGTGCCATTGTGCCCCCACAGGGGCCCCTATCAGGTCCACATATCAGGTTTATCATACCTGCGTGACCAGAGATATGCTTGGTGGACCTTGATCATGTGTGTGAAATTTGAATCAGATTGGAGGTTAAATGAAGAAGCTGCAATGACTTGATGGTTCATGGCGAGATATTAGAGTTTAACACCTTTTGACACCGTTTAACTACAAGACATGACCTGATCAGTGATGCTGTATGAAGGCCTAAAAGATGTTACAGGCCAGAATATAAATACATATTTTAAAAAATTGAGGATTTTTTAATCACAAAAAACATATGAGTTCCTATTAACAATAGGGGGTGCTGTAGTTTTAGGTGAAAAAAGCATACGGATGCATTCAGGCTGTGACGCAAAACTTGTGTGGATCCAACATTGTACATAAAATCAACTAAGGTTTTCGTTTTTTAAGAAAAAAAACAACCGCTTTGGCGACCTCCCCCAGCTAGGCCCACTGAGATTATAAAGTTCCTTTAACAATAGTAATAACTTTTAATTGTTAATGTATCGAGTATGTTAAAAAAGCAGCCTTTGTAAGGTCCACATTAGTTGACTGCAGCATCTCAGACAAAATCTTTGATTTGCCTAGTACTTTTCTAAGGACCACAAGGAGTTTAAGTCAATATGAGAGTGCAATCCTTCGACAGCTCTCTGTGGATTTGTCTCATCTGAAATTTCATCCAGTACTCTGAGTACTGCAGTCATCCTCTCCATAAGATTTTTGCATAAAGCATAGCGACAGGCCCATCTAATGTCACTTAGTTTTGGCAGTTCCCGTGGTGCCCCATTGAACATTTCTGTTTGAGCATTTATCCACTTATTGTGGACATATGAGCCTGACATGAATGTGTACAGCCTTTCCAGCAGGGAGAAAAACATGCAGCTTCTGAGACATTTTAAACACAGTCAACAATTACAAGATTTAAACAGTGTGCCCCACAATGAACATAGAATGCATACTTTGCAACTTCCATAACTCTCGTTTGGACACCAGAGCACCTGCCACTCATCACTGCAGCCCCATCATAGCCTTGGCCCACCAAAGTTTCTCTGTACTCTAGCCCATAATTCTCCAGACATTAAATGATTTTCTCTGTTAAACTGGCAGCATCCAAGTGCTCTGCTCTCTGATATTCAAGGAAGCTCTCCTGAATGATACCATCATAATAATATCTTACAACAAGAGACAACTGCTCATTTGTTTTAATGTATTTTGTCTCATCCGCTAAAATAGAAAAATGTTCACTTTCCTTTACCTCTTTGACAATTTCCTCTCTGATCATTTCAGCTAAACATTCCAAGATCTCATTTTGAGTATTTTTGCTGCTGTATTTTGCATTTCTGGGACCCTGTGACAGTCGCTTTTTAACCAAGGGGTCATGTTTACTCATAATATCTGAGATCTCAAGGAAGTTTTTCCTGTTTTTGGAGGTTTCTGTTTCACCGTGGCCTCGTTGGGAAATGTTCTGAGTGGCTGTCAAAAGCAAAATTTCAGCCAAAGTTTTAATGTCATTTTGATTTACAACTACTTGTTTCTTATTTTCATTCCCCATCATTCTGAGCACAGATGTTTCTTTCTTGGCCATACTTTTATACTCATTCCATACTATCATGGCATTCACGTGTGTGTCTGACTTGGCATGAACACTGAACCCACTGTCTTTGGAAATAGCCTTCTTTCAATTGCTTTATCCCCTTTCTGATGTGTAAACACTGGTCTTGGACACAGCAAAATGTCTGCAAGCAAAGCAGTATGCTGCATCTCTTGAAAGGGAGTATTCCAGCCATGGCCAAGATCTGTACCACTCACTCACTGTGAAAACTTTTTGCTGCTCCTTGAAGGGTTTTGGGGAATGGCTTTAAATTAGGCTGCACTGCTTCATCCTCTTTGCATGAAACTGAGGTTTATCCTCTGACTCCTTCTCATCTTTTTCCTCATCCTCATCATCTGCCTCTTCTTTTTCTGAATCTGTTCCCCTCTCATCTTCATCCCCCACACCACTGTCTTTCTGTTCTTCTTCCTCACTTTCTCCCTGCTCTGGTCCTCTCCCAGTCACTCTCTGCACACTTGAACCTCCTGCTCTCTCCTCCATTATCTCTTCTTCTTCTCAACTCTCTCTTCTGCTTTCTTCATCTCCTGCCCGCTCCTGCCTTTTTGCCAAATAACTAGAAATGCTTCTAATTTCAACTTTTCCTATAATTTTGGCCTGAAAGTGACAAGAAATTAAAAATTCAGGGTTAATCTCGTTTCAAAATGTTTCACAGTAGGAGCACAAGTATCCTAACATATAAAACTAGAAAAGATAAATCATGTGCGCCAGAGCACTAATGTTTAGATTGTTTATTTTCACTGCACTTATTGACCCAGTTTACAGTAGTGGTGCATTCTGTTTTAAATGTGTAGTATTATAATGTAGCAGGATGATGTGCCTCATCCATGTTTATTAGAGCTGTTGGCCTGCTTACCTTGAGCCCTTGTCAGCTAATGACCTCACGGGGGCACTCTATATAAGGGAGCAGCTGCAGCCTGCCCCTCCTCTTTCCCTGGCTCTGGCTCTTCCTCTTCCTGCCGGATCGCCCTGCTGCCCATCCCATGCGGTTACCGGTGCAGAATTGCGATAACCAGTTGTGTGGGTCTTACGAACCGCGGCCGTTATCCGCACGTTGAGTGCAGGCTCATCTCGTCCCTCTCACTCTGTGGTTGTCCATGTGGCCTGATTGGGGCTGTGTGTGTCGGGTGTCGCTCTGGGGAGCTCCAGCGGTGACAAAATTAATGTAAGGAAAACGCGGCTGTGACGCCGTCTTGATGCTGCTCTGCTTTGGCCTCTGCCTGTGCGCTTTTCTTCGAGCCTGTTAAACCTGCTGCAGCTATTTAGCCGCTGCTAGCCTGGACTGTTTTGGCCTCCTGCCTGTCTTGTTGCGGCTTTAAAGCCTCTCGTGCTCCGTCCGCCTTGCTGCTTGTGCTTTGCTGCTGTGACTGCTGAATCTGTCGCTTGGTTGTGAATGACTGTAACGGACTGCATGACAGACTTGGACCGGGCCGTCAGATGAATCGTCTGAGTGCTGACATTCGTTCAGCCTCTCCTCTTTTATGATCTTAATGTGTGGATGTTAATTGCGGGGTTAACTTCTGTTAAGTTGATCATTTGACTATTTTCTTTTGCCTGATTTTTGGGTTCTTTTCAGTTTCTTTTCTATTAATTCTTGCATTTACTTTCTTGGTTTATTTGGTCGTTTTTCTGAGTTCATGAGTAAACTTATATTTGGTTGGATATTGCTTTCAATGAATTATCTTGAATGGTTTCATCTTTCTTTACAGCTTTATTTCTTTTTCCTTTAATTTGGTTAGTTATTTCTTTTGTTTAATTCTGGTTTTCAGAGTTACTTAAACATTTGATTTTCTATGTTAAGTATTGATTTTGGGTATATTCTATTTTCTTTTTAAGGGTTTGATAATTTGGCAGCATATGTCTGATTTATTGTTAGGTTTCTGGATGGCTGCCATCTTTATTGCTTTAGTATAGTTTGTTTGTTTGTATTTTGTTTATTTGGAGTGAAAACCCACTAATCCCCTTTCCTTATCCTTTTCAGTTGCTGAGGGCCAACGGTGGTGGTCTCCTGGTGTCCTGGTGGTGGTGTTCCCCGTTTGTGTGCTGTGTACCCCACTGACTTTAGTTTCCACGGTGTGAGTGAAGATTGTGTGTCACAAGTGTTTGGGGTGTTTTCTTTCGTTCCTGGGATCCCTCCCTCACCTCCTTCCTCGAGCCAGCACCTTGGTAAGCTCAGCACTGAAAGGGACATCCCCTTCCCGTGTGTGTGAGGTTTTATGATTTTTATGATTATTGTTTAAATAAAAAGACATTGTTGGAATTGGAACCACGTCTCCTGCTATCTTTAAGAGTAGAACGAACCTGGGTGCCTTTCTACATTTTTGTAATTGCAACTATTTCTTTGGGCGAAATTCCCAAAGTGGCGTTGTCGGTTCAACCACCCATTACCAAAATTGTCAATAAACCAAACTAAAATCCTAACTTCATTACACCACCCCTCGAGCTGCCACAAACTGGCGTTGTCGGCAGGATCTACTTAGAGCTGAGACGTGTGTTCCATTTCCTTTTTTTTCTCTGTGTTTCATAGCTGTTTTACATTTCGAGTCCAGTCTAATTATTAAGCACTAAGGCAGGCATTAAAGAGGCAAAGCAGTTGTTTTTGCATACTTGTGACAAATTCCAGGTAAGAATTGGTTTGTTTTGCTGTCATTTTTCACCGCTGCCCCAGTTGAATATTGTCTCTTCTTTTGTTACGGTGTAGCAATGGAGGGAGAGTTGCAGGAGTTGAGGGACTTGGTTGCACAGTTAAGAGCAGATAATGAGAGGCTGCGGCAGGAGCAGGCTGCGGCCGTGCCTGGTCCTAGTGCTGCATCCTCTGTTTCTGCTGTGAACTCTGCTGCTCCTTCCACTGCTAGTGCCCCTTTAACAGAGAGACTTGTTTTTGTGCCCCGGGACAGAAAATGCCCAATGTTCAGAGGGAGATCGGGGATTGGGTTGAGTGAGTGGATTGAGGAGGTGCAGGCTTGCATGAGGGCTCGCCGTTTGCTTACGTCCGATCAGGCCTTTTTCTTGTTGGACCATCTTGAGGGAGAGGCACGAGAGGAGATGAAATATCGTCCCAGTGCTGAACGGGAAGACCCAGAAAAGATATTTGCCGTGCTTCAAGAGCTTTATGGGTGTTCAGACTCCTATGTGTCTTTGCAGGAGGCCTTTTTCTCTAGGCGCCAGCAAGAAGGGGAAACTCTGCAAGAGTTTTCTCTCGCCTTAATGCATCTGATGGAGTCTGTCAAGCAGCGCGCACCTAGTACCATGTCAAACGCGGAAGATTTGTTGCGGGACCAGTTTGTTGAACATGTTCTTGACGGTTCTCTTCGCCGTGAACTTAAACAGTTTGTACGCAGGCAGCCCACTGCTAACCTACTTGAGGTCCGAAGTGCAGCGATTAGGTGGGAGCGTGAGGGTCTGCCAGGAGGAGTGAGGGGTAGGAGCAACTCTGTCCCTTCAGTGTTGGGCTTCCAGTATGGGGTCAAAGGTGGGTCGCCTGAGGTGCTTAACACCTCAACATCTGCCGAGCTGAAAGAAATGAGGGAGATGCTAAAGCTACAGCAACAGCAGCTTACTCAGCTTACTCAAAGCATTTCATTCTTGCAGACTTCCCAGCAGCACAGTCGTGCCCCTCATCGTCGCCCCGTCATTTGCAGGCGCTGTCAGCAGCCGGGACATTTTGCCAGGGAGTGTGATGGAGTTCGAGCTCCTCCTCGTCCCCAACCTTCTTTGCCTCCACCATCTAGTCGGCAGCAATATCCCACTCAGCCGTCGGAAAACTAGCTCCCGCCGAATTGCAGAGCCACACTTCGGGGGGAACAAACTCTGGCTCAGGTTCAGGAGTAGCACCTGTGGATGAAGCTTCTAAGCTTATTTCATCATGCCCACATTTGGACATTGATTTTGGTGGAATCCAGGTCCCTTGTTTGATAGATACTGGTTCCATGGTGTCTACCATCACAGAAAGCTTCTTCCATCAGTACTTTGAACCTTGGGGTCAAGAACGGCTCCGGTCTTGTCAGTGGCTGCAGCTCAGTGCAGCCAATGGACTGTCCATACCCTATCTTGGCTACATGGAGCTGGATGTCAAGCTCTGTGGTAGGCTGATGCCCAGATGTGGAGTGTTGGTTGTTAAGGACCCCCCTGGTGGTGTGGCGTCACAGGTCCCTGGTATCCTGGGGATGAACGTCATCAAGAAGTGCTACCGAGAGCTCTTCGGACAGCATGGTGCAGCCCTTTTTCATGCGCACCCAGTTTCGGAGGCCCCGGAACAGGTGGTGCAGGCACTTCAGAAGTGCCATGAGGCGAGCACACGGGTTCCACAAGGTGCCTCAGGTGAAGTTAAGGTACGTGGAAAGAAAGCTTGCCTTATCCCTGGTGGCACCATGAAGATGGTTGCGGCTACTTGTGCAGGGCAGTATGCAGGCTGCACAGTACTCTTTGAGCCCTTGGGCTCTGGCCTCCCTGCAGGGCTTCTGGCATCTCCTTCTTTGGTTCGGGTTGTAGGGGGCACTGCTTACATTCCCATTGTGAACGTTGGCTCCACTAATGTGTCTCTCTATCCCCGGACAATTGTTGGCACTTTGAGTGAAGTGAGCGTTGTTAGCTTACCAAGGGGAGTCACAGAAGTACCAGCTGGTGTGGCCACAATGTCATCCCAGTCTGCTTCTATGTCTGCACATGACCAAATACAGTCAATGTGCTTATCTCACTTGTCAGCTGAGGAGCAGGAGAAAGCTAGGTCTCTTCTCAGTAATTACACTTCCGTCTTTCCAACCCATGATGGAGACCTGGGCTGCACAAACCTCATAGCCCATGACATCCCCCTTCTGGATGACATTCCTGTGAGGCAACGCTACAGGCGTATTCCTCCTTCTGATTATGAAATTGTGAAGCAGCATATTGACCAGTTGCTGGAGGCACAAATCATAAGGGAGAGCAGCAGTCCTTATGCCTCTCCTATTGTTCTTGTCAGGAAGAAGGATGGAACACTGCGCATGTGTGTCGACTATCGACAGCTGAACAGCAAAACCAGGAAGGATGCTTTTCCCCTTCCTCGGATCGAAGAGTCTCTTGATGCTCTGACGAATGCCCAATGGTTCTCCACACTGGACCTGGCCAGTGGGTACAATCAGGTACCTGTGGCAGAATGTGATCGTGCCAAGACTGCCTTTTGTACTCCCTTCGGCCTTTTTGAGTGGAACCGCATGCCTTTTGGACTCTGCAACGCTCCCGGCACCTTCCAGCGGCTCATGCAGCGGCTGTTTGGAGATCAACAATGTCGTTCCCTGTTGCTCTACCTCGATGACATTGTTGTCTTTTCTTCCACCGTCGAACAGCACTTGGAAAGGTTGAGTGTGGTGCTGGAGCGTTTGCAGTCGGAAAATCTCAAGGTGAAGCTCTCAAAGTGTGCTTTCTTCCAACGACAAGTGAACTACTTGGGACATGTGATTTCGGACAAGGGGGTCTCTGCAGACCCAAGCAAGATTGAGGTGGTGGCTAACTGGCAACCTCCTTCTACTGTCTCTGAGCTCCGATCATTTCTTGGTTTTGCCAGTTACTATCGTCGCTTTGTGGAGGGTTTCGCAAAGTTGGCTGCTCCCCTTCACAAGTTGGTTGCTGAGCTTGGGAACACAAAATCAAGGAAAAGGTCAAAGTGTGTCATTGCTGATAACTGGACAGCAGAGTGTCAGCAGAGCTTTGAGGCCTTGAAGACCAAGCTAACCACTGCACCTGTGCTGGCCTATGCTGACTTTTCTCGCCCTTTTATTCTTGAGGTTGATGCCAGCTATGGTGGCCTTGGGGCTGTGCTATCACAAGAACAGGGTGGGAAGGTCAGGCCCATAGCCTATGCCAGCCGTGGTTTGAGGCCCACGGAGCGCAACATGGTAAATTACAGCTCCATGAAATTGGAGTTTTTGGCGCTCAAGTGGGCCATGACGGAAAAGTTCCGGGAGTATCTCCTTGGGCACAAGTGTGTTGTTTATACAGACAACAACCCGCTTAGCCACTTGTCCACTGCTAAGCTGGGAGCCACTGAACAGCGTTGGGCTGCCCAGCTAGCATCGTTTGATTTCGAAATCAAGTATCGCTCTGGGAGGAGTAACAAGAACGCGGATGCTTTGTCCCGCCAGTATTCGCCTGGAGTGCAAAATGTAGAAGCCATGCTTCCTGGTACTTCCCTTCCACGTCCTCTGCAACAAGCCCTTAAGGTGAAAAAGGCTGAGGTAACACAGTCTGCGGTACTGGCTCTGCCGTGCCATTCACCATCGGACATTGGTGCACTCCAGCAAGCAGATCCTGTTCTCCATGAGCTCCTTGTCTTCTGGCAACAGAAAAGGCGTCCAAGTAAGGAAGAGCGCAAGCAGCTATCGCCACCTGCTTTGGCCCTGCTGCGACAGTGGGACCGCTTAGTCGAGAGTGATGGGGTCCTCTACCGCCAGGTCTTCCGCCCTGATGGTGGTGAGGCAGTTCCTCAGCTGCTCCTTCCTGCTGCCTTAAAGAAGGAGGTCTTGACGGAGGTCCACCAGAGGCATGGCCATCAAGGCATTGAAAGAACTCTGGAGCTTCTCCGCCAACGCTGCTACTGGCCTGGTATGACCTCTGACGTGGTCAATTGGTGCCAGACCTGCGAAAGATGTCAAGTAGCCAAGAATTCCCAACGGCCTGTTCGTAGTCGCATGGGGCATCTGCTGGCTTCGAGTCCGAATGAAATACTTGCCATCGACTACACTGTGCTTGAACCCACCCATCAAGGGATTGAGAATGTCTTGGTAATAACTGATGTTTTCAGTAAATACACATTGGCTGTCCCGACCCGGGACCAACGGGCCTCCACTGTGGCCCAAGTACTGGTGGGGGAGTGGTTTTCCAAGTTCGGGGTCCCTGCCCGGATCCACTCGGACCAGGGCCGCAACTTTGAAAGTGGTTTAATCCAGCAGCTGTGTGCTCTGTATGGAATCAAAAAGTCCCACACCACCCCTTACCATCCAGCTGGAAATGGTCAGTGTGAGCGCTTTAATCGAACCCTCCACGACTTGCTGCGCACTCTGCCGTCGTCTCGGAAGCGAGACTGGAGCTCATGTTTGCCACAGTTACTGTACTCTTATAACACCACGCCCCATCAGGCCACTGGAGAGTCTCCGTTCTTCTTGATGTTTGGTCAAGAGCCAAGGCTCCCAGTGGACTTCCTGCTGGGAAGAGTCCAGGATCCTGTTGGTGGTCATGTCCATGAATGGGTTCAAGAACATCAAACCCGACTGCAAATCGCATTCGAAGGAGCTCGAGACAGACTGAAGAGTGCTGCAGCGCGCAGGAAAAACAACCATGATCAGCATGTTCGAGACGTTCCCCTGACTGAAGGCCAGTTGGTGTTGTTACGGAACTTGGGTGCAAAAGGGCGCCACAAAATCCGGGACTTTTGGAGCTCTGTGGTGTACAGAGTTTTGAAAACACCAAAAGATGGGGGCTCTGTGTACACTATAGCTCCTCTAGATGATCAAACAAGAGTCAAACATGTCCATCGTACACTGCTGAAAGCTGTCGTTGGAGCTGGCTCACCGGATCATGTCACGGTCTGTCATTCACCTCCTTCTGACAGACTACAATCTGAGGATGAGCTGTCATGCCATGGAGACTTATTCAGGGTGGAGGAACATCCCCAAGTCGCAGACTCTGCCCAACCCAGTTCTCCAGGGCTGCTCCCACTTCCTCAACTATCGCCAACACTGGGTGCTCCAGTAGCTCCTGTTGCGGTGACATTAGACTCTCCATCTGCTCCGCTTGCTGATTTAGTGGTGTCTGGCCCTAGTACTAGCCAAGGTACCATGAGAAGGACCGCACGGTCTACTGCGGGCCAACATTCCAATGTTCACCATCTCCCAAGGTCAATTGGAGGAGTGTCTTATGGTGGTGCTGCCACGACCAACTCCATGTCCCATGCGGTATCAGCCCACTTTCGACCATGGCTGTAATGTTTGGTTTCTGATTGGGTACTGTTCCATCGTCGGGGCGACGATGCAAAAGGTGGGGGCGGATTGTAGCAGGATGATGTGCCTCATCCATGTTTATTAGAGCTGTTGGCCTGCTTACCTTGAGCCCTTGTCAGCTAATGACCTCACGGGGGCACTCTATATAAGGGAGCAGCTGCAGCCTGCCCCTCCTCTTTCCCTGGCTCTGGCTCTTCCTCTTCCTGCCGGATCGCCCTGCTGCCCATCCCATGCGGTTACCGGTGCAGAATTGCGATAACCAGTTGTGTGGGTCTTACGAACCGCGGCCGTTATCCGCACGTTGAGTGCAGGCTCATCTCGTCCCTCTCACTCTGTGGTTGTCCATGTGGCCTGATTGGGGCTGTGTGTGTCGGGTGTCGCTCTGGGGAGCTCCAGCGGTGACAAAATTAATGTAAGGAAAACGCGGCTGTGACGCCGTCTTGATGCTGCTCTGCTTTGGCCTCTGCCTGTGCGCTTTTCTTCGAGCCTGTTAAACCTGCTGCAGCTATTTAGCCGCTGCTAGCCTGGACTGTTTTGGCCTCCTGCCTGTCTTGTTGCGGCTTTAAAGCCTCTCGTGCTCCGTCCGCCTTGCTGCTTGTGCTTTGCTGCTGTGACTGCTGAATCTGTCGCTTGGTTGTGAATGACTGTAACGGACTGCATGACAGACTTGGACCGGGCCGTCAGATGAATCGTCTGAGTGCTGACATTCGTTCAGCCTCTCCTCTTTTATGATCTTAATGTGTGGATGTTAATTGCGGGGTTAACTTCTGTTAAGTTGATCATTTGACTATTTTCTTTTGCCTGATTTTTGGGTTCTTTTCAGTTTCTTTTCTATTAATTCTTGCATTTACTTTCTTGGTTTATTTGGTCGTTTTTCTGAGTTCATGAGTAAACTTATATTTGGTTGGATATTGCTTTCAATGAATTATCTTGAATGGTTTCATCTTTCTTTACAGCTTTATTTCTTTTTCCTTTAATTTGGTTAGTTATTTCTTTTGTTTAATTCTGGTTTTCAGAGTTACTTAAACATTTGATTTTCTATGTTAAGTATTGATTTTGGGTATATTCTATTTTCTTTTTAAGGGTTTGATAATTTGGCAGCATATGTCTGATTTATTGTTAGGTTTCTGGATGGCTGCCATCTTTATTGCTTTAGTATAGTTTGTTTGTTTGTATTTTGTTTATTTGGAGTGAAAACCCACTAATCCCCTTTCCTTATCCTTTTCAGTTGCTGAGGGCCAACGGTGGTGGTCTCCTGGTGTCCTGGTGGTGGTGTTCCCCGTTTGTGTGCTGTGTACCCCACTGACTTTAGTTTCCACGGTGTGAGTGAAGATTGTGTGTCACAAGTGTTTGGGGTGTTTTCTTTCGTTCCTGGGATCCCTCCCTCACCTCCTTCCTCGAGCCAGCACCTTGGTAAGCTCAGCACTGAAAGGGATATCCCCTTCCCGTGTGTGTGAGGTTTTATGATTTTTATGATTATTGTTTAAATAAAAAGACATTGTTGGAATTGGAACCACGTCTCCTGCTATCTTTAAGAGTAGAACGAACCTGGGTGCCTTTCTACATTTTTGTAATTGCAACTATTTCTTTGGGCGAAATTCCCAAAGTGGCGTTGTCGGTTCAACCACCCATTACCAAAATTGTCAATAAACCAAACTAAAATCCTAACTTCATTACACCACCCCTCGAGCTGCCACAATAAGATAAGATAAACTTCTATTGATCCACAGCACAGTGGAGATAACGGGGTTAAAAAGGCGTTTGACTGTCTGATCTCCAGGATGGCAGGCCATGATCTGCTCACTGTACTCACGTGATGTTTACCTGCCCATCATTTCTACATCACTGTAAGCTCCTTAAGCCGCCTCCTTCAGGACTGATGTGCCGCAAATTTAGATAGTTTCCAGACAATAGATATTAATCAACAGATAAATTTTACAATATGAATGCTTCATAAAATGCTCTCGTGTTTACTGATCAGCTTACCAAAAGCGGATAACGCTCCAACAATTCAGACACAAAGAGAGTTTTAGTAAGCGCTTAACTGACGTACTGGACGATCGCCTTTGGTGGTTGGTTACAGATTGATTATGAATTTAACTTCACTTGAACGTCAAAATAGGTACAAAAATATCAGCTGTGGAAACTTCATTCATGGATAGCCAGCTCAATCTCTCCACCTTGTCGCCTGCATCCTCTCATTCAAATCCACACTGTAGCGCCGAGCAGGACGTTCCGTCACATAGACTCGCTGCATACGCAGGGGCGTAGCTACGTTTTTGATGGGCCAAACTCCAAAGATGATCTTTATACTTAAAAATATAATAATAAAAATTCATCCCTTACTTCAATGCTTTGGGGGCTTTTGAGCGCAGTAGTGATTTAGTTTCAGTGTGTTCTTAGGAACATTAAAATTGGAGGGGGAGGGCAATGGTGGGCAAGACTCTTCAGTGGGGGGGCAGCTGCCCTGTAGATCCGCCCCTGTTTTAAGTTCAGTTTCTGTACTTTCTGTTTGGAATTCACCATGGTCCTAAGAGACTTTTTTGTAGGTCTTGCGGAGTACATATCAGCACGAAAAAAAGTATAGATTAGGGATGAGCCGGATATTCGTTTCAATACACGGACTCGTTACGGATAATGCATTTTTGCCGTGTCCGAGCACAACATGAGTTTTTTTTAGGATTATTTGTATCCGTGCTAAAAGAATCCTCATTGGGTATCAACAACTACTGTCTTCACTGTTCATGCTCTGTGATTGGCCAGTCACACACAGCACACCCCCCTCCCTGCACCCACATGCTGCAGCGAGGAGGTGCCTGCTCTCCTCTTTCACACACACACACACAGACAGGCAGCGAGTGACAGCGACTACTTCTCTTGCTTGCTTGAGTTGACTGTAGTTTATGTTGCTCTAATCTCTGTACTACTCACTCAGTTTTCTTCTGCTCGTCTCTATTGAGGTTTGTTTGGTATTTAAAGTTCCTTCTTGAACTTATTTCATGTCATACGCGATGCATGTGACAAGACGGGGCTGAAAACGGCTCGTGTCGCGCTGGTCAGTGCCTCTTGCTTCAATTCGGGACCATTTTTTTATGGTTTTCGTTGTCTCGCATCGCTTTAGTTCTTTTTTTTAATATTTAAAGTTACTTGATTAACTGTTTTGCAACGTACATGCAACGCATTTGGAGGCTTAAAGCTGTAAACTCCTTGTCTCGCGTGTCCCCCTAGTTTCTCAACGCCGGTCTTTTTTTCTTTTTTTTTAACTGGCTGAGTGATTTTAGTTTGGCTGGTGAGAAATTTAGTTGGAAATTTTGCCCATTCTGAGCACAGTGTTTTTGAAAATACAGTGAACAACAAGGCATATTTTTTTTATTTTTTTGCCACTGAATGTTTGCACAAATCACCTATTAAATTTACACAGATCATAAATAAAGAGACAGCCTTTCACACCACTACATACACATTTTACCAGTTGTACATAATACATAGCTGAAAATAAATATAGCCATTTCAAATCAATTCTTGCCAGTTTCAGACTTAAAATAATCTTAGGATTTAAGTCCCGCCCATTTTGGACAAAACACAATCACTTCCGGTTTAGGCCCCGCCCCCTACGAGTACGGATATGGATAATATGGATGGGTAAACAGATACAGATACAGATACAGATAATGGTGTACTCGCTCATCCCTGGTTAAGAGGACCTGAATAACTGTAAAGAAAACTCAAGTCAAACACAAAACATTTCCCAGTACACTCAGTAAATAAATGCTGTCAATAAAATGAAAAAAAAAAAAATCTGCAATGCAACAAAAGATACAGGACGAATGTTCAGTATAATTTAGAAACTTTAATCATGACATTGGTTGGCATTCTTTTTTTGATGTCATCCTATTTTGGTTTCATCCTGTTTTTTTACAACCACTGTTATTTACAGTGTACCTGTGTAACCAAATGATGAAAAATAAACTTGAACAGAGAGTAAACAGAAACACAAACATCATGAAGCTGTTGGAGCTTTGTTTAAACATGAATCCCTCCTCCAGCCAAGTCCTCAGTCAGTGAAGTGAGCAAGAAAGCAGGTGTTCAGACTTTTAAAGAGGACAGCATGGTATGAAAATACCTCCTCATCCTCAGTTCAGCACGTGGTTAATGGAGCCCCAAACCACCACAGGGGGGCAGCATTGTGCTGTTTGAGGTAAACAGAGCTGTGGAGCTGTTGGGAGCTGATTGGTGATTTTTATCCTCTTTACTGCCTCCTAAAACTGCATCAGAACATTAACTCTATCAAAAAAGTTTGTTTTTTTTTTTTGACGAAGAAAAAGATATCTGACATTAAGTGGTGCGATGAGGATTGCACGTAATCTGGAGCAGCTATGTAATACTTGAGACATTATGCAAAATGTTAATTGAACAAATATTACAAACCATTTAAACCATATAAACTATTTTAATGACAACTAATGGTTTTGGATTGGCAGCCCCATCAAGTGTGTTGCATTCAGATAGTGACTTTGTAACCCAGTGGTTATTTAGCCAGCCTGTTATTTAGTGCAACATATACAGTGTGTTGTTGTCGGTGTTACAGCATTAAGCTCTGCTTTACGGCAGTAGTGGTGCTATCAATGCAGGAGAACTTGTGGGTGGCCCTTGATTCTTGCTGAGAGGGGACAACACATGGCCGAGCAGTAGCCAGTCTGTGCTAGCCGTCTTCTCACATCAAGTCACCTATTGTATGGTTTCCCTGTTAGGTGAGCACCTATAATGACATATTGTAATTATTCTTGTGTTGTAAAAAGTTGTAGTTGGTGTAAGTATAAACATGCATGAGTAAATGTGTATTTTTTGTTGTTAGACGCTAATCGCGAGTTAGCCGCGAGCTAACCGTTTTGTCGTAGCTGAGAGCTAAAGTAAATGTATAAACGAGTGATTGTAATGATTTACTTGTTCATGGGTGTGTTTAATATTCTAAACACTGCATAGAGCTTAAGGCACTTGATTCTTGCTGAGACGGGAGAAAACATGGCCGAGCAGTAGCCAGTCTGTGCTAGCCGTCTTCTCACATCAAGTCACCTATTGTATGGTTTCCCTGCTAGGTGATCGTGAGGGTGCCGGAGCCGGGTAGAGACTGCTGTTTCCCCAGAAGGTGTCGCCAGTCGCCATCCAGCTTTACCATGGAGTACTTGAGCATATAAACAAATGACAAGAACTTCTCTATAGAGCTCTATAGTATTTTTTTTGGGGTACCCAATTTTATTTCATTTTTGTGAGCTTGTGGATTTACATACCTGTGTGGAAAATATTAACGGTTCATGATTCAAGAACAGAAGGACTGAAATACATTTTTTTTTTTTTTTTTGAACACTGATTGAAAAGAGATATACAAGATTTTGAGTTGTGGGCTTACAACTATATTGTTAAGTCAGACATCTATATTGAAGCTGAAGAGAATTTGTTTTTTTATTATTATAATTTTATGTCTTTGTTTTTTTTTTTTTGTTTGTTTTTTTTTGAGCGTTGGTTTCATTGAAATGAAAGACCAGACTGAACTCAACATACACATGCTGTTCTGAAAGGAAGATACGTTCCAGTCCATAACAAAATCTTCTGTTTCATTGTGTTGGACTTGGGTAGCATACTACTACCAGACCCTGATAAATTCCTGTTAAGTACATTTAAAGATCATCTTTGTGGTTATTTAAAGAGAGATAAATTGATACTTGGTTACAACTTCACTTTGGTTCTGCACCAAGAGTCAAATGACCTGTGATTTAATGCATTTCAATTCTACCAATGAGCTCTTTACTGCCATCTGCTGGTTTCTCAGAGATACTGCAGGGTCTCTTGATTTTAACACTGTATTGAAGTTCTCTGTGTAACATCACAGATAAGACCTTTTAGAGTTAAAGTTGTTATTGAACTGTATCCATTGAAAATGCCACAGACTGTTTTTAAGAGGATGATAAAAAGGAAGCCAGTGCTGCAGTAAATGGAAATAAACAAGGATCCATATCTTCCTCCTGAACCTGTCTTGAGCGCTCCCCAACTGGTGCAGCTTAATGTTTGCTCTTTGGAGATAAAATAATACAATAATAACAAGAGTGCTAAAATAAATAAGAATAAAGTTTATTAATAGTTTGATTAAAAAAAAAAAAAAAAAAAAAGATGGTTCGCTGTCTCCTCTGCTTTTTGGTCTCATCAGGTCTGTTTTGGTCTTTTCTGGTCTTGACTTGGTTCCTTTCCTCTCTGTAAAAGTAAAATTACAAATGAAGCAAAACAAACTTATAAATGTTTATTATTATTATAATTTTTTATAAATCTTAAATAAAATATACTCACCTTTATTTTTTAGATGGTTTACGGTATATGCTGACCCCGCAGCTCCTCGTCAGTCCGGTCTCATCTGGTCCCATTGGTCTGGTCTTTTTTCCGGTCTGGTGGTCTCATCTGGACTGATTTCTCCTGGTCTGGTGGTCTCATGTGGTCTGCTCTCTCCTGGTCTGGTGGTCTCATCTGGTCTACTCTCTCCTGGTCTGGTCCCTCATCTCTCTAAAATTCAAATAATGTCAAAATAAAGACATTAGGAACCAACCCTGGACTACAAACAGAATCAGGAGAACATATGATGGATGGATGATGGATGGACGGTAAACTTGTTTTGTTTTATGGTTGAGATTTGACGGCTCATGATGTCTCCTCCTCCTCCTCCTGCAGGTCCTCTTCTCTTTCTCTCTCTTTGCTTGGAATCATTTCAAATGACTCATCTTCTCTTCTCCTGTTGATGAGGGATGACAGCAGTTCATGTTGGGAATATTTAACAGACATCCGTCTCCTCAGGCTCACAAACTGGACATTACAAAACACTCCACAGCAAACACAGCACACCAGAAGGTACACAGACTGAAATGTTACATAAAGACTAATATGGCTTTAAAATATTTGACTCACCTGTGTTTACTCCTGCTGACTTTTCCTTGCATAGCTGACTTATTTGGAAGTAAAAGTATTATTATTCTTAAAACTAAACAAAACAAAAAAAGCAGAGAGCCCGTCTCTTAGAAGTGAGTCCCGGGGCTCCTGCAGGTTCATGGTGTCAGACACACAGGCAGCGCCAAGAAAGAAAGGTGCAAGACGCACCTGTGCAAAATGCACAAAAACCCACTGACCTGTGTGCTGAATCTATAATGATTAAACTATTTACAACTACTCAGTATTTACATCTCCACAAAGGCCCCTGTGCCAGACGCTACAAGGAGCCTCAGTGGAGCAGCCCCGCCAGACGCAAGGGCTGGATGGGAGGGAAAAAAACAGCCGGTTACAGTCTGAGCCGTTTCTTCGGAACACATGGCATGCCACACAGTGACGTCATGTTCAGGAATCAGCCTCGAGGCCAATCAACGCAACGCTCTTGTTTTTTGTTTTGTTTTGTTTTTTTAATGTTGAGGTTAAAAAACAAGGGATGTGTGTCACCAGCCCTCCCACCCACACACACATCCCCCCTCCACACACGCCTTCAGAGGAGGGAGGCTCATGGACCCGGGCGCTCTGTTCCCTTCGGTGCCATCTGCCCGGGTCCAAGGGCTCGCTAGTCCCCGAACTGAGCCTGAGCCCAGAGAGGACCCATGCAGGCTCAATCCGGGGACAAGCTATCCCTGCATCCAGGGCATCTCAACCACTCTCCAAAGAAAGTGTGTAGAGTAATTTTATGTGTCAGAGAGGTCCTACCTATAACCTCGGTTTGGAACATGAAGGGAATTCTTTGTGACGTCACACATCACGTGCTCCATTCATGTTCGGGATTCACATATACACTCCATGAACGCCACACAGTGACGTCATGTTCAGGAATCAGCCTCGAGGCCAATCAACGCAACGCTATTGTTTTTTGTTTTGTTTTGTTTTTTTTAATGTTGATGTAGCAGGATGAGCCCTGCTGCTCCTCATTATGAGTAATGCTGGCCTATCGCCACCTGGGGGCACTCTATAAAAGGGAGGCAGAGATGATTCTGCCCCCTCTTGCTCTTCGGTGGGCGGCTCCGCTCTGTCCCGCTTGCCTCACTTCCTGGTGGTCACCGATGCAGGTAGGTTTGCGGCATGTGTTTTAATCACGCGTTGCATGGTTTTTAGCATGCTCCATTGTTGGTATCCTCTGCTGTTGCAGCTCTGAGCCTTAGGAGCAGGACGCACGCCTCTCCCTCTGTTGCGCAACGACGCGCCGGAATGTTATGTACGCCACACGGCGCTCGATTCATTCAGTAATGTAATCATGAAGCTCTGATTAAAATGGCTTTTTTTATTATTATTTGTTAGGCGCTACGTGATAGCCTATTTGTGGGTAGGGGAGACGAGAATCCGCTGCTGTTTTGCTGTGCTGCTGTGCTGCTGTTTTGCCTCGCTGATTCCTGTGAATATCTGCCTCCAATCATGGTCTGTAAGCGGTGTTCTCCGCCTGCCTGTCCGCCTGTCTGTCTGTCCGCCGCCTGCATGTTTGCATGCCCCCCTGTGCCTGCTATTCGCTGCCCATCCTACGGGGGCCTTGTCTTTAAGCAGGGCTGCTTAGCTGTGCGGTGCTTGGGTGTTGTGTTCTTGCTCTGTCTGCTCACGGAGTGAGCCGCGCCGACCCTGTAACTGTAAGCTGAAGCTAGTGGTCCGTTCACAGGTGGAGCTGCTGCATGCTGCTTTCTCTTCCGCTGCGGCAGCCAAAACTGAACTGTTTTATACTCGTTTTTCCTAAGTTGGTTTGAATGGACTCTGGGGGTTGATTTCTTTGCTTTAATTGTTCATTTTTTGTTGTGTATTGATTATTCTTTTGCTTCCGTTTACACTTTTGTGGCAGTTATTTTGGCGTTTTTTGTTCTGCCATTAGTATTGTGTTTATTTGATTTATCTGACCTATTAATTGAGTTATTGAAGTTATTTTGATTTCGTTATTTTGGGGCAGTTTGAGTATCTTTTGTTAAGTCATTTATTATTTTTCAATTACTGCCAATTATATTGCTTTGGTTATGTATGATTTAGTTGCTGTTTGTTTTCAGTTTCATTAACAATTCTTTTTGTTGCTCTTTTTCAGTGGCTGAGCCTGGTGGCGGTGCTGGTGATCGGTGGTTCCTCTCATCTTTACTGTGTGCTGTGTGTGTCTATTTGAGTTATTTCACAAGAGTGTGTGCGTAGGTTCCTCACGTATGCCTGGGGTGTTTTCAATTTGATTTTTCTCACTGGGATCCCCCTCCTCGACCCATCGCACCTGGTGAGCC
Source organism: Labroides dimidiatus (assembly GCA_030710495.1). Classification (NCBI taxonomy): domain Eukaryota; kingdom Metazoa; phylum Chordata; class Actinopteri; order Labriformes; family Labridae; genus Labroides; species Labroides dimidiatus. The sequence continues at coordinate 34,205,339 of CM061143.1, read as the reverse complement.
TCAGCCACATTTCCTTTATCCTTCCCCTTTTTATGGATGGTTGTGTCTTGTTTTTGGTTTTCTAATTTTAATGAATAATTTTACTAAAATAATAATAAAGAATAATTGTTTTATTGTAACCTGCCTTCTCGAGCTCCTCTGTATGAAGATATACATGTAATTGTACAATATACTGAACTTGGTGGGTATTGGAAACAAACTTGAATTGTCCACAAGAGGTTTTGTGGACAATTCAAGTTCGTTTCCAATATTTCCCTGGGTGAAACTCCCAGGGTGGCGTTGTTGAAACCCTCGTGCTGCCACGTTTTTTTTTTTTTTTTTTTTTTTTTTAATGTTGAGGTTAAAAAACAAGGGATGTGTGTCACCAGCCCTCCCACCCACACACACATCCCCCCTCCACACACGCCTTCAGAGGAGGGAGGCTCATGGACCCGGGCGCTCTGTTCCCTTCGGTGCCATCTGCCCGGGTCCAAGGGCTCGCTAGTCCCCGAACTGAGCCTGAGCCCAGAGAGGACCCATGCAGGCTCAATCCGGGGACAAGCTATCCCTGCATCCAGGGCATCTCAACCACTCTCCAAAGAAAGTGTGTAGAGTGATTTTATGTGTCAGAGAGGTCCTACCTATAACCTCGGTTTGGAACATGAAGGGAATTCTTTGTGACGTCACACATCACGTGCTCCATTCATGTTCGGGATTCACGTATACACTCCATGAACGCCGCCACACTGTGACGTCATGTTCAGGAATCAGCCTCGAGGCCAATCAACGCAACGCTATTGTTTTTTGTTTTGTTTTGTTTTTTTAATGTTGATGTAGCAGGATGAGCCCTGCTGCTCCTCATTATGAGTAATGCTGGCCTATCGCCACCTGGGGGCACTCTATAAAAGGGAGGCAGAGATGATTCTGCCCCTTCTTGCTCTTCGGTGGGCGGCTCCGCTCTGTCCCGCTTGCCTCACTTCCTGGTGGTCACCGATGCAGGTAGGTTTGCGGCATGTGTTTTAATCACGCGTTGCATGGTTTTTAGCATGCTCCATTGTTGGTATCCTCTGCTGTTGCAGCTCTGAGCCTTAGGAGCAGGACGCACGCCTCTCCCTCATCTTTACTGTGTGCTGTGTGTGTCTATTTGAGTTTTTTCACAAGAGTGTGTGCGTAGGTTCCTCACGTATGCCTGGGGTGTTTTCAATTTGATTTTTCTCACTGGGATCCCCCTCCTCGACCCATCGCACCTGGTGAGCCTCAGCCACATTTCCTTTATCCTTCCCCTTTTTATGGATGGTTGTGTCTTGTTTTTGGTTTTCTAATTTTAATGAATAATTTTACTAAAATAATAAAGAATAATTGTTTTACTGTAATCTGCCGTCTCGAGCTCCTCTGTATGAAGATATACGTGTAATTGTACAATATACCGAACTTGGTGGGTATTGGAAACAAACTTGAATTGTCCACAAGAGGTTTTGTGGACAATTCAAGTTTGTTTCCAATATTTCCCTGGGTGAAACTCCCAGGGTGGCGTTTTCGAAACCCTCGTGCTGCCACATTTGTTTTTTTTTTTTTTTTTTTTTTTTAATGTTGAGGTTAAAAATCAAGGGATGTGTGTCACCAGCCCTCCCACCCACACACACATCCCCCCTCCACACACGCCTTCAGAGGAGGGAGGCTCATGGACCCGGGCGCTCTGTTCCCTTCGGTGCCATCTGCCCGGGTCCAAGGGCTCGCTAGTCCCCGAACTGAGCCTGAGCCCAGAGAGGACCCATCCAGGCTCAATCCGGGGACAAGCTATCCCTGCATCCAGGGCATCTCAACCACTCTCCAAAGAAAGTGTGTAGAGTGATTTTATGTGTCAGAGAGGTCCTACCTATAACCTCGGTTTGGAACATGAAGGGAATTCTTTGTGACGTCACACATCACGTGCTCCATTCATGTTCGGGATTCACGTATACACTCCATGAACCCACACTGTGACGTCATGTTCAGGAATCAGCCTCGAGGCCAATCAACGCAACGCTATTGTTTTTTGTTTTGTTTTGTTTTTTTAATGTTGAGGTTAAAAAACAAGGGATGTGTGTCACCAGCCCTCCCACCCACACACACATCCCCCCTCCACACATGCCTTCAGAGGAGGGAGGCTCATGGACCCGGGCGCTCTGTTCCCTTCGGTGCCATCTGCCCGGGTCCAAGGGCTCGCTAGTCCCCGAACTGAGCCTGAGCCCAGAGAGGACCCATGCAGGCTCAATCCGGGGACAAGCTATCCCTGCATCCAGGGCATCTCAACCACTCTCCAAAGAAAGTGTGTAGAGTGATTTTATGTGTCAGAGAGGTCCTACCTATAACCTCGGTTTGGAACATGAAGGGAATTCTTTGTGACGTCACACATCACGTGCTCCATTCATGTTCGGGATTCACGTATACACTCCATGAACGCCACACTGTGACGTCATGTTCAGGAATCAGCCTCGAGGCCAATCAACGCAACGCTATTGTTTTTTGTTTTGTTTTGGTTTTTTAATGTTGATGTAGCAGGTTGAGCCCTGCTGCTCCTCATTATGAGTAATGCTGGCCTATCGCCACCTGGGGGCACTCTATAAAAAGGAGGCAGAGATGATTCTGCCCCCTCTTGCTCTTCGGTGGGCGGCTCTGCTCTGTCCCGCTTGCCTCACTTCCTGGTGGTCACCGATGCAGGTAGGTTTGCGGCATGTGTTTTAATCACGCGTTGCATGGTTTTTAGCATGCTCCATTGTTGGTATCCTCTGCTGTTGCAGCTCTGAGCCTTAGGAGCAGGACGCACGCCTCTCCCTCTGTTGCGCAACGGATCGTTATGTACGCCACACGGCGCTCGATTCATTCAGTCATGTAATCATGAAGCTCTCATTAAAATGGCCTTTTTTTTATTATTTGTTAGGCGCTACGTGATAGCCTATTTGTGGGTAGGGGAGACGAGAATCCGCTGCTGTTTTGCTGTGCTGCTGTTTTGCCTCGCTGATTCCTGTGAATATCTGCCTCCACTCACGGTCTGTAAGCGGTGTTCTCCGCCTGCCTGTCCGCCTGTCTGTCTGTCCGCCGCCTGCATGTTTGCATGCCCCCCTGTGCCTGCTATTCGCTGCCCATCCTACGGGGGCCTTGTCTCCTTGTCTTTAAGCAGGGCTGCTTAGCTGTGCGGTGCTTGGGTGTTGTGTTCTTGCTCTGTCTGCTCACGGAGTGAGCCGCGCCGACCCTGTAACTGTAAGCTGAAGCTAGTGGTCCGTTCACAGGTGGAGCTGCTGCATGCTGCTTTCTCTTCCGCTGCGGCAGCCAAAACTGAACTGTTTTATACTCGTTTTTCCTAAGTTGGTTTGAATGGACTCTGGGGGTTGATTTCTTTGCTTTAATTGTTCATTTTTTGTTGTGTATTGATTATTCTTTTGCTTCCGTTTACACTTTTGTGGCAGTTATTTTGGCGTTTTGTGTTCTGCCATTAGTATTGTGTTTATTTGATTTATCTGACCTATTAATTGAGTTATTGAAGTTATTTTGATTTCGTTATTTTGGGGCAGTTTGAGTATCTTTTGTTAAGTCATTTATTATTTTTCAATTACTGCCAGTTATATTGCTTTGGTTATGTATGATTTAGTTGCTGTTTGTTTTCAGTTTCATTAACATTTCTTTTTGTTGCTCTTTTTCAGTGGCTGAGCCTGGTGGCGGTGCTGGTGATCGGTGGTTCCTCTCATCTTTACTGTGTGCTGTGTGTGTCTATTTGAGTTTTTTCACAAGAGTGTGTGCGTAGGTTCCTCACGTATGCCTGGGGTGTTTTCAATTTGATTTTTCTCACTGGGATCCCCCTCCTCGACCCATCGCACCTGGTGAGCCTCAGCCACATTTCCTTTATCCTTCCCCTTTTTATGGATGGTTGTGTCTTGTTTTTGGTTTTCTAATTTTAATGAATAATTTTACTAAAATAATAATAAAGAATAATTGTTTTACTGTAATCTGCCGTCTCGAGCTCCTCTGTATGAAGATATACATGTAATTGTACAATATACCGAACTTGGTGGGTATTGGAAACAAACTTGAAATGTCCACAAGAGGTTTTGTGGACAATTCAAGTTTGTTTCCAATATTTCCCTGGGTGAAACTCCCAGGGTGGCGTTGTCGAAACCCTCGTGCTGCCACATTTGTTTTTTTTTTTTTTTTTTTTTTTAATGTTGAGGTTAAAAATCAAGGGATGTGTGTCACCAGCCCTCCCACCCACACACACATCCCCCCTCCACACACGCCTTCAGAGGAGGGAGGCTCATGGACCCGGGCGCTCTGTTCCCTTCGGTGCCATCTGCCCAGGTCCAAGGGCTCGCTAGTCCCCGAACTGAGCCTGAGCCCAGAGAGGACCCATGCAGGCTCAATCCGGGGACAAGCTATCCCTGCATCCAGGGCATCTCAACCACTCTCCAAAGAAAGTGTGTAGAGTGATTTTATGTGTCAGAGAGGTCCTACCTATAACCTCGGTTTTGGAACATGAAGGGAATTCTTTGTGACGTCACACATCACGTGCTCCATTCATGTTCGGGATTCACATATACACTCCATGAACGCCACACTGTGACGTCGTGTTCAGGAATCAGCCTCGAGGCCAATCAACGCAACGCTATTGTTTTTTGTTTTGTTTTGTTTTTTTAATGTTGATGTAGCAGGATGAGCCCTGCTGCTCCTCATTATGAGTAATGCTGGCCTATCGCCACCTGGGGGCACTCTATAAAAGGGAGGCAGAGATGATTCTGCCCCCTCTTGCTCTTCGGTGGGCGGCTCTGCTCTGTCCCGCTTGCCTCACTTCCTGGTGGTCACCGATGCAGGTAGGTTTGCGGCATGTGTTTTAATCACGCGTTGCATGGTTTTTAGCATGCTCCATTGTTGGTATCCTCTGCTGTTGCAGCTCTGAGCCTTAGGAGCAGGACGCACGCCTCTCCCTCTGTTGCGCAACGACGCGCCGGATCGTTATGTACGCCACACGGCGCTCGATTCATTCAGTAATGTAATCATGAAGCTCTCATTAAAATGGCTTTTTTTTTATTATTATTTGTTAGGCGCTACGTGATAGCCTATTTGTGGGTTGGGGAGACGAGAATCCGCTGCTGTTTTGCTGTGCTGCTGTGCTGCTGTTTTGCCTCGCTGATTCCTGTGAATATCTGCCTCCACTCACGGTCTGTAAGCGGTGTTCTCCGCCTGCCTGTCCGCCTGTCTGTCTGTCCGCCGCCTGCATGTTTGCATGCCCCCCTGTGCCTGCTATTCGCTGCCCATCCTACGGGGGCCTTGTCTTTAAGCAGGGCTGCTTAGCTGTGCGGTGCTTGGGTGTTGTGTTCTTGCTCTGTCTGCTCACGGAGTGAGCCGCGCCGACCCTGTAACTGTAAGCTGAAGCTAGTGGTCCGTTCACAGGTGGAGCTGCTGCATGCTGCTTTCTCTTCCGCTGCGGCAGCCAAAACTGAACTGTTTTATACTCGTTTTTCCTAAGTTGGTTTGAATGGACTCTGGGGGTTGATTTCTTTGCTTTAATTGTTCATTTTTTGTTGTGTATTGATTATTCTTTTGCTTCCGTTTACACTTTTGTGGCAGTTATTTTGGCGTTTTGTGTTCTGCCATTAGTATTGTGTTTATTTGATTTATCTGACCTATTAATTGAGTTATTGAAGTTCTTTTGATTTCGTTATTTTGGGGCAGTTTGAGTATCTTTTGTTAAGTCATTTATTATTTTTCAATTACTGCCAATTATATTGCTTTGGTTATGTATGTTTTAGTTGCTGTTTGTTTTCAGTTTCATTAACATTTCTTTTTGTTGCTCTTTTTCAGTGGCTGAGCCTGGTGGCGGTGCTGGTGATCGGTGGTTCCTCTCATCTTTACTGTGTGCTGTGTGTGTCTATTTGAGTTTTTTCACAAGAGTGTGTGCGTAGGTTCCTCACGTATGCCTGGGGTGTTTTCAATTTGATTTTTCTCACTGGGATCCCCCTCCTCGACCCATCGCACCTGGTGAGCCTCAGCCACATTTCCTTTATCCTTCCCCTTTTTATGGATGGTTGTGTCTTGTTTTTGGTTTTCTAATTTTAATGAATAATTTTACTAAAATAATAATAAAGAATAATTGTTTTACTGTAATCTGCCGTCTCGAGCTCCTCTGTATGAAGATATACATGTAATTGTACAATATACCGAACTTGGTGGGTATTGGAAACAAACTTGAAATGTCCACAAGAGGTTTTGTGGACAATTCAAGTTTGTTTCCAATATTTCCCTGGGTGAAACTCCCAGTGTGGCGTTGTCGAAACCCTCGTGCTGCCACATTTGTTTTTTTTTTTTTTTTTTTTTTTTAATGTTGAGGTTAAAAATCAAGGGATGTGTGTCACCAGCCCTCCCACCCACACACACATCCCCCCTCCACACACGCCTTCAGAGGAGGGAGGCTCATGGACCCGGGCGCTCTGTTCCCTTCGGTGCCATCTGCCCGGGTCCAAGGGCTCGCTAGTCCCCGAACTGAGCCTGAGCCCAGAGAGGACCCATGCAGGCTCAATCCGGGGACAAGCTATCCCTGCATCCAGGGCATCTCAACCACTCTCCAAAGAAAGTGTGTAGAGTGATTTTATGTGTCAGAGAGGTCCTACCTATAACCTCGGTTTGGAACATGAAGGGAATTCTTTGTGACGTCACACATCACGTGCTCCATTCATGTTCGGGATTCACATATACACTCCATGAACGCCGCCACACTGTGACGTCATGTTCAGGAATCAGCCTCGAGGCCAATCAACGCAACGCTATTGTTTTTTGTTTTGTTTTGTTTTTTTTAATGTTGATGTAGCAGGATGAGCCCTGCTGCTCCTCATTATGAGTAATGCTGGCCTATCGCCACCTGGGGGCACTCTATAAAAGGGAGGCAGAGATGATTCTGCCCCTTCTTGCTCTTCGGTGGGCGGCTCCGCTCTGTCCCGATTGCCTCACTTCCTGGTGGTCACCGATGCAGGTAGGTTTGCGGCATGTGTTTTAATCACGCGTTGCATGGTTTTTAGCATGCTCCATTGTTGGTATCCTCTGCTGTTGCAGCTCTGAGCCTTAGGAGCAGGACGCACGCCTCTCCCTCTGTTGCGCAACGACGCGCCGGATCGTTATGTACGCCACACGGCGCTCGATTCATTCAGTAATGTAAAAATGAAGCTCTCATTAAAATGGCTTTTTTTATTATTTGTTAGGCGCTACGTGATAGCCTATTTGTGGGTAGGGGAGACGAGAATCCGCTGCTGTTTTGCTGTGCTGCTGTGCTGCTGTTTTGCCTCGCTGATTCCTGTGAATATCTGCCTCCACTCACGGTCTGTAAGCGGTGTTCTCCGCCTGCCTGTCCGCCTGTCTGTCTGTCCGCCGCCTGCATGTTTGCATGCCCCCCTGTGCCTGCTATTCGCTGCCCATCCTACGGGGGCCTTGTCTTTAAGCAGGGCTGCTTAGCTGTGCGGTGCTTGGGTGTTGTGTTCTTGCTCTGTCTGCTCACGGAGTGAGCCGCGCCGACCCTGTAACTGTAAGCTGAAGCTAGTGGTCCGTTCACAGGTGGAGCTGCTGCATGCTGCTTTCTCTTCCGCTGCGGCAGCCAAAACTGAACTGTTTTATACTCGTTTTTCCTAAGTTGGTTTGAATGGACTCTGGGGGTTGATTTCTTTGCTTTAATTGTTCATTTTTTGTTGTGTATTGATTATTCTTTTGCTTCCGTTTACACTTTTGTGGCAGTTATTTTGGCGTTTTGTGTTCTGCCATTAGTATTGTGTTTATTTGATTTATCTGACCTATTAATTGAGTTATTGAAGTTCTTTTGATTTCGTTATTTTGGGGCAGTTTGAGTATCTTTTGTTAAGTCATTTATTATTTTTCAATTACTGCCAATTATATTGCTTTGGTTATGTATGATTTAGTTGCTGTTTGTTTTCAGTTTCATTAACATTTCTTTTTGTTGCTCTTTTTCAGTGGCTGAGCCTGGTGGCGGTGCTGGTGATCGGTGGTTCCTCTCATCTTTACTGTGTGCTGTGTGTGTCTATTTGAGTTATTTCACAAGAGTGTGTGCGTAGGTTCCTCACGTATGCCTGGGGTGTTTTCAATTTGATTTTTCTCACTGGGATCCCCCTCCTCGACCCATCGCACCTGGTGAGCCTCAGCCACATTTCCTTTATCCTTCCCCTTTTTATGGATGGTTGTGTCTTGTTTTTGGTTTTCTAATTTTAATGAATAATTTTACTAAAATAATAATAAAGAATAATTGTTTTACTGTAATCTGCCGTCTCGAGCTCCTCTGTATGAAGATATACATGTAATTGTACAATATACCGAACTTGGTGGGTATTGGAAACAAACTTGAAATGTCCACAAGAGGTTTTGTGGACAATTCAAGTTTGTTTCCAATATTTCCCTGGGTGAAACTCCCAGGGTGGCGTTGTCGAAACCCTCGTGCTGCCACATTTGTTTTTTTTTTTTTTTTTTTTTTAATGTTGAGGTTAAAAATCAAGGGATGTGTGTCACCAGCCCTCCCACCCACACACACATCCCCCCTCCACACATGCCTAAAGAGGAGGGAGGCTCATGGACCCGGGCGCTCTGTTCCCTTCGGTGCCATCTGCCCAGGTCCAAGGGCTCGCTAGTCCCCGAACTGAGCCTGAGCCCAGAGAGGACCCATGCAGGCTCAATCCGGGGACAAGCTATCCCTGCATCCAGGGCATCTCAACCACTCTCCAAAGAAAGTGTGTAGAGTGATTTTATGTGTCAGAGAGGTCCTACCTATAACCTCGGTTTTGGAACATGAAGGGAATTCTTTGTGACGTCACACATCACGTGCTCCATTCATGTTCGGGATTCACATATACACTCCATGAACGCCACACTGTGACGTCGTGTTCAGGAATCAGCCTCGAGGCCAATCAACGCAACGCTATTGTTTTTTGTTTTGTTTTGTTTTTTTAATGTTGATGTAGCAGGATGAGCCCTGCTGCTCCTCATTATGAGTAATGCTGGCCTATCGCCACCTGGGGGCACTCTATAAAAGGGAGGCAGAGATGATTCTGCCCCCTCTTGCTCTTCGGTGGGCGGCTCCGCTCTGTCCCGCTTGCCTCACTTCCTGGTGGTCACCGATGCAGGTAGGTTTGCGGCATGTGTTTTAATCACGCGTTGCATGGTTTTTAGCATGCTCCATTGTTGGTATCCTCTGCTGTTGCAGCTCTGAGCCTTAGGAGCAGGACGCACGCCTCTCCCTCATCTTTACTGTGTGCTGTGTGTGTCTATTTGAGTTTTTTCACAAGAGTGTGTGCGTAGGTTCCTCACGTATGCCTGGGGTGTTTTCAATTTGATTTTTCTCACTGGGATCCCCCTCCTCGACCCATCGCACCTGGTGAGCCTCAGCCACATTTCCTTTATCCTTCCCCTTTTTATGGATGGTTGTGTCTTGTTTTTGGTTTTCTAATTTTAATGAATAATTTTACTAAAATAATAATAAAGAATAATTGTTTTACTGTAATCTGCCGTCTCGAGCTCCTCTGTATGAAGATATACATGTAATTGTACAATATACCGAACTTGGTGGGTATTGGAAACAAACTTGAATTGTCCACAAGAGGTTTTGTGGACAATTCAAGTTTGTTTCCAATATTTCCCTGGGTGAAACTCCCAGGGTGGCGTTGTCGAAACCCTCGTGCTGCCACATTTGTTTTGTTTTTTTTGTTTTTTTAATGTTGAGGTTAAAAATCAAGGGATGTGTGTCACCAGCCCTCCCACCCACACACACATCCCCCCTCCACACACGCCTTCAGAGGAGGGAGGCTCATGGACCCGGGCGCTCTGTTCCCTTCGGTGCCATCTGCCCGGGTCCAAGGGCTCACTAGTCCCCGAGCTGAGCCTGAGCCCAGAGAGGACCCATGCAGGCTCAATCCGGGGACAAGCTATCCCTGCATCCAGGGCATCTCAACCACTCTCCAAAGAAAGTGTGTAGAGTGATTTTATGTGTCAGAGAGGTCCTACCTATAACCTCGGTTTGGAACATGAAGGGAATTCTTTGTGACGTCACACATCACGTGCTCCATTCATGTTCGGGATTCACGTATACACTCCATGAACGCCACACTGTGACGTCATGTTCAGGAATCAGCCTCGAGGCCAATCAACGCAACGCTATTGTTTTTTGTTTTGTTTTGTTTTTTTAATGTTGATGTAGCAGGATGAGCCCTGCTGCTCCTCATTATGAGTAATGCTGGCCTATCGCCACCTGGGGGCACTCTATAAAAGGGAGGCAGAGATGATTCTGCCCCCTCTTGCTCTTCGGTGGGCGGCTCCGCTCTGTCCCGCTTGCCTCACTTCCTGGTGGTCACCGATGCAGGTAGGTTTGCGGCATGTGTTTTAATCACGCGTTGCATGGTTTTTAGCATGCTCCATTGTTGGTATCCTCTGCTGTTGCAGCTCTGAGCCTTAGGAGCAGGACGCACGCCTCTCCCTCTGTTGCGCAACGACGCGCCGGATCGTTATGTACGCCACACGGCGCTCGATTCATTCAGTAATGTAATCATGAAGCTCTCATTAAAATGGCTTTTTTTATTATTATTTGTTAGGCGCTACGTGATAGCCTATTTGTGGGTTGGGGAGACGAGAATCCGCTGCTGTTTTGCTGTGCTGCTGTGCTGCTGTTTTGCCTCGCTGATTCCTGTGAATATCTGCCTCCACTCACGGTCTGTAAGCGGTGTTCTCCGCCTGCCTGTCCGCCTGTCTGTCTGTCCGCCGCCTGCATGTTTGCATGCCCCCCTGTGCCTGCTATTCGCTGCCCATCCTACGGGGGCCTTGTCTTTAAGCAGGGCTGCTTAGCTGTGCGGTGCTTGGGTGTTGTGTTCTTGCTCTGTCTGCTCACGGAGTGAGCCGCGCCGACCCTGTAACTGTAAGCTGAAGCTAGTGGTCCGTTCACAGGTGGAGCTGCTGCATGCTGCTTTCTCTTCCGCTGCGGCAGCCAAAACTGAACTGTTTTATACTCGTTTTTCCTAAGTTGGTTTGAATGGACTCTGGGGGTTGATTTCTTTGCTTTAATTGTTCATTTTTTGTTGTGTATTGATTATTCTTTTGCTTCCGTTTACACTTTTGTGGCAGTTATTTTGGCGTTTTGTGTTCTGCCATTAGTATTGTGTTTATTTGATTTATCTGACCTATTAATTGAGTTATTGAAGTTATTTTGATTTCGTTATTTTGGGGCAGTTTGAGTATCTTTTGTTAAGTCATTTATTATTTTTCAATTACTGCCAATTATATTGCTTTGGTTATGTATGTTTTAGTTGCTGTTTGTTTTCAGTTTCATTAACATTTCTTTTTGTTGCTCTTTTTCAGTGGCTGAGCCTGGTGGCGGTGCTGGTGATCGGTGGTTCTCCTCATCTTTACTGTGTGCTGTGTGTGTCTATTTGAGTTATTTCACAAGAGTGTGTGCGTAGGTTCCTCACGTATGCCTGGGGTGTTTTCAATTTGATTTTTCTCACTGGGATCCCCCTCCTCGACCCATCGCACCTGGTGAGCCTCAGCCACATTTCCTTTATCCTTCCCCTTTTTATGGATGGTTGTGTCTTGTTTTTGGTTTTCTAATTTTAATGAATAATTTTACTAAAATAATAATAAAGAATAATTGTTTTACTGTAATCTGCCGTCTCGAGCTCCTCTGTATGAAGATATACATGTAATTGTACAATATACCGAACTTGGTGGGTATTGGAAACAAACTTGAATTGTCCACAAGAGGTTTTGTGGACAATTCAAGTTTGTTTCCAATATTTCCCTGGGTGAAACTCCCAGGGTGGCGTTGTCGAAACCCTCGTGCTGCCACATTTGTTTTGTTTTTTTTGTTTTTTTAATGTTGAGGTTAAAAATCAAGGGATGTGTGTCACCAGCCCTCCCACCCACACACACATCCCCCCTCCACACACGCCTTCAGAGGAGGGAGGCTCATGGACCCGGGCGCTCTGTTCCCTTCGGTGCCATCTGCCCGGGTCCAAGGGCTCACTAGTCCCCGAACTGAGCCTGAGCCCAGAGAGGACCCATGCAGGCTCAATCCGGGGACAAGCTATCCCTGCATCCAGGGCATCTCAACCACTCTCCAAAGAAAGTGTGTAGAGTGATTTTATGTGTCAGAGAGGTCCTACCTATAACCTCGGTTTGGAACATGAAGGGAATTCTTTGTGACGTCACACATCACGTGCTCCATTCATGTTCGGGATTCACGTATACACTCCATGAACGCCACACTGTGACGTCATGTTCAGGAATCAGCCTCGAGGCCAATCAACGCAACGCTATTGTTTTTTGTTTTGTTTTGTTTTTTTAATGTTGATGTAGCAGGATGAGCCCTGCTGCTCCTCATTATGAGTAATGCTGGCCTATCGCCACCTGGGGGCACTCTATAAAAGGGAGGCAGAGATGATTCTGCCCCCTCTTGCTCTTCGGTGGGCGGCTCCGCTCTGTCCCGCTTGCCTCACTTCCTGGTGGTCACCGATGCAGGTAGGTTTGCGGCATGTGTTTTAATCACGCGTTGCATGGTTTTTAGCATGCTCCATTGTTGGTATCCTCTGCTGTTGCAGCTCTGAGCCTTAGGAGCAGGACGCACGCCTCTCCCTCTGTTGCGCAACGACGCGCCGGATCGTTATGTACGCCACACGGCGCTCGATTCATTCAGTAATGTAATCATGAAGCTCTCATTAAAATGGCTTTTTTTTATTATTATTTGTTAGGCGCTACGTGATAGCCTATTTGTGGGTTGGGGAGACGAGAATCCGCTGCTGTTTTGCTGTGCTGCTGTGCTGCTGTTTTGCCTCGCTGATTCCTGTGAATATCTGCCTCCACTCACGGTCTGTAAGCGGTGTTCTCCGCCTGCCTGTCCGCCTGTCTGTCTGTCCGCCGCCTGCATGTTTGCATGCCCCCCTGTGCCTGCTATTCGCTGCCCATCCTACGGGGGCCTTGTCTTTAAGCAGGGCTGCTTAGCTGTGCGGTGCTTGGGTGTTGTGTTCTTGCTCTGTCTGCTCACGGAGTGAGCCGCGCCGACCCTGTAACTGTAAGCTGAAGCTAGTGGTCCGTTCACAGGTGGAGCTGCTGCATGCTGCTTTCTCTTCCGCTGCGGCAGCCAAAACTGAACTGTTTTATACTCGTTTTTCCTAAGTTGGTTTGAATGGACTCTGGGGGTTGATTTCTTTGCTTTAATTGTTCATTTTTTGTTGTGTATTGATTATTCTTTTGCTTCCGTTTACACTTTTGTGGCAGTTATTTTGGCGTTTTGTGTTCTGCCATTAGTATTGTGTTTATTTGATTTATCTGACCTATTAATTGAGTTATTGAAGTTCTTTTGATTTCGTTATTTTGGGGCAGTTTGAGTATCTTTTGTTAAGTCATTTATTATTTTTCAATTACTGCCAATTATATTGCTTTGGTTATGTATGTTTTAGTTGCTGTTTGTTTTCAGTTTCATTAACATTTCTTTTTGTTGCTCTTTTTCAGTGGCTGAGCCTGGTGGCGGTGCTGGTGATCGGTGGTTCCTCTCATCTTTACTGTGTGCTGTGTGTGTCTATTTGAGTTTTTTCACAAGAGTGTGTGCGTAGGTTCCTCACGTATGCCTGGGGTGTTTTCAATTTGATTTTTCTCACTGGGATCCCCCTCCTCGACCCATCGCACCTGGTGAGCCTCAGCCACATTTCCTTTATCCTTCCCCTTTTTATGGATGGTTGTGTCTTGTTTTTGGTTTTCTAATTTTAATGAATAATTTTACTAAAATAATAATAAAGAATAATTGTTTTACTGTAATCTGCCGTCTCGAGCTCCTCTGTATGAAGATATACATGTAATTGTACAATATACCGAACTTGGTGGGTATTGGAAACAAACTTGAAATGTCCACAAGAGGTTTTGTGGACAATTCAAGTTTGTTTCCAATATTTCCCTGGGTGAAACTCCCAGGGTGGCGTTGTCGAAACCCTCGTGCTGCCACATTTGTTTTTTTTTTTTTTTTTTTTTTTTTTAATGTTGAGGTTAAAAATCAAGGGATGTGTGTCACCAGCCCTCCCACCCACACACACATCCCCCCTCCACACACGCCTTCAGAGGAGGGAGGCTCATGGACCCGGGCGCTCTGTTCCCTTCGGTGCCATCTGCCCGGGTCCAAGGGCTCGCTAGTCCCCGAACTGAGCCTGAGCCCAGAGAGGACCCATGCAGGCTCAATCCGGGGACAAGCTATCCCTGCATCCAGGGCATCTCAACCACTCTCCAAAGAAAGTGTGTAGAGTGATTTTATGTGTCAGAGAGGTCCTACCTATAACCTCGGTTTTGGAACATGAAGGGAATTCTTTGTGACGTCACACATCACGTGCTCCATTCATGTTCGGGATTCACATATACACTCCATGAACGTCACACTGTGACGTCATGTTCAGGAATCAGCCTCGAGGCCAATCAACGCAACGCTATTGTTTTTTGTTTTGTTTTGTTTTTTTAATGTTGATGTAGCAGGATGAGCCCTGCTGCTCCTCATTATGAGTAATGCTGGCCTATCGCCACCTGGGGGCACTCTATAAAAGGGAGGCAGAGATGATTCTGCCCCCTCTTGCTCTTCGGTGGGCGGCTCCGCTCTGTCCCGCTTGCCTCACTTCCTGGTGGTCACCGATGCAGGTAGGTTTGCGGCATGTGTTTTAATCACGCGTTGCATGGTTTTTAGCATGCTCCATTGTTGGTATCCTCTGCTGTTGCAGCTCTGAGCCTTAGGAGCAGGACGCACGCCTCTCCCTCTGTTGCGCAACGACGCGCCGGATCGTTATGTACGCCACACGGCGCTCGATTCATTCAGTAATGTAATCATGAAGCTCTCATTAAAATGGCTTTTTTTTATTATTATTTGTTAGGCGCTACGTGATAGCCTATTTGTGGGTTGGGGAGACGAGAATCCGCTGCTGTTTTGCTGTGCTGCTGTGCTGCTGTTTTGCCTCGCTGATTCCTGTGAATATCTGCCTCCACTCACGGTCTGTAAGCGGTGTTCTCCGCCTGCCTGTCCGCCTGTCTGTCTGTCCGCCGCCTGCATGTTTGCATGCCCCCCTGTGCCTGCTATTCGCTGCCCATCCTACGGGGGCCTTGTCTTTAAGCAGGGCTGCTTAGCTGTGCGGTGCTTGGGTGTTGTGTTCTTGCTCTGTCTGCTCACGGAGTGAGCCGCGCCGACCCTGTAACTGTAAGCTGAAGCTAGTGGTCCGTTCACAGGTGGAGCTGCTGCATGCTGCTTTCTCTTCCGCTGCGGCAGCCAAAACTGAACTGTTTTATACTCGTTTTTCCTAAGTTGGTTTGAATGGACTCTGGGGGTTGATTTCTTTGCTTTAATTGTTCATTTTTTGTTGTGTATTGATTATTCTTTTGCTTCCGTTTACACTTTTGTGGCAGTTATTTTGGCGTTTTTTGTTCTGCCATTAGTATTGTGTTTATTTGATTTATCTGACCTATTAATTGAGTTATTGAAGTTCTTTTGATTTCGTTATTTTGGGGCAGTTTGAGTATCTTTTGTTAAGTCATTTATTATTTTTCAATTACTGCCAATTATATTGCTTTGGTTATGTATGATTTAGTTGCTGTTTGTTTTCAGTTTCATTAACAATTCTTTTTGTTGCTCTTTTTCAGTGGCTGAGCCTGGTGGCGGTGCTGGTGATCGGTGGTTCCTCTCATCTTTACTGTGTGCTGTGTGTGTCTATTTGAGTTATTTCACAAGAGTGTGTGCGTAGGTTCCTCACGTATGCCTGGGGTGTTTTCAATTTGATTTTTCTCACTGGGATCCCCCTCCTCGACCCATCGCACCTGGTGAGCCTCAGCCACATTTCCTTTATCCTTCCCCTTTTTATGGATGGTTGTGTCTTGTTTTTGGTTTTCTAATTTTAATGAATAATTTTACTAAAATAATAATAAAGAATAATTGTTTTATTGTAACCTGCCTTCTCGAGCTCCTCTGTATGAAGATATACATGTAATTGTACAATATACTGAACTTGGTGGGTATTGGAAACAAACTTGAATTGTCCACAAGAGGTTTTGTGGACAATTCAAGTTCGTTTCCAATATTTCCCTGGGTGAAACTCCCAGGGTGGCGTTGTTGAAACCCTCGTGCTGCCACGTTTTTTTTTTTTTTTTTTTTTTTTTTAATGTTGAGGTTAAAAAACAAGGGATGTGTGTCACCAGCCCTCCCACCCACACACACATCCCCCCTCCACACACGCCTTCAGAGGAGGGAGGCTCATGGACCCGGGCGCTCTGTTCCCTTCGGTGCCATCTGCCCGGGTCCAAGGGCTCGCTAGTCCCCGAACTGAGCCTGAGCCCAGAGAGGACCCATGCAGGCTCAATCCGGGGACAAGCTATCCCTGCATCCAGGGCATCTCAACCACTCTCCAAAGAAAGTGTGTAGAGTGATTTTATGTGTCAGAGAGGTCCTACCTATAACCTCGGTTTGGAACATGAAGGGAATTCTTTGTGACGTCACACATCACGTGCTCCATTCATGTTCGGGATTCACGTATACACTCCATGAACGCCGCCACACTGTGACGTCATGTTCAGGAATCAGCCTCGAGGCCAATCAACGCAACGCTATTGTTTTTTGTTTTGTTTTGTTTTTTTAATGTTGATGTAGCAGGATGAGCCCTGCTGCTCCTCATTATGAGTAATGCTGGCCTATCGCCACCTGGGGGCACTCTATAAAAGGGAGGCAGAGATGATTCTGCCCCTTCTTGCTCTTCGGTGGGCGGCTCCGCTCTGTCCCGATTGCCTCACTTCCTGGTGGTCACCGATGCAGGTAGGTTTGCGGCATGTGTTTTAATCACGCGTTGCATGGTTTTTAGCATGCTCCATTGTTGGTATCCTCTGCTGTTGCAGCTCTGAGCCTTAGGAGCAGGACGCACGCCTCTCCCTCTGTTGCGCAACGACGCGCCGGATCGTTATGTACGCCACACGGCGCTCGATTCATTCAGTAATGTAATCATGAAGCTCTCATTAAAATGGCTTTTTTTATTATTTGTTAGGCGCTACGTGATAGCCTATTTGTGGGTAGGGGAGACGAGAATCCGCTGCTGTTTTGCTGTGCTGCTGTGCTGCTGTTTTGCCTCGCTGATTCCTGTGAATATCTGCCTCCACTCACGGTCTGTAAGCGGTGTTCTCCGCCTGCCTGTCCGCCTGTCTGTCTGTCCGCCGCCTGCATGTTTGCATGCCCCCCTGTGCCTGCTATTCGCTGCCCATCCTACGGGGGCCTTGTCTTTAAGCAGGGCTGCTTAGCTGTGCGGTGCTTGGGTGTTGTGTTCTTGCTCTGTCTGCTCACGGAGTGAGCCGCGCCGACCCTGTAACTGTAAGCTGAAGCTAGTGGTCCGTTCACAGGTGGAGCTGCTGCATGCTGCTTTCTCTTCCGCTGCGGCAGCCAAAACTGAACTGTTTTATACTCGTTTTTCCTAAGTTGGTTTGAATGGACTCTGGGGGTTGATTTCTTTGCTTTAATTGTTCATTTTTTGTTGTGTATTGATTATTCTTTTGCTTCCGTTTACACTTTTGTGGCAGTTATTTTGGCGTTTTGTGTTCTGCCATTAGTATTGTGTTTATTTGATTTATCTGACCTATTAATTGAGTTATTGAAGTTCTTTTGATTTCGTTATTTTGGGGCAGTTTGAGTATCTTTTGTTAAGTCATTTATTATTTTTCAATTACTGCCAATTATATTGCTTTGGTTATGTATGATTTAGTTGCTGTTTGTTTTCAGTTTCATTAACATTTCTTTTTGTTGCTCTTTTTCAGTGGCTGAGCCTGGTGGCGGTGCTGGTGATCGGTGGTTCCTCTCATCTTTACTGTGTGCTGTGTGTGTCTATTTGAGTTATTTCACAAGAGTGTGTGCGTAGGTTCCTCACGTATGCCTGGGGTGTTTTCAATTTGATTTTTCTCACTGGGATCCCCCTCCTCGACCCATCGCACCTGGTGAGCCTCAGCCACATTTCCTTTATCCTTCCCCTTTTTATGGATGGTTGTGTCTTGTTTTTGGTTTTCTAATTTTAATGAATAATTTTACTAAAATAATAATAAAGAATAATTGTTTTACTGTAATCTGCCGTCTCGAGCTCCTCTGTATGAAGATATACATGTAATTGTACAATATACCGAACTTGGTGGGTATTGGAAACAAACTTGAAATGTCCACAAGAGGTTTTGTGGACAATTCAAGTTTGTTTCCAATATTTCCCTGGGTGAAACTCCCAGGGTGGCGTTGTCGAAACCCTCGTGCTGCCACATTTGTTTTTTTGTTTTTTTTTTTTTTTAATGTTGAGGTTAAAAATCAAGGGATGTGTGTCACCAGCCCTCCCACCCACACACACATCCCCCCTCCACACATGCCTTCAGAGGAGGGAGGCTCATGGACCCGGGCGCTCTGTTCCCTTCGGTGCCATCTGCCCAGGTCCAAGGGCTCGCTAGTCCCCGAACTGAGCCTGAGCCCAGAGAGGACCCATGCAGGCTCAATCCGGGGACAAGCTATCCCTGCATCCAGGGCATCTCAACCACTCTCCAAAGAAAGTGTGTAGAGTGATTTTATGTGTCAGAGAGGTCCTACCTATAACCTCGGTTTTGGAACATGAAGGGAATTCTTTGTGACGTCACACATCACGTGCTCCATTCATGTTCGGGATTCACATATACACTCCATGAACGCCACACTGTGACGTCGTGTTCAGGAATCAGCCTCGAGGCCAATCAACGCAACGCTATTGTTTTTTGTTTTGTTTTGTTTTTTTAATGTTGATGTAGCAGGATGAGCCCTGCTGCTCCTCATTATGAGTAATGCTGGCCTATCGCCACCTGGGGGCACTCTATAAAAGGGAGGCAGAGATGATTCTGCCCCCTCTTGCTCTTCGGTGGGCGGCTCCGCTCTGTCCCGCTTGCCTCACTTCCTGGTGGTCACCGATGCAGGTAGGTTTGCGGCATGTGTTTTAATCACGCGTTGCATGGTTTTTAGCATGGAGAGGATCCAAGATGGCGGCGTGAGCAGCAGACTGGTTGCAGGCTCTTGAAAATGCATCGTATTATCCTTGAATAGTGAATTTTTGTGTAACAACCCGACATATAAAAGATAGAAACAAACTGTGGAAACTTTTTGGCAATTTTTTGAGTAAACAAAGCTAGCAATAATGTCCGACCACAACTACAATCTAACTGCTCTCCATGAGGCATGCGGGGACAGTGATATTGAAGACATTGAGGTAGAAAACGCTCCCAAAGTAAGCAGGGTTAACCCGGCTCATACTCCTATTAAAAGTCCAAACCCTAAGAAGATGAGAGGAAAAAGTGTCAGCAAGGAGGAAGAAAATATCAGTGCTGTCATTCTTGATGCAATTCAAGCATTGACCGGAAAAGTAGATAAACAAACTGAACTGCTAAAAAGTTTCGACAAGCGGATTGAAGCAAATGCGGCAGCTATAAATGAGAACAAAAAGGAAACTGCTCTCCTTCAGGAAAAAGTTGAAGAGCTCCACAAAAAGAATGTAGCCCTTCAAAATGCGTGTGAAGAGCAGGCTCGCTACAAGAGGAGGTGGAACCTACGACTGACAGGTCTCCCTGAGAAGGATGGTGAAAACACGAGAGAAGTTATCATAGGGATACTCACCAGAGTTGTGCCCTTGTCAGTGGAGCGTCTGCGGGACACCGTGGATATAGTTCACCGCCTGGGTAAGATCAACACTGCTGCACCAAATACACCGAGACCAATCATCATTCAATTCGGGATGAGAACCGTGCGGGATGAAGTGTGGAGAAAATCCAGAGATGCGCGAGTGTGCAGTGAGATGCATATTCGCTTTCGAGAGGACTTTTCTAAAGAGGACAGGGAGGCTCGTTCGAAGCTATGGCCATTCGTCCAGGAAGCAAGAAAGAAAGGTAAACGAGCGTTCCTGAAGGAAGGCTATGCTCTGATAGATGGTCGCCGTGTGGACCCTGATTAGACAACCGCTTGGACTTACCTTGCTCTATTTCAGGTATATTATCTATCTTAAAACTGAATTATGATCGTTAAAATGCTCAGAAGGGTGTTGCAACAATGTTAAAGTTAAATTGTGACATGGATAGTTCTGTTACTCATTCCTGCTCATCATGTTCTTTGTATCTTCATATATTATACTTAGTGAATGCTTTCTTTTATTACCTTAAATACCAGAGGGTTAAAGAACAATGTTAAGCGTAAGGCAATATTCCTTTTTTGCAAAGAGCAGAAGTGCAATTTTATTTTCTTACAAGAAACACATTCAGTGGAGGATGACACTTTATTTTGGAAACAACAGTGGGGAGACTTTGTGCTGTTTAGTCATGGGACATCACATTCAGCTGGAGTTATGATTCTGTTCAACAAGTTTTCTGGGAAGATAATCGACCATGTAAGTGACAAAAATGGTCATTGGCTATTGGTGGTGATTGAATTTAATAGTGTTAACTATATTCTGTTATGTTTATATGGCTACAATATAAAAGCAAAGAACAAGACCTTTTTTTCATCTCTGAGTAAACTGTTGGAGGAATGGAAAATCAAGCATAATACTGATAGGATCATAGTGGGAGGGGATTTCAATCTGGCCCCTGACCTCTGGATGGATCGTCTCCCTCCAAGGGGCCTTTGCCACAATTACGAGGAAATTATAGTTGACTTTATCTCTAAGGGGAGCCTAATTGATATTTGGAGAATGAGAAATACCAATATTATGCAATATACTTGGTACAATTCTGCTAATAATGGACAGTGCTCAAGGTTAGATTACTGGTTAATTTCTACAAGTTTGATTAATGCGGTACTTAAATGTGAAATATCAGCTTCACCTCTGACAGACCATTGTGCAATTACAATGTCCCTCCGTCCAGGTGGTTTTGATTCTGTTCCTAACCCCCTTTGGAAATTTAATAGCAATCTTCTGGAAAGCGAATCTTTCTGCAAGGAAACGAAAAACTTAGCTAAAGAAATTAATGAGTTAGATATGTCGTCTCTGTCAAAGTGGGAATGGTTTAAATTTAAAATAAAAGAAATTGCCATTAGCACAAGTAAAGTTATTTCTAAAGCTAAGAAACAAAAGCAACAAGATATTATCAAAGACATTAATAAACTATGCCAGAAATCAAACTTATTAATAGATGACCAAATCAAATTAAATAATTTGCAAAGCCAGTTAGATCAGCTATACTTGGAAAAAGCGAAAGGAGCTTTTGTACGCTCGAGAGCCAGGTGGTTAGAAGAAGGCGAAAAAAATTCTTCTTATTTTTTTAGTCTGGAAAAACAGAGACAAATAAAAAAGAAAATTACCAAGCTAGTTGTTAATAATATTTGTATTGATAACCAAGATTCGGTCAATGAAGAAATAAAAATGTTTTACAGTAGTCTATATATGTCCAAGTTTGCTCAAGAGGACTGTCAACTTTTCTTTGACAAAATTAGGGGTTCTGAAAAAACTTTGGATGTGAATTTTAAGCATATTATGGAAGATGCTCTTAGAATTGAAGAGTTGGATTTAGCAATCAAACGGATGCCCAAAGGAAAATCACCAGGAATTGACGGTCTAACCGTGGAATTTTATACCTTTTTTTGGAATGATATCAGAGAACTGCTCTATAAGGCCTTTTTAGAATGTATTTCATCTGGACAATTGTCCTCTACAATGAAACAAGGTATCATCACCTTGATCCCAAAGCCAAACAAGGATAAACTGTCTCTTGATAATTGGAGGCCTATTACCTTATTATGCAATGACTATAAATTGTTAGCACATGTTTACTCCAACAGATTAGATATGGGGTTAAAGAATTTAGTGGACGAGTGCCAATCAGCCTTTGTAAAAGGAAGAAACATCCATAACCACACCAGGTTGATTTTTGATGTGTTAGACTATAGAGAATACATTGATACAGACAGTTTCATATTGTTTTTAGACTTTTTCAAGGCATTTGATACTGTTGAACACCCCTTTCTGTTGAAAACGCTACAGTTCTTAGGCTTTGGGAAAAATTTCTGTAACATTATAAAGATGCTTTATACT
Source organism: Labroides dimidiatus (assembly GCA_030710495.1). Taxonomy (NCBI): domain Eukaryota; kingdom Metazoa; phylum Chordata; class Actinopteri; order Labriformes; family Labridae; genus Labroides; species Labroides dimidiatus. The sequence goes on along the minus strand of CM061143.1, from coordinate 34,183,284 downwards.
GACATTAGCAGTTCAGTATCTCTGAACCCTGGAGTTACTCCTAGATTTAAGGTGCTCCGTGGTATTCGGCAGGGTTGCCCTATATCCCCGAAACTCTTCATTCTGGCAACTCAGTTATTAACACTGCATATAATTACTTTCAAAGAAATACAAGGAATAACAGTTTTTAACAAAGAGTTCAAAATAAGCCAGTTTGCGGATGACACAGTAATTTTCTTAAGGGATAAATCAATGGTGGCTAAAACAATTGACATCATCTCAATTTTTTCCAAAGCTTCTGGTTTATTCCTTAATATAAAAAAATGTGAATTACTCCCAATACATGTAAGCTCTGAATTCTCCATTGCCTCAATTGTTGTTAAAAATGAAGTTAAATATTTAGGAATGCTGATATCTAAAAATGCAATTAGAAGAGAAGACGTCAATATTTCTAACCGTATATTAGATATGAAAAAATCTTTGAGCTATTGGCTAACCAGGGATCTCACCATCTTTGGACGAAACATTTTATCTAAAGCAGAAGGTATTTCCAAGTTAATTTATCCTTGCCACTCCTCATTTGTTTCCTCAAAAAGCATAAAAACAGCCAACTCAGTTATTTTTCAGTTTTTGTGGAGAAATAAAACTCATTATTTAAGAAAATCTCAACTTGTTAAAGAATATGAAAACGGAGGCATTAAAGCCCCAGATTTTGAATCAATGATCGGCACCTTCAGGCTAAACTGGATTAAATCTTGCTTGTCTCAGCCTGACTCTATGTGGTTTCATATTCCAAGATCCTTGTTTAAGCGATTAGGAGGTTTAGAATTTTTACTGAAATGCGACTTTGAAGTGAATAGGATCCCCTTAAAGTTATCTGATTTTCATAAACAGGCCCTTCTTTTCTCCAAAATGGTGTTTACCCACAACTTCTCTCCTCATAACTCAACTCTTTGGAATAACAGAACCATAACTATTAACAAAAAAACTGTGTTTATTGACAGTTGGTTTAAACATAATATTGTATTTGTGACTGATTTAATGGATTGTAATGGTTCCTTTTTGAGTCACACTGACTGTATTGTCAAATATAATTTGAACTGTACACCAAAAGAATTTAAGCAAGTACTAAAAGCTGTTCCTTTACCCTTAATCCATTTAATCCAGAATTTCTTAAAATACAACAATACTCCATCAAAATTACCTACTCTTTTAGTTGAAGAACTTCATTTGTTGGATAAAAAATGTAATAACAAATATATTAGTTTTGTTCTTAAATCCAGAATTTTCCATGATTTTTGCAGAGGAATACGACAAAACCCAGAGCAAGTTAACTCTGTCACCTTGAATAAAGCATTTACTAGATTCATTAAATGGCCAATTCTTCCAAAAGTGAAAGAAACTCATTTCAAAATTATTAATAAGATCTATCCTGTTTCCAATTTCCTCAAAAAAAGATTTAATTTTGAGGTCGAATTATGCTCACTCTGCAATAACAATGATGAAACTCTGGAACATCTATTTTTTCTTTGTCCTGTATCTCAATCCTTTTGGTCTGATTTAAAAAGTTGGGTTTCACTTAAGATAAATGGTGTTCCTAACTTTGAATGTGATCACATTCTTTATTACGTGGACGGATTGGACAATTCCGTTTCAGAGATTATCAATATTATTCTATTGATGGGTAAATACCACATCCACTGTGCGAAGTGGAGAAATCACAGGCCCTCCTTTCCTGGCTTTCTGAATGAGTTTAAATCATTCTTTTTTAGCCTAAAAAGACTGAAGACAAAAAAAGCTGCAAGGATATGTTATGATTTAGCACATAATCTTTTATTTTAATCTAAAATTGTTAATATTTTTATCTACTAAGTATATGTAAGTGTATGTTTGCATTTACTGTATTTTTTTTTTTTTTTTTTTTTTTTTTTTTTTTTTTTTTTTGTATATTACAGATGGGCTAACATTCATCTTTTCCAAATGTTCTGCTACTTAAACTGAAAACCAAAGCATTTGTCCCCCCACCTCATATGTATTTATTTACATTAGAATTTCAGAGAACTGAAATTTTTATGTTTATTCTTTAAGTTTTCATATAGAATCATGTTTTGTCTGTAACTTTGCTTGATCTTTCATTTTATTTATGGATGCCTTACTGATTATGTAACCCTCTGTGTCCTATGATTGTTGCTATGTTCTATTCTTAATTTGTTTTTGTTTTATTATGCTATGGAACAGAAAATACTTTGTATTTACTATCCTCATTGAGAGTTTGTATTATTGTTAAATGTTGAGAGTTTGTATTATTGTTAAATGTTGAATAAAAAAAAAAAAGTCCGTTTCAGAAACAGAAAAAAAAAAAAAAAAAAAAAAAAAAAAAAAAAAAAAAAAAAAAATGGTTTTTAGCATGCTCCATTGTTGGTATCCTCTGCTGTTGCAGCTCTGAGCCTTAGGAGCAGGACGCACGCCTCTCCCTCATCTTTACTGTGTGCTGTGTGTGTCTATTTGAGTTTTTTCACAAGAGTGTGTGCGTAGGTTCCTCACGTATGCCTGGGGTGTTTTCAATTTGATTTTTCTCACTGGGATCCCCCTCCTCGACCCATCGCACCTGGTGAGCCTCAGCCACATTTCCTTTATCCTTCCCCTTTTTATGGATGGTTGTGTCTTGTTTTTGGTTTTCTAATTTTAATGAATAATTTTACTAAAATAATAATAAAGAATAATTGTTTTACTGTAATCTGCCGTCTCGAGCTCCTCTGTATGAAGATATACGTGTAATTGTACAATATACCGAACTTGGTGGGTATTGGAAACAAACTTGAATTGTCCACAAGAGGTTTTGTGGACAATTCAAGTTTGTTTCCAATATTTCCCTGGGTGAAACTCCCAGGGTGGCGTTTTCGAAACCCTCGTGCTGCCACATTTGTTTTTTTTTTTTTTTTTTTTTAATGTTGAGGTTAAAAATCAAGGGATGTGTGTCACCAGCCCTCCCACCCACACACACATCCCCCCTCCACACACGCCTTCAGAGGAGGGAGGCTCATGGACCCGGGCGCTCTGTTCCCTTCGGTGCCATCTGCCCGGGTCCAAGGGCTCGCTAGTCCCCGAACTGAGCCTGAGCCCAGAGAGGACCCATCCAGGCTCAATCCGGGGACAAGCTATCCCTGCATCCAGGGCATCTCAACCACTCTCCAAAGAAAGTGTGTAGAGTGATTTTATGTGTCAGAGAGGTCCTACCTATAACCTCGGTTTGGAACATGAAGGGAATTCTTTGTGACGTCACACATCACGTGCTCCATTCATGTTCGGGATTCACGTATACACTCCATGAACCCACACTGTGACGTCATGTTCAGGAATCAGCCTCGAGGCCAATCAACGCAACGCTATTGTTTTTTGTTTTGTTTTGTTTTTTTAATGTTGAGGTTAAAAAACAAGGGATGTGTGTCACCAGCCCTCCCACCCACACACACATCCCCCCTCCACACATGCCTTCAGAGGAGGGAGGCTCATGGACCCGGGCGCTCTGTTCCCTTCGGTGCCATCTGCCCGGGTCCAAGGGCTCGCTAGTCCCCGAACTGAGCCTGAGCCCAGAGAGGACCCATGCAGGCTCAATCCGGGGACAAGCTATCCCTGCATCCAGGGCATCTCAACCACTCTCCAAAGAAAGTGTGTAGAGTGATTTTATGTGTCAGAGAGGTCCTACCTATAACCTCGGTTTGGAACATGAAGGGAATTCTTTGTGACCTCACACATCACGTGCTCCATTCATGTTCGGGATTCACGTATACACTCCATGAACGCCACACTGTGACGTCATGTTCAGGAATCAGCCTCGAGGCCAATCAACGCAACGCTATTGTTTTTTGTTTTGTTTTGGTTTTTTAATGTTGATGTAGCAGGTTGAGCCCTGCTGCTCCTCATTATGAGTAATGCTGGCCTATCGCCACCTGGGGGCACTCTATAAAAAGGAGGCAGAGATGATTCTGCCCCCTCTTGCTCTTCGGTGGGCGGCTCTGCTCTGTCCCGCTTGCCTCACTTCCTGGTGGTCACCGATGCAGGTAGGTTTGCGGCATGTGTTTTAATCACGCGTTGCATGGTTTTTAGCATGCTCCATTGTTGGTATCCTCTGCTGTTGCAGCTCTGAGCCTTAGGAGCAGGACGCACGCCTCTCCCTCTGTTGCGCAACGGATCGTTATGTACGCCACACGGCGCTCGATTCATTCAGTCATGTAATCATGAAGCTCTCATTAAAATGGCCTTTTTTTTATTATTTGTTAGGCGCTACGTGATAGCCTATTTGTGGGTAGGGGAGACGAGAATCCGCTGCTGTTTTGCTGTGCTGCTGTTTTGCCTCGCTGATTCCTGTGAATATCTGCCTCCACTCACGGTCTGTAAGCGGTGTTCTCCGCCTGCCTGTCCGCCTGTCTGTCTGTCCGCCGCCTGCATGTTTGCATGCCCCCCTGTGCCTGCTATTCGCTGCCCATCCTACGGGGGCCTTGTCTCCTTGTCTTTAAGCAGGGCTGCTTAGCTGTGCGGTGCTTGGGTGTTGTGTTCTTGCTCTGTCTGCTCACGGAGTGAGCCGCGCCGACCCTGTAACTGTAAGCTGAAGCTAGTGGTCCGTTCACAGGTGGAGCTGCTGCATGCTGCTTTCTCTTCCGCTGCGGCAGCCAAAACTGAACTGTTTTATACTCGTTTTTCCTAAGTTGGTTTGAATGGACTCTGGGGGTTGATTTCTTTGCTTTAATTGTTCATTTTTTGTTGTGTATTGATTATTCTTTTGCTTCCGTTTACACTTTTGTGGCAGTTATTTTGGCGTTTTGTGTTCTGCCATTAGTATTGTGTTTATTTGATTTATCTGACCTATTAATTGAGTTATTGAAGTTCTTTTGATTTCGTTATTTTGGGGCAGTTTGAGTATCTTTTGTTAAGTCATTTATTATTTTTCAATTACTGCCAGTTATATTGCTTTGGTTATGTATGATTTAGTTGCTGTTTGTTTTCAGTTTCATTAACATTTCTTTTTGTTGCTCTTTTTCAGTGGCTGAGCCTGGTGGCGGTGCTGGTGATCGGTGGTTCCTCTCATCTTTACTGTGTGCTGTGTGTGTCTATTTGAGTTTTTTCACAAGAGTGTGTGCGTAGGTTCCTCACGTATGCCTGGGGTGTTTTCAATTTGATTTTTCTCACTGGGATCCCCCTCCTCGACCCATCGCACCTGGTGAGCCTCAGCCACATTTCCTTTATCCTTCCCCTTTTTATGGATGGTTGTGTCTTGTTTTTGGTTTTCTAATTTTAATGAATAATTTTACTAAAATAATAATAAAGAATAATTGTTTTACTGTAATCTGCCGTCTCGAGCTCCTCTGTATGAAGATATACATGTAATTGTACAATATACCGAACTTGGTGGGTATTGGAAACAAACTTGAAATGTCCACAAGAGGTTTTGTGGACAATTCAAGTTTGTTTCCAATATTTCCCTGGGTGAAACTCCCAGGGTGGCGTTGTCGAAACCCTCGTGCTGCCACATTTGTTTTTTTTTTTTTTTTTTTTTTTAATGTTGAGGTTAAAAATCAAGGGATGTGTGTCACCAGCCCTCCCACCCACACACACATCCCCCCTCCACACACGCCTTCAGAGGAGGGAGGCTCATGGACCCGGGCGCTCTGTTCCCTTCGGTGCCATCTGCCCAGGTCCAAGGGCTCGCTAGTCCCCGAACTGAGCCTGAGCCCAGAGAGGACCCATGCAGGCTCAATCCGGGGACAAGCTATCCCTGCATCCAGGGCATCTCAACCACTCTCCAAAGAAAGTGTGTAGAGTGATTTTATGTGTCAGAGAGGTCCTACCTATAACCTCGGTTTTGGAACATGAAGGGAATTCTTTGTGACGTCACACATCACGTGCTCCATTCATGTTCGGGATTCACATATACACTCCATGAACGCCACACTGTGACATCGTGTTCAGGAATCAGCCTCGAGGCCAATCAACGCAACGCTATTGTTTTTTGTTTTGTTTTGTTTTTTTAATGTTGATGTAGCAGGATGAGCCCTGCTGCTCCTCATTATGAGTAATGCTGGCCTATCGCCACCTGGGGGCACTCTATAAAAGGGAGGCAGAGATGATTCTGCCCCCTCTTGCTCTTCGGTGGGCGGCTCCGCTCTGTCCCGCTTGCCTCACTTCCTGGTGGTCACCGATGCAGGTAGGTTTGCGGCATGTGTTTTAATCACGCGTTGCATGGTTTTTAGCATGCTCCATTGTTGGTATCCTCTGCTGTTGCAGCTCTGAGCCTTAGGAGCAGGACGCACGCCTCTCCCTCTGTTGCGCAACGACGCGCCGGATCGTTATGTACGCCACACGGCGCTCGATTCATTCAGTAATGTAATCATGAAGCTCTCATTAAAATGGCTTTTTTTATTATTTGTTAGGCGCTACGTGATAGCCTATTTGTGGGTTGGGGAGACGAGAATCCGCTGCTGTTTTGCTGTGCTGCTGTGCTGCTGTTTTGCCTCGCTGATTCCTGTGAATATCTGCCTCCACTCACGGTCTGTAAGCGGTGTTCTCCGCCTGCCTGTCCGCCTGTCTGTCTGTCCGCCGCCTGCATGTTTGCATGCCCCCCTGTGCCTGCTATTCGCTGCCCATCCTACGGGGGCCTTGTCTTTAAGCAGGGCTGCTTAGCTGTGCGGTGCTTGGGTGTTGTGTTCTTGCTCTGTCTGCTCACGGAGTGAGCCGCGCCGACCCTGTAACTGTAAGCTGAAGCTAGTGGTCCGTTCACAGGTGGAGCTGCTGCATGCTGCTTTCTCTTCCGCTGCGGCAGCCAAAACTGAACTGTTTTATACTCGTTTTTCCTAAGTTGGTTTGAATGGACTCTGGGGGTTGATTTCTTTGCTTTAATTGTTCATTTTTTGTTGTGTATTGATTATTCTTTTGCTTCCGTTTACACTTTTGTGGCAGTTATTTTGGCGTTTTGTGTTCTGCCATTAGTATTGTGTTTATTTGATTTATCTGACCTATTAATTGAGTTATTGAAGTTCTTTTGATTTCGTTATTTTGGGGCAGTTTGAGTATCTTTTGTTAAGTCATTTATTATTTTTCAATTACTGCCAATTATATTGCTTTGGTTATGTATGTTTTAGTTGCTGTTTGTTTTCAGTTTCATTAACATTTCTTTTTGTTGCTCTTTTTCAGTGGCTGAGCCTGGTGGCGGTGCTGGTGATCGGTGGTTCCTCTCATCTTTACTGTGTGCTGTGTGTGTCTATTTGAGTTTTTTCACAAGAGTGTGTGCGTAGGTTCCTCACGTATGCCTGGGGTGTTTTCAATTTGATTTTTCTCACTGGGATCCCCCTCCTCGACCCATCGCACCTGGTGAGCCTCAGCCACATTTCCTTTATCCTTCCCCTTTTTATGGATGGTTGTGTCTTGTTTTTGGTTTTCTAATTTTAATGAATAATTTTACTAAAATAATAATAAAGAATAATTGTTTTACTGTAATCTGCCGTCTCGAGCTCCTCTGTATGAAGATATACATGTAATTGTACAATATACCGAACTTGGTGGGTATTGGAAACAAACTTGAAATGTCCACAAGAGGTTTTGTGGACAATTCAAGTTTGTTTCCAATATTTCCCTGGGTGAAACTCCCAGTGTGGCGTTGTCGAAACCCTCGTGCTGCCACATTTGTTTTTTTTTTTTTTTTTTTTTTTTTTAATGTTGAGGTTAAAAATCAAGGGATGTGTGTCACCAGCCCTCCCACCCACACACACATCCCCCCTCCACACACGCCTTCAGAGGAGGGAGGCTCATGGACCCGGGCGCTCTGTTCCCTTCGGTGCCATCTGCCCGGGTCCAAGGGCTCGCTAGTCCCCGAACTGAGCCTGAGCCCAGAGAGGACCCATGCAGGCTCAATCCGGGGACAAGCTATCCCTGCATCCAGGGCATCTCAACCACTCTCCAAAGAAAGTGTGTAGAGTGATTTTATGTGTCAGAGAGGTCCTACCTATAACCTCGGTTTGGAACATGAAGGGAATTCTTTGTGACGTCACACATCACGTGCTCCATTCATGTTCGGGATTCACATATACACTCCATGAACGCCGCCACACTGTGACGTCATGTTCAGGAATCAGCCTCGAGGCCAATCAACGCAACGCTATTGTTTTTTGTTTTGTTTTGTTTTTTTAATGTTGATGTAGCAGGATGAGCCCTGCTGCTCCTCATTATGAGTAATGCTGGCCTATCGCCACCTGGGGGCACTCTATAAAAGGGAGGCAGAGATGATTCTGCCCCTTCTTGCTCTTCGGTGGGCGGCTCCGCTCTGTCCCGATTGCCTCACTTCCTGGTGGTCACCGATGCAGGTAGGTTTGCGGCATGTGTTTTAATCACGCGTTGCATGGTTTTTAGCATGCTCCATTGTTGGTATCCTCTGCTGTTGCAGCTCTGAGCCTTAGGAGCAGGACGCACGCCTCTCCCTCTGTTGCGCAACGACGCGCCGGATCGTTATGTACGCCACACGGCGCTCGATTCATTCAGTAATGTAAAAATGAAGCTCTCATTAAAATGGCTTTTTTTATTATTTGTTAGGCGCTACGTGATAGCCTATTTGTGGGTAGGGGAGACGAGAATCCGCTGCTGTTTTGCTGTGCTGCTGTGCTGCTGTTTTGCCTCGCTGATTCCTGTGAATATCTGCCTCCACTCACGGTCTGTAAGCGGTGTTCTCCGCCTGCCTGTCCGCCTGTCTGTCTGTCCGCCGCCTGCATGTTTGCATGCCCCCCTGTGCCTGCTATTCGCTGCCCATCCTACGGGGGCCTTGTCTTTAAGCAGGGCTGCTTAGCTGTGCGGTGCTTGGGTGTTGTGTTCTTGCTCTGTCTGCTCACGGAGTGAGCCGCGCCGACCCTGTAACTGTAAGCTGAAGCTAGTGGTCCGTTCACAGGTGGAGCTGCTGCATGCCGCTTTCTCTTCCGCTGCGGCAGCCAAAACTGAACTGTTTTATACTCGTTTTTCCTAAGTTGGTTTGAATGGACTCTGGGGGTTGATTTCTTTGCTTTAATTGTTCATTTTTTGTTGTGTATTGATTATTCTTTTGCTTCCGTTTACACTTTTGTGGCAGTTATTTTGGCGTTTTGTGTTCTGCCATTAGTATTGTGTTTATTTGATTTATCTGACCTATTAATTGAGTTATTGAAGTTATTTTGATTTCGTTATTTTGGGGCAGTTTGAGTTTCTTTTGTTAAGTCATTTATTATTTTTCAATTACTGCCAATTATATTGCTTTGGTTATGTATGATTTAGTTGCTGTTTGTTTTCAGTTTCATTAACATTTCTTTTTGTTGCTCTTTTTCAGTGGCTGAGCCTGGTGGCGGTGCTGGTGATCGGTGGTTCCTCTCATCTTTACTGTGTGCTGTGTGTGTCTATTTGAGTTATTTCACAAGAGTGTGTGCGTAGGTTCCTCACGTATGCCTGGGGTGTTTTCAATTTGATTTTTCTCACTGGGATCCCCCTCCTCGACCCATCGCACCTGGTGAGCCTCAGCCACATTTCCTTTATCCTTCCCCTTTTTATGGATGGTTGTGTCTTGTTTTTGGTTTTCTAATTTTAATGATTAATTTTACTAAAATAATAATAAAGAATCATTTTTTTATTGTAACCTGCCTTCTCGAGCTCCTCTGTATGAAGATATACATGTAATTGTACAATATACTGAACTTGGTGGGTATTGGAAACGAACTTGAATTGTCCACAAGAGGTTTTGTGGACAATTCAAGTTCGTTTCCAATATTTCCCTGGGTGAAACTCCCAGGGTGGCGTTGTTGAAACCCTCGTGCTGCCACGTTTGTTTTTTTTTTTTTTTTTTTAATGTTGAGGTTAAAAAACAAGGGATGTGTGTCACCAGCCCTCCCACCCACACACACATCCCCCCTCCACACACGCCTTCAGAGGAGGGAGGCTCATGGACCCGGGCGCTCTGTTCCCTTCGGTGCCATCTGCCCGGGTCCAAGGGCTCGCTAGTCCCCGAACTGAGCCTGAGCCCAGAGAGGACCCATGCAGGCTCAATCCGGGGACAAGCTATCCCTGCATCCAGGGCATCTCAACCACTCTCCAAAGAAAGTGTGTAGAGTGATTTTATGTGTCAGAGAGGTCCTACCTATAACCTCGGTTTGGAACATGAAGGGAATTCTTTGTGACGTCACACATCACGTGCTCCATTCATGTTCGGGATTCACATATACACTCCATGAACGCCGCCACACAGTGACGTCATGTTCAGGAATCAGCCTCGAGGCCAACCAACGCAACGCTATTGTTTTTTGTTTTGTTTTGTTTTTTAATGTTGATGTAGCAGGATGAGCCCTGCTGCTCCTCATTATGAGTAATGCTGGCCTATCGCCACCTGGGGGCACTCTATAAAAGGGAGGCAGAGATGATTCTGCCCCCTCTTGCTCTTCGGTGGGCGGCTCCGCTCTGTCCCGCTTGCCTCACTTCCTGGTGGTCACCGATGCAGGTAGGTTTGCGGCATGTGTTTTAATCACGCGTTGCATGGTTTTTAGCATGCTCCATTGTTGGTATCCTCTGCTGTTGCAGCTCTGAGCCTTAGGAGCAGGACGCACGCCTCTCCCTCTGTTGCGCAACGACGCGCCGGATCGTTATGTACGCCACACGGCGCTCGATTCATTCAGTAATGTAATCATGAAGCTCTCATTAAAATGGCCTTTTTTTATTATTTGTTAGGCGCTTCGTGATAGCCTATTTGTGGGTAGGGGAGACGAGAATCCGCTGCTGTTTTGCTGTGCTGCTGTTTTGCCTCGCTCATTCCTGTGAATATCTGCCTCCACTCACGGTCTGTAAGCGGTGTTCTCCGCCTGCCTGTCCGCCTGTCTGTCTGTCCGCCGCCTGCATGTTTGCATGCCCCCCTGTGCCTGCTATTCGCTGCCCATCCTACGGGGGCCTTGTCTTTAAGCAGGGCTGCTTAGCTGTGCGGTGCTTGGGTGTTGTGTTCTTGCTCTGTCTGCTCACGGAGTGAGCCGCGCCGACCCTGTAACTGTAAGCTGAAGCTAGTGGTCCGTTCACAGGTGGAGCTGCTGCATGCTGCTTTCTCTTCCGCTGCGGCAGCCAAAACTGAACTGTTTTATACTCGTTTTTCCTAAGTTGGTTTGAATGGACTCTGGGGGTTGATTTCTTTGCTTTAATTGTTCATTTTTTGTTGTGTATTGATTATTCTTTTGCTTCCGTTTACACTTTTGTGGCAGTTATTTTGGCGTTTTGTGTTCTGCCATTAGTATTGTGTTTATTTGATTTATCTGACCTATTAATTGAGTTATTGAAGTTATTTTGATTTCGTTATTTTGGGGCAGTTTGAGTATCTTTTGTTAAGTCATTTATTATTTTTCAATTACTGCCAATTATATTGCTTTGGTTATGTATGATTTAGTTGCTGTTTGTTTTCAGTTTCATTAACATTTCTTTTTGTTGCTCTTTTTCAGTGGCTGAGCCTGGTGGCGGTGCTGGTGATCGGTGGTTCCTCTCATCTTTACTGTGTGCTGTGTGTGTCTATTTGAGTTATTTCACAAGAGTGTGTGCGTAGGTTCCTCACGTATGCCTGGGGTGTTTTCAATTTGATTTTTCTCACTGGGATCCCCCTCCTCGACCCATCGCACCTGGTGAGCCTCAGCCACATTTCCTTTATCCTTCCCCTTTTTATGGATGGTTGTGTCTTGTTTTTGGTTTTCTAATTTTAATGAATAATTTTACTAAAATAATAATAAAGAATAATTGTTTTACTGTAATCTGCCGTCTCGAGCTCCTCTGTATGAAGATATACATGTAATTGTACAATATACCGAACTTGGTGGGTATTGGAAACAAACTTGAAATGTCCACAAGAGGTTTTGTGGACAATTCAAGTTTGTTTCCAATATTTCCCTGGGTGAAACTCCCAGGGTGGCGTTGTCGAAACCCTCGTGCTGCCACATTTGTTTTTTTTTTTTTTTTTTTTTTAATGTTGAGGTTAAAAATCAAGGGATGTGTGTCACCAGCCCTCCCACCCACACACACATCCCCCCTCCACACATGCCTAAAGAGGAGGGAGGCTCATGGACCCGGGCGCTCTGTTCCCTTCGGTGCCATCTGCCCAGGTCCAAGGGCTCGCTAGTCCCCGAACTGAGCCTGAGCCCAGAGAGGACCCATGCAGGCTCAATCCGGGGACAAGCTATCCCTGCATCCAGGGCATCTCAACCACTCTCCGAAGAAAGTGTGTAGAGTGATTTTATGTGTCAGAGAGGTCCTACCTATAACCTCGGTTTTGGAACATGAAGGGAATTCTTTGTGACGTCACACATCACGTGCTCCATTCATGTTCGGGATTCACATATACACTCCATGAACGCCACACTGTGACGTCGTGTTCAGGAATCAGCCTCGAGGCCAATCAACGCAACGCTATTGTTTTTTGTTTTGTTTTGGTTTTTTAATGTTGATGTAGCAGGATGAGCCCTGCTGCTCCTCATTATGAGTAATGCTGGCCTATCGCCACCTGGGGGCACTCTATAAAAAGGAGGCAGAGATGATTCTGCCCCCTCTTGCTCTTCGGTGGGCGGCTCTGCTCTGTCCCGCTTGCCTCACTTCCTGGTGGTCACCGATGCAGGTAGGTTTGCGGCATGTGTTTTAATCACGCGTTGCATGGTTTTTAGCATGCTCCATTGTTGGTATCCTCTGCTGTTGCAGCTCTGAGCCTTAGGAGCAGGACGCACGCCTCTCCCTCTGTTGCGCAACGGATCGTTATGTACGCCACACGGCGCTCGATTCATTCAGTCATGTAATTGTAGCAGCATAAGGAATATAGTATTTCCTTATGTGTTGGCTCACTTAATGTAGCGCCACCGCTGGCCAATTGTTGTGCAGAGGGAGAGGATTTAAGCAGCAATCCTCCCCCTCTTTCTTCCTTTGCACTCCCGTCTGTGTACTTCCGGGTCGAGTGTCTGGCTGCAACAGGTAGGTCTGCGTTGCTTCACTTGGTTGATTGTTGGCCATTAAGAAGATTCTTATAGCTTGTTTTTGCTGCAGAGTGACTGGTCTGCCGCTGGTGCGTGCCGCGTACGTCTCCTGTTTTGTTATTGTGGTGAGTGTTCTCTCTCTCTCTCTCTTCGTTGTGGTGCATGCTCGTAGCTGGCTAATGCTAATGTGGTCACAGGTGAGATGCCCGTAGCTGCCTGGGTCTCTCTTTTCCTCCCTCCTCCTGTGTGCGCGTGTGTCTGCTACTGCTAAGAGGTAGGTAGAATGGTTAACATAGGTCGTAACCGCACGTTTGTCAGCTTCATCAATAACGCTCATATTTCGGGTAGGTGTATTCTGCGGGTGTTGGCTCGTTCTGTTGCCTCGTGTGACGTCATCACCAGCTCGCTGAGAACGCTGCTGCTTTGTCTCCGCTTCATATCGACTGCTTGTTGCCCGTTTCCCTGCTGCGGTGCCTCGGCTTGCTTCTAGCCTGCTCCGCTTCATTCTGGGTGTAATTTGTGGGTACCTGTACTTGTGTATTGCCTCTGCTTGCCTGCTGTGTGCAGCCTATCACTGGCTGGTCTGCTAGCGGTTTAACCTTCTCCTGAGGGGACAGAACGGCTAACACAGCGCTTATTTTTAAGTTTCCATATTGGTTTTATAGTGTTATTAAATCTGTTTATTGTGTTAGTTAAATTTGTATAGGTTTACTCTTTTTTTTGTTTGGGATTATTTTTGACTTGTTATACTTTCTGCTTCTTAGTTTTCTTATCTGATTTAGGGTATTCTGTGGGTTTTCTTTGGGCAATTTTTGTTTCTCTATAGGTTATTTTGTGCAATTTGTGTAGTTAATTTGCATAGTTTAATTGTTTATTTTTTTCTTCAATTATTTAGTATATTTTGATTACATTTGTTCAATTCCTTTATTGTGACTTTATTAATTGTTTTTATCCCTTTTCAGTTGCTGAGGGCCGGTGGTGGTGCTGGTGTCCTGGGTGGCGGTCCCCCTCCCCCTTTTTGTGTGCTGTGCTCCGTTGGGATTTGGTTATTTCACAACCCTGTATGTGTGTCACGAGTGCCTGGGTGTTTTTTTGATTTGTTTTGGTGGATCCCTCCTCCCTACATTAGCCACTTTTCCATCCGGTAAGCCTCAGCACCTGATTAGGTTTTTCCCCTTCCCCTTCCTGCGTGTGTGTGGTTTTAAAAAGAATATCTTAAGTCTTGTTTATGAATAAAGTTTGTATTGTTTGGTGAACCACGACTCAGCCTCATTAGTAGAACGAACCTGTGTGAACCTTAAAAAGGAAAAGGAGTAATTCTCTGGGTGGAATTCCCAGAGTGGCGTTGTCTGGCAACTTTAAAACATCTTAAACTGGTCTTATCAATTCTCCTCCACTCGCTTTAGCTGCCACAAACTTGGCGTTGTCGGCAGGATCTACTCTTGTATTGGCTGAGACGTGTGTTCCTTTTGTTTTGTTTTTTTTATTGTCTTGTGCATTGATTTTGTTGTGTTCTTGTTTTGTATGCAGATTGGAGAGCTTGGAGACAAAGCAGCAGTGGTTCTCAGTGGATCCTTTTGACAGTTCTGGTGAGACTTCCTTCCTGCAGGTTTGGCTTTTGTGCTGCTGTTGCACCATTGTAACCCCCTGTAGAATAGTGATTTGGCTGTAGTTATGGAGGAAGAGATACAGGAACTGAGAAATTTAATTGCACAATTAAAAGCTGACAATGAGCGGTTGCGACAGGAACAGGCTGGACATAGTGCCCTTCCATCTACCTCTTCTGTGCCACCTACTGCCCCCTCCACGTCTAGTGTCTCTGTATCAGAGAGACTAATTTTTGTACCTAGAGATAGGAAGTGTCCCGTCTTTAAGGGAAGGGTAGGTATAGGTTTGAGTGAGTGGATGGAGGAGGTGCAGGCGTGTATGAGAGCTAGGCATCTATCCCGGGCTGACCAGGCATTTTTCCTGTTTGATCACCTAGAAGGAGAGGCCAGAGATGAGATCAAGTATCGCTCTAGCGCAGAGAGAGAGGATCCTGATAGCATACTTGCCATTTTACGGGAGCTGTACGGGTGCTTAGATTCTTATGTCGCTCTGCAGGAGGCTTTCTTCTCTAGGAGGCAGGAAGAGGGCGAAACTCTTCAGGAGTTCTCTCTCGCTTTAATGGGTCTTATGGAGAGAGTGAGGCAGCGTGCTCCTGCCGGTATGTTAAATTCTGAAGTCCTTCTGAGAGACCAGTTTGTTGAGCAGGTGTTGGACAGTTCCCTGCGGCGTGAGTTAAAGCAGTTGGTGCGTAGACAGCCTAATTCCACTTTGCTTGATGTGAGGGCAGAGGCGATTCAGTGGGAGCGCGAAGGGTTACCTGGTGGTGCAAGAGGCCGTAGTCACTCGGTCCCCTTAACGTTTGGTGTCCAGTATAGTGTTCAGGGTGGTCCTCAGGCATCTGTCCCCTCACCCTCCATGGCTGAGATGAGTGAAATGAAAGAAATGCTGAAGCGTCAGCAAGAGCAGCTCACTCAGCTTACTGAAAGCATTGCTCGGCTACAGAACCCTCAACAGTACAACCGTCCACCTCGTACTGGTCCCATAATGTGTTTGCGTTGTAATCAGCCTGGTCATATCGCACGACACTGTGATGGAATGCGTGTTTCTTCCCGCTCACAGGTCCCTTCGCGACCCCCCTCTACCCCTGGTAGGCAGTCCCGCACCAATCCGGTGTCGGAAAACTAGAGCCCACCGAACTGCAGAGCCACAGTTTGGGTGGGGCCGCTACTGGCTCACAAAAGGTTTCAGGTAGCTTAGAGGCTTCTAAGCTGATTTCATCTTGCCCCCATTTAGATGTGGACATGGGTGGAGTAAAAGTCCCCTGTCTAGTGGACACTGGGTCCATGGTGACCACAGTTTCTGAGGGCTTTTTCCGCCAGCATTTTGAGCCTTGGGGTCAGGAGCACCTTCGGTCGTGTCATTGGTTGGAGCTCAAGGCTGCTAATGGTTTGGCTATCCCCTATATTGGCTACCTAGAGCTTGAAGTGGAGCTTTGTGGCAAGTTGATGCCCCACTGTGGAGTGTTGGTGGTAAGGGACCCCCCGGATGGCACGCCTGCTCAGGTGCCTGGTGTTTTAGGGATGAATGTGATGCGTAAGTGTTACCAGGAGCTCTTTGTGCAACATGGTGCAGCTTTGTTTTCTCACCCTTGTGTTTTGGAGGCTCCCAGGTCTGTTATGCAGGCACTGCAGCAGTGTCGTGTTGACAGCACTCGGGCCCCTTGTGAGAGTCCAGGACGGGTGAAGGTCAGGGGTAAGAGAGCCTGGCGGATTCCTGGTGGAGCCATGAAAGTCGTGGCTGCCACGTGTTCAGAGCAGTACTCTGGTTCCACTGTCCTTTTTGAGCCTTCTGATTCTGGTTTGCCTGCTGGGTTGCTTGCGTCCCCTGCCCTGGTCAGAGTAGTCAGAGGTACAGCCTACATACCTGTTGTTAATGTAGGTTCCACCGACGTGTTGTTGCATCCCCGCACAGCGGTTGGTATGCTGGACTTTGTGAATGTGGTCAGCCTCCCTGCAGGGGTCACTGAGGTGCCATCAGGTGTGGCCACCCTGTCCTCCCAGACGGTTTCCCCCAGTGTGCAACAGCAGCTGGATGAAATGGACCTGTCCTCCTTGTCTGCTGAGCAGCAGGGCCAGGTGAGGTCCCTGCTTAAGCAGTACACCCCTGTCTTTTCAGCCCATGAGGGAGACCTAGGTTGTACCAAACTTATTTCCCATGACATTCCTCTGGTTGATGATGTCCCTGTTAAGCAACGCTATAGGCGGATTCCATCCTCTGAGTATGAGGTTGTGAAGGAGCACATCAACCAGCTGCTGTCATCACAGGTCATTCGGGAAAGTAGTAGCCCCTATGCGTCCCCCATCGTGCTGGTGAGGAAGAGAGATGGCTCTATACGCATGTGTGTTGATTACAGACAGCTCAACAGTAAAACCCGAAAAGATGCCTTCCCTCTACCACGCATAGAGGAGTCCCTGGATGCTCTGTCTGGTGCTTGCTGGTTCTCGACCCTGGACCTGGCCAGTGGTTACAACCAAGTTCCAGTCACTGAGGCAGATCGGGCCAAGACTGCATTTTGTACACCCTTTGGCTTGTTCGAGTGGAACAGAATGCCCTTTGGGCTCTGTAATGCTCCCAGTACCTTTCAGAGGTTGATGCAGCGTATCTTTGGTGATCAGCAATGTCAGTCATTATTGTTGTATCTAGATGATATAGTTGTGTTCTCCTCTACTGTGGAACAACATCTGGAAAGGCTGAAGTTGGTCCTGGGCCGATTGCAGCAGGAGGGTCTTAAAGCTAAGCTCAGTAAGTGCTCTTTCTACCAGAGAAAAGTGAGTTACCTGGGCCGTGTGATTTCTGGTGACGGCGTCTCCACTGATCCGAGCAAAATTGAAGTGGTAGCCAGTTGGCCGATTCCCACAACTGTCTCGGAGTTGCGCTCTTTCCTTGGTTTCGCCAGTTATTACAGGAGGTTTGTGGAGGGCTTTGCCAAGCTGGCAGCCCCTCTGCACAAGGTTGTAGCTGAGTGTGGCAACGCTAGGGCTGGTAGGAGGTCTGATCGTGGAGTTATCAGTTGTTGGACTGACGAGTGTCGACAGAGCTTTGAAGCATTGAAATCTAGGCTCACTTCTGCACCTGTGTTAGCATATGCAGATTTCTCCCTCCCGTTTATTCTGGAAGTGGATGCAAGCCATGGCGGCTTGGGAGCGGTGCTCTCACAGGAACAGGCCGGTAAGGTGAGACCGATAGCCTACGCCAGTCGAGGTCTGAAGCCCACAGAGCGGAACATGGCCAATTACAGTTCCATGAAGCTGGAATTCTTGGCCCTTAAGTGGGCCATGACAGAAAAATTTAGGGAGTACTTGTTGGGTAACAAGTGTGTTGTTTACACAGATAATAACCCCTTGAGCCACCTGGCTTCCGCTAAACTGGCTGCCACCGAGCAGAGGTGGGCAGCTCAGCTAGCCTCTTTTGACTTTGAGCTTAAGTATCGATCTGGCAGGAGTAACCGGAATGCAGACGCACTCTCTCGTCAGCATCCACCTGGTCCTTCGGACATGGAGACGATGCTTCCAGGTACCACTATGCCTCAGCCCTTGCAACAAGCCCTGAGGTTGAAGAAGGTGGAAGCAATTCAAGCTGCTGTTGCTGTCATGCCACAACGCACCCCCTCTGAGCTTCGTTCCCTTCAACAGGCTGATCCTGTCATTCAGGAGCTGCTAGAGTTCTGGGGAAGAAAGCAGTATCCCACTCGTGAGGAGCGGGCACAGCTGTCCCAGTCTGCACTGGCTCTGCTTCGTCAGTGGGACAGACTGGTTGAAAATGATGGGGTTCTGTATCGTCGGGTGTTTTGCCCTGATGGTGCGGAGGCCGTGTTTCAGCTGCTGTTGCCCAGTGTGCTATGTAAAGAGGTTCTGACTAAAGTCCACCAGGAGCATGGGCACCAGGGAGTGGAGCGAACATTGGCGCTCCTACGGTCCCGATGCTACTGGCCCGGCATGTCTGCTGATGTGACTCGGTGGTGTCAGACATGTGAAAGGTGTCAGGTTGCTAAAGATGTCCAGCCCAAAGCTCGCGGGTTTATGGGGCATCTTTTGGCATCACGCCCTAATGAGATCCTTGCCATTGATTACACCACCCTGGAGCCTGCCCAGAATGGTGTGGAGAACATCTTGGTTATGACGGATGTGTTCAGTAAATACACGGTAGCTATACCAACTCGGGACCAGCGTGCTGCCACTGTGGCCAAGGTTCTGGTGTCAGAGTGGTTTTATAAATTCGGAGTTCCTGCTCGGTTACACTCTGATCAGGGTCGTAATTTTGAAAGTTCTCTCATCCAGCAGTTGTGTAACTTGTATGGCATTGTGAAATCTCGAACTACTCCCTACCATCCAGAGGGAAATGGTCAGTGTGAGCGGTTTAACCGTACGCTCCACAATCTGTTGCGTACACTTCCAGTCTCCAGAAAGAGAGATTGGAATGCGTGTTTGCCCCAAGTCCTCTACTCTTATAACACTACTCCCCATCAGGCCACTGGAGAGTCGCCCTTTTTCCTGATGTTCGGCCAGGATCCTCGACTGCCATTAGATTTCCTGCTGGGTAGAGTTGAGAGTCCTGTGGGTGGGTCCGTTCATGAGTGGGTTCAGGAGCACCAAGCTCGACTGCAGGTGGCTTTTGAAGGTGCAAGGGAACGCTTGCAACAGGCTGCTGATCGCAGACGGAGGGCTCATGACCAGCATGTGAAAGATCTACCGCTAGTAGAGGGTCAGTTGGTATTCTTGCGTGACTTCAGTGCTAGGGGGCCCCACAAGACCCGTGATCGGTGGAGTTCAGTAAAGTACCAAGTGTTGAGGGCACCGAGCGAAGGGGGTTCAGTTTACACAATCGGGCCAGTAGATGACCTGACCAAGGTAAGACGGGTACATCGTACCATGCTGAAGGCTGTGGTTGGACAAGACTCCCCAGGTCGTTCCCTGTCCCAGAGCTCTCCACTGGTGGAACAGCCACCTGCTGAGGAGGAGTGCTTGTCGGAGTATGATTTGTTCGTTCTTGGACCACAGTCTCCGGTAGCCACCTCTGCCATGCCCACCACCAGGTTAGCAGCAAAGACTCAGCCCACACCCCAAATGTCAGCGCCACCATCCACCTCAGGCTCCCCTGGGTATGGCCCCTTAACTGCTTCATATGTGGAAGCCTCAACATCTTTGGCTGTTCCCCTAACTAGCTGTCCTGGTACTGACCATCTGGCTCCACGTCGGACCCCTCGGTCGACTGCTGGCCACCACTCCAATGTGAACCATCTCCCGCGGCCAGCTAGAAACCCACAGGTTGCCAACCCTTCTGCCTTTGCTCCTGTGTCCAACGCAGTGTCTGTTTTGTTTAGACCTTGGAATTAGTTGTGGCCTCTCCCTCATTTTGTCCATCGTCGGGGCGACGATGCAGAAAGGGGGGGTAGAATGTAGCAGCATAAGGAATATAGTATTTCCTTATGTGTTGGCTCACTTAATGTAGCGCCACCGCTGGCCAATTGTTGTGCAGAGGGAGAGGATTTAAGCAGCAATCCTCCCCCTCTTTCTTCCTTTGCACTCCCGTCTGTGTACTTCCGGGTCGAGTGTCTGGCTGCAACAGGTAGGTCTGCGTTGCTTCACTTGGTTGATTGTTGGCCATTAAGAAGATTCTTATAGCTTGTTTTTGCTGCAGAGTGACTGGTCTGCCGCTGGTGCGTGCCGCGTACGTCTCCTGTTTTGTTATTGTGGTGAGTGTTCTCTCTCTCTCTCTCTTCGTTGTGGTGCATGCTCGTAGCTGGCTAATGCTAATGTGGTCACAGGTGAGATGCCCGTAGCTGCCTGGGTCTCTCTTTTCCTCCCTCCTCCTGTGTGCGCGTGTGTCTGCTACTGCTAAGAGGTAGGTAGAATGGTTAACATAGGTCGTAACCGCACGTTTGTCAGCTTCATCAATAACGCTCATATTTCGGGTAGGTGTATTCTGCGGGTGTTGGCTCGTTCTGTTGCCTCGTGTGACGTCATCACCAGCTCGCTGAGAACGCTGCTGCTTTGTCTCCGCTTCATATCGACTGCTTGTTGCCCGTTTCCCTGCTGCGGTGCCTCGGCTTGCTTCTAGCCTGCTCCGCTTCATTCTGGGTGTAATTTGTGGGTACCTGTACTTGTGTATTGCCTCTGCTTGCCTGCTGTGTGCAGCCTATCACTGGCTGGTCTGCTAGCGGTTTAACCTTCTCCTGAGGGGACAGAACGGCTAACACAGCGCTTATTTTTAAGTTTCCATATTGGTTTTATAGTGTTATTAAATCTGTTTATTGTGTTAGTTAAATTTGTATAGGTTTACTCTTTTTTTTGTTTGGGATTATTTTTGACTTGTTATACTTTCTGCTTCTTAGTTTTCTTATCTGATTTAGGGTATTCTGTGGGTTTTCTTTGGGCAATTTTTGTTTCTCTATAGGTTATTTTGTGCAATTTGTGTAGTTAATTTGCATAGTTTAATTGTTTATTTTTTTCTTCAATTATTTAGTATATTTTGATTACATTTGTTCAATTCCTTTATTGTGACTTTATTAATTGTTTTTATCCCTTTTCAGTTGCTGAGGGCCGGTGGTGGTGCTGGTGTCCTGGGTGGCGGTCCCCCTCCCCCTTTTTGTGTGCTGTGCTCCGTTGGGATTTGGTTATTTCACAACCCTGTATGTGTGTCACGAGTGCCTGGGTGTTTTTTTGATTTGTTTTGGTGGATCCCTCCTCCCTACATTAGCCACTTTTCCATCCGGTAAGCCTCAGCACCTGATTAGGTTTTTCCCCTTCCCCTTCCTGCGTGTGTGTGGTTTTAAAAAGAATATCTTAAGTCTTGTTTATGAATAAAGTTTGTATTGTTTGGTGAACCACGACTCAGCCTCATTAGTAGAACGAACCTGTGTGAACCTTAAAAAGGAAAAGGAGTAATTCTCTGGGTGGAATTCCCAGAGTGGCGTTGTCTGGCAACTTTAAAACATCTTAAACTGGTCTTATCAATTCTCCTCCACTCGCTTTAGCTGCCACATAATCATGAAGCTCTCATTAAAATGGCCTTTTTTTTATTATTTGTTAGGCGCTACGTGATAGCCTATTTGTGGGTAGGGGAGACGAGAATCCGCTGCTGTTTTGCTGTGCTGCTGTTTTGCCTCGCTGATTCCTGTGAATATCTGCCTCCACTCACGGTCTGTAAGCGGTGTTCTCCGCCTGCCTGTCCGCCTGTCTGTCTGTCCGCCGCCTGCATGTTTGCATGCCCCCCTGTGCCTGCTATTCGCTGCCCATCCTACGGGGGCCTTGTCTCCTTGTCTTTAAGCAGGGCTGCTTAGCTGTGCGGTGCTTGGGTGTTGTGTTCTTGCTCTGTCTGCTCACGGAGTGAGCCGCGCCGACCCTGTAACTGTAAGCTGAAGCTAGTGGTCCGTTCACAGGTGGAGCTGCTGCATGCCGCTTTCTCTTCCGCTGCGGCAGCCAAAACTGAACTGTTTTATACTCGTTTTTCCTAAGTTGGTTTGAATGGACTCTGGGGGTTGATTTCTTTGCTTTAATTGTTCATTTTTTGTTGTGTATTGATTATTCTTTTGCTTCCGTTTACACTTTTGTGGCAGTTATTTTGGCGTTTTGTGTTCTGCCATTAGTATTGTGTTTATTTGATTTATCTGACCTATTAATTGAGTTATTGAAGTTCTTTTGATTTCGTTATTTTGGGGCAGTTTGAGTATCTTTTGTTAAGTCATTTATTATTTTTCAATTACTGCCAGTTATATTGCTTTGGTTATGTATGATTTAGTTGCTGTTTGTTTTCAGTTTCATTAACATTTCTTTTTGTTGCTCTTTTTCAGTGGCTGAGCCTGGTGGCGGTGCTGGTGATCGGTGGTTCCTCTCATCTTTACTGTGTGCTGTGTGTGTCTATTTGAGTTTTTTCACAAGAGTGTGTGCGTAGGTTCCTCACGTATGCCTGGGGTGTTTTCAATTTGATTTTTCTCACTGGGATCCCCCTCCTCGACCCATCGCACCTGGTGAGCCTCAGCCACATTTCCTTTATCCTTCCCCTTTTTATGGATGGTTGTGTCTTGTTTTTGGTTTTCTAATTTTAATGAATAATTTTACTAAAATAATAATAAAGAATAATTGTTTTACTGTAATCTGCCGTCTCGAGCTCCTCTGTATGAAGATATACATGTAATTGTACAATATACCGAACTTGGTGGGTATTGGAAACAAACTTGAAATGTCCACAAGAGGTTTTGTGGACAATTCAAGTTTGTTTCCAATATTTCCCTGGGTGAAACTCCCAGGGTGGCGTTGTCGAAACCCTCGTGCTGCCACATTTGTTTTTTTTTTTTTTTTTTTTTTTTTAATGTTGAGGTTAAAAATCAAGGGATGTGTGTCACCAGCCCTCCCACCCACACACACATCCCCCCTCCACACACGCCTTCAGAGGAGGGAGGCTCATGGACCCGGGCGCTCTGTTCCCTTCGGTGCCATCTGCCCAGGTCCAAGGGCTCGCTAGTCCCCGAACTGAGCCTGAGCCCAGAGAGGACCCATGCAGGCTCAATCCGGGGACAAGCTATCCCTGCATCCAGGGCATCTCAACCACTCTCCAAAGAAAGTGTGTAGAGTGATTTTATGTGTCAGAGAGGTCCTACCTATAACCTCGGTTTTGGAACATGAAGGGAATTCTTTGTGACGTCACACATCACGTGCTCCATTCATGTTCGGGATTCACATATACACTCCATGAACGCCACACTGTGACGTCGTGTTCAGGAATCAGCCTCGAGGCCAATCAACGCAACGCTATTGTTTTTTGTTTTGTTTTGTTTTTTTAATGTTGATGTAGCAGGATGAGCCCTGCTGCTCCTCATTATGAGTAATGCTGGCCTATCGCCACCTGGGGGCACTCTATAAAAGGGAGGCAGAGATGATTCTGCCCCCTCTTGCTCTTCGGTGGGCGGCTCCGCTCTGTCCCGCTTGCCTCACTTCCTGGTGGTCACCGATGCAGGTAGGTTTGCGGCATGTGTTTTAATCACGCGTTGCATGGTTTTTAGCATGCTCCATTGTTGGTATCCTCTGCTGTTGCAGCTCTGAGCCTTAGGAGCAGGACGCACGCCTCTCCCTCTGTTGCGCAACGACGCGCCGGATCGTTATGTACGCCACACGGCGCTCGATTCATTCAGTAATGTAATCATGAAGCTCTCATTAAAATGGCTTTTTTTTTTATTATTTGTTAGGCGCTACGTGATAGCCTATTTGTGGGTTGGGGAGACGAGAATCCGCTGCTGTTTTGCTGTGCTGCTGTGCTGCTGTTTTGCCTCGCTGATTCCTGTGAATATCTGCCTCCACTCACGGTCTGTAAGCGGTGTTCTCCGCCTGCCTGTCCGCCTGTCTGTCTGTCCGCCGCCTGCATGTTTGCATGCCCCCCTGTGCCTGCTATTCGCTGCCCATCCTACGGGGGCCTTGTCTTTAAGCAGGGCTGCTTAGCTGTGCGGTGCTTGGGTGTTGTGTTCTTGCTCTGTCTGCTCACGGAGTGAGCCGCGCCGACCCTGTAACTGTAAGCTGAAGCTAGTGGTCCGTTCACAGGTGGAGCTGCTGCATGCTGCTTTCTCTTCCGCTGCGGCAGCCAAAACTGAACTGTTTTATACTCGTTTTTCCTAAGTTGGTTTGAATGGACTCTGGGGGTTGATTTCTTTGCTTTAATTGTTCATTTTTTGTTGTGTATTGATTATTCTTTTGCTTCCGTTTACACTTTTGTGGCAGTTATTTTGGCGTTTTGTGTTCTGCCATTAGTATTGTGTTTATTTGATTTATCTGACCTATTAATTGAGTTATTGAAGTTATTTTGATTTCGTTATTTTGGGGCAGTTTGAGTATCTTTTGTTAAGTCATTTATTATTTTTCAATTACTGCCAATTATATTGCTTTGGTTATGTATGATTTAGTTGCTGTTTGTTTTCAGTTTCATTAACATTTCTTTTTGTTGCTCTTTTTCAGTGGCTGAGCCTGGTGGCGGTGCTGGTGATCGGTGGTTCCTCTCATCTTTACTGTGTGCTGTGTGTGTCTATTTGAGTTATTTCACAAGAGTGTGTGCGTAGGTTCCTCACGTATGCCTGGGGTGTTTTCAATTTGATTTTTCTCACTGGGATCCCCCTCCTCGACCCATCGCACCTGGTGAGCCTCAGCCACATTTCCTTTATCCTTCCCCTTTTTATGGATGGTTGTGTCTTGTTTTTGGTTTTCTAATTTTAATGAATAATTTTACTAAAATAATAATAAAGAATAATTGTTTTACTGTAATCTGCCGTCTCGAGCTCCTCTGTATGAAGATATACGTGTAATTGTACAATATACCGAACTTGGTGGGTATTGGAAACAAACTTGAATTGTCCACAAGAGGTTTTGTGGACAATTCAAGTTTGTTTCCAATATTTCCCTGGGTGAAACTCCCAGGGTGGCGTTGTCGAAACCCTCGTGCTGCCACATTTGTTTTTTTTTTTTTTTTTTTTTTTTAATGTTGAGGTTAAAAATCAAGGGATGTGTGTCACCAGCCCTCCCACCCACACACACATCCCCCCTCCACACACGCCTTCAGAGGAGGGAGGCTCATGGACCCGGGCGCTCTGTTCCCTTCGGTGCCATCTGCCCGGGTCCAAGGGCTCGCTAGTCCCCGAACTGAGCCTGAGCCCAGAGAGGACCCATGCAGGCTCAATCCGGGGACAAGCTATCCCTGCATCCAGGGCATCTCAACCACTCTCCAAAGAAAGTGTGTAGAGTGATTTTATGTGTCAGAGAGGTCCTACCTATAACCTCGGTTTGGAACATGAAGGGAATTCTTTGTGACGTCACACATCACGTGCTCCATTCATGTTCGGGATTCACGTATACACTCCATGAACGCCACACTGTGACGTCATGTTCAGGAATCAGCCTCGAGGCCAATCAACGCAACGCTATTGTTTTTTGTTTTGTTTTGTTTTTTTAATGTTGAGGTTAAAAAACAAGGGATGTGTGTCACCAGCCCTCCCACCCACACACACATCCCCCCTCCACACACGCCTTCAGAGGAGGGAGGCTCATGGACCCGGGCGCTCTGTTCCCTTCGGTGCCATCTGCCCGGGTCCAAGGGCTCGCTAGTCCCCGAACTGAGCCTGAGCCCAGAGAGGACCCATGCAGGCTCAATCCGGGGACAAGCTATCCCTGCATCCAGGGCATCTCAACCACTCTCCAAAGAAAGTGTGTAGAGTGATTTTATGTGTCAGAGAGGTCCTACCTATAACCTCGGTTTGGAACATGAAGGGAATTCTTTGTGACCTCACACATCACGTGCTCCATTCATGTTCGGGATTCACGTATACACTCCATGAACGCCACACTGTGACGTCGTGTTCAGGAATCAGCCTCGCGGCCAATCAACGCAACGCTATTGTTTTTTGTTTTGTTTTGTTTTTTTAATGTTGATGTAGCAGGATGAGCCCTGCTGCTCCTCATTATGAGTAATGCTGGCCTATCGCCACCTGGGGGCACTCTATAAAAGGGAGGCAGAGATGATTCTGCCCCCTCTTGCTCTTCGGTGGGCGGCTCCGCTCTGTCCCGCTTGCCTCACTTCCTGGTGGTCACCGATGCAGGTAGGTTTGCGGCATGTGTTTTAATCACGCGTTGCATGGTTTTTAGCATGCTCCATTGTTGGTATCCTCTGCTGTTGCAGCTCTGAGCCTTAGGAGCAGGACGCACGCCTCTCCCTCTGTTGCGCAACGACGCGCCGGAATGTTATGTACGCCACACGGCGCTCGATTCATTCAGTAATGTAATCATGAAGCTCTCATTAAAATGGCTTTTTTTTAATTATTATTTGTTAGGCGCTACGTGATAGCCTATTTGTGGGTAGGGGAGACGAGAATCCGCTGCTGTTTTGCTGTGCTGCTGTTTTGCCTCGCTGATTCCTGTGAATATCTGCCTCCACTCACGGTCTGTAAGCGGTGTTCTCCGCCTGCCTGCCTGTCCGCCTGTCTGTCTGTCCGCCGCCTGCATGTTTGCATGCCCCCCTGTGCCTGCTATTCGCTGCCCATCCTACGGGGGCCTTGTCTTTAAGCAGGGCTGCTTGGCTGTGCGGTGCTTGGGTGTTGTGTTCTTGCTCTGTCTGCTCACGGAGTGAGCCGCGCCGACCCTGTAACTGTAAGCTGAAGCTAGTGGTCCGTTCACAGGTGGAGCTGCTGCATGCCGCTTTCTCTTCCGCTGCGGCAGCCAAAACTGAACTGTTTTATACTCGTTTTTCCTAAGTTGGTTTGAATGGACTCTGGGGGTTGATTTCTTTGCTTTAATTGTTCATTTTTTGTTGTGTATTGATTATTCTTTTGCTTCCGTTTACACTTTTGTGGCAGTTATTTTGGCGTTTTGTGTTCTGCCATTAGTATTGTGTTTATTTGATTTATCTGACCTATTAATTGAGTTATTGAAGTTATTTTGATTTCGTTATTTTGGGGCAGTTTGAGTATCTTTTGTTAAGTCATTTATTATTTTTCAATTACTGCCAATTATATTGCTTTGGTTATGTATGATTTAGTTGCTGTTTGTTTTCAGTTTCATTAACATTTCTTTTTGTTGCTCTTTTTCAGTGGCTGAGCCTGGTGGCGGTGCTGGTGATCGGTGGTTCCTCTCATCTTTACTGTGTGCTGTGTGTGTCTATTTGAGTTATTTCACAAGAGTGTGTGCGTAGGTTCCTCACGTATGCCTGGGGTGTTTTCAATTTGATTTTTCTCACTGGGATCCCCCTCCTCGACCCATCGCACCTGGTGAGCCTCAGCCACATTTCCTTTATCCTTCCCCTTTTTATGGGTGGTTGTGTCTTGTTTTTGGTTTTTCTAATTTTGATGAATAATTTTACTAAAATAATAATAAAGAATAATTGTTTTACTGTAATCTGCCGTCTCGAGCTCCTCTGTATGAAGATATACATGTAATTGTACAATATACCGAACTTGGTGGGTATTGGAAACAAACTTGAATTGTCCACAAGAGGTTTTGTGGACAATTCAAGTTTGTTTCCAATATTTCCCTGGGTGAAACTCCCAGGGTGGCGTTGTCGAAACCCTCGTGCTGCCACATTTGTTTTTTTTTTTTGTTTTTTTTTTTAATGTTGAGGTTAAAAATCAAGGGATGTGTGTCACCAGCCCTCCCACCCACACACACATCCCCCCTCCACACACGCCTTCAGAGGAGGGAGGCTCATGGACCCGGGCGCTCTGTTCCCTTCGGTGCCATCTGCCCGGGTCCAAGGGCTCGCTAGTCCCCGAACTGAGCCTGAGCCCAGAGAGGACCCATGCAGGCTCAATCCGGGGACAAGCTATCCCTGCATCCAGGGCATCTCAACCACTCTCCAAAGAAAGTGTGTAGAGTGATTTTATGTGTCAGAGAGGTCCTACCTATAACCTCGGTTTGGAACATGAAGGGAATTCTTTGTGACGTCACACATCACGTGCTCCATTCATGTTCGGGATTCACGTATACACTCCATGAACGCCACACTGTGACGTCGTGTTCAGGAATCAGCCTCGAGGCCAATCAACGCAACGCTATTGTTTTTTGTTTTGTTTTGTTTTTTTAATGTTGATGTAGCAGGATGAGCCCTGCTGCTCCTCATTATGAGTAATGCTGGCCTATCGCCACCTGGGGGCACTCTATAACAGGGAGGCAGAGATGATTCTGCCCCCTCTTGCTCTTCGGTGGGCGGCTCCGCTCTGTCCCGCTTGCCTCACTTCCTGGTGGTCACCGATGCAGGTAGGTTTGCGGCATGTGTTTTAATCACGCGTTGCATGGTTTTTAGCATGCTCCATTGTTGGTATCCTCTGCTGTTGCAGCTCTGAGCCTTAGGAGCAGGACGCACGCCTCTCCCTCTGTTGCGCAACGACGCGCCGGATCGTTATGTACGCCACACGGCGCTCGATTCATTCAGTAATGTAATCATGAAGCTCTCATTAAAATGGCTTTTTTTTAATTATTATTTGTTAGGCGCTACGTGATAGCCTATTTGTGGGTAGGGGAGACGAGAATCCGCTGCTGTTTTGCTGTGCTGCTGTTTTGCCTCGCTGATTCCTGTGAATATCTGCCTCCACTCACGGTCTGTAAGCGGTGTTCTCCGCCTGCCTGCCTGTCCGCCTGTCTGTCTGTCCGCCGCCTGCATGTTTGCATGCCCCCCTGTGCCTGCTATTCGCTGCCCATCCTACGGGGGCCTTGTCTTTAAGCAGGGCTGCTTGGCTGTGCGGTGCTTGGGTGTTGTGTTCTTGCTCTGTCTGCTCACGGAGTGAGCCGCGCCGACCCTGTAACTGTAAGCTGAAGCTAGTGGTCCGTTCACAGGTGGAGCTGCTGCATGCCGCTTTCTCTTCCGCTGCGGCAGCCAAAACTGAACTGTTTTATACTCGTTTTTCCTAAGTTGGTTTGAATGGACTCTGGGGGTTGATTTCTTTGCTTTAATTGTTCATTTTTTGTTGTGTATTGATTATTCTTTTGCTTCCGTTTACACTTTTGTGGCAGTTATTTTGGCGTTTTGTGTTCTGCCATTAGTATTGTGTTTATTTGATTTATCTGACCTATTAATTGAGTTATTGAAGTTATTTTGATTTCGTTATTTTGGGGCAGTTTGAGTATCTTTTGTTAAGTCATTTATTATTTTTCAATTACTGCCAATTATATTGCTTTGGTTATGTATGATTTAGTTGCTGTTTGTTTTCAGTTTCATTAACATTTCTTTTTGTTGCTCTTTTTCAGTGGCTGAGCCTGGTGGCGGTGCTGGTGATCGGTGGTTCCTCTCATCTTTACTGTGTGCTGTGTGTGTCTATTTGAGTTATTTCACAAGAGTGTGTGCGTAGGTTCCTCACGTATGCCTGGGGTGTTTTCAATTTGATTTTTCTCACTGGGATCCCCCTCCTCGACCCATCGCACCTGGTGAGCCTCAGCCACATTTCCTTTATCCTTCCCCTTTTTATGGGTGGTTGTGTCTTGTTTTTGGTTTTTCTAATTTTGATGAATAATTTTACTAAAATAATAATAAAGAATAATTGTTTTACTGTAATCTGCCGTCTCGAGCTCCTCTGTATGAAGATATACATGTAATTGTACAATATACCGAACTTGGTGGGTATTGGAAACAAACTTGAATTGTCCACAAGAGGTTTTGTGGACAATTCAAGTTTGTTTCCAATATTTCCCTGGGTGAAACTCCCAGGGTGGCGTTGTCGAAACCCTCGTGCTGCCACATTTGTTTTTTTTTTTTGTTTTTTTTTTTAATGTTGAGGTTAAAAATCAAGGGATGTGTGTCACCAGCCCTCCCACCCACACACACATCCCCCCTCCACACACGCCTTCAGAGGAGGGAGGCTCATGGACCCGGGCGCTCTGTTCCCTTCGGTGCCATCTGCCCGGGTCCAAGGGCTCGCTAGTCCCCGAACTGAGCCTGAGCCCAGAGAGGACCCATGCAGGCTCAATCCGGGGACAAGCTATCCCTGCATCCAGGGCATCTCAACCACTCTCCAAAGAAAGTGTGTAGAGTGATTTTATGTGTCAGAGAGGTCCTACCTATAACCTCGGTTTGGAACATGAAGGGAATTCTTTGTGACGTCACACATCACGTGCTCCATTCATGTTCGGGATTCACGTATACACTCCATGAACGCCACACTGTGACGTCATGTTCAGGAATCAGCCTCGAGGCCAATCAACGCAACGCTATT
Source organism: Labroides dimidiatus (assembly GCA_030710495.1). Lineage (NCBI taxonomy): Eukaryota > Metazoa > Chordata > Actinopteri > Labriformes > Labridae > Labroides > Labroides dimidiatus. The sequence continues at coordinate 34,153,041 of CM061143.1, read as the reverse complement.
GTTTTTTGTTTTGTTTTGTTTTTTTAATGTTGAGGTTAAAAAACAAGGGATGTGTGTCACCAGCCCTCCCACCCACACACACATCCCCCCTCCACACACGCCTTCAGAGGAGGGAGGCTCATGGACCCGGGCGCTCTGTTCCCTTCGGTGCCATCTGCCCGGGTCCAAGGGCTCGCTAGTCCCCGAACTGAGCCTGAGCCCAGAGAGGACCCATGCAGGCTCAATCCGGGGACAAGCTATCCCTGCATCCAGGGCATCTCAACCACTCTCCAAAGAAAGTGTGTAGAGTGATTTTATGTGTCAGAGAGGTCCTACCTATAACCTCGGTTTGGAACATGAAGGGAATTCTTTGTGACGTCACACATCACGTGCTCCATTCATGTTCGGGATTCACGTATACACTCCATGAACGCCACACTGTGACGTCGTGTTCAGGAATCAGCCTCGAGGCCAATCAACGCAACGCTATTGTTTTTTGTTTTGTTTTGTTTTTTTAATGTTGATGTAGCAGGATGAGCCCTGCTGCTCCTCATTATGAGTAATGCTGGCCTATCGCCACCTGGGGGCACTCTATAACAGGGAGGCAGAGATGATTCTGCCCCCTCTTGCTCTTCGGTGGGCGGCTCCGCTCTGTCCCGCTTGCCTCACTTCCTGGTGGTCACCGATGCAGGTAGGTTTGCGGCATGTGTTTTAATCACGCGTTGCATGGTTTTTAGCATGCTCCATTGTTGGTATCCTCTGCTGTTGCAGCTCTGAGCCTTAGGAGCAGGACGCACGCCTCTCCCTCTGTTGCGCAACGACGCGCCGGATCGTTATGTACGCCACACGGCGCTCGATTCATTCAGTAATGTAATCATGAAGCTCTCATTAAAATGGCTTTTTTTATTATTTGTTAGGCGCTACGTGATAGCCAATAGGCTATCACGTAGCGTACGAGAATCCGCTGCTGTTTTGCTGTGCTGCTGTGCTGCTGTTTTGCCTCGCTGATTCCTGTGAATATCTGCCTCCACTCACGGTCTGTAAGCGGTGTTCTCCGCCTGCCTGCCTGTCCGCCTGTCTGTCTGTCCGCCGCCTGCATGTTTGCATGCCCCCCTGTGCCTGCTATTCGCTGCCCATCCTACGGGGGCCTTGTCTTTAAGCAGGGCTGCTTAGCTGTGCGGTGCTTGGGTGTTGTGTTCTTGCTCTGTCTGCTCACGGAGTGAGCCGCGCCGACCCTGTAACTGTAAGCTGAAGCTAGTGGTCCGTTCACAGGTGGAGCTGCTGCATGCTGCTTTCTCTTCCGCTGCGGCAGCCAAAACTGAACTGTTTTATACTCGTTTTTCCTAAGTTGGTTTGAATGGACTCTGGGGGTTGATTTCTTTGCTTTAATTGTTCATTTTTTGTTGTGTATTGATTATTCTTTTGCTTCCGTTTACACTTTTGTGGCAGTTATTTTGGCGTTTTGTGTTCTGCCATTAGTATTGTGTTTATTTGATTTATCTGACCTATTAATTGAGTTATTGAAGTTATTTTGATTTCGTTATTTTGGGGCAGTTTGAGTATCTTTTGTTAAGTCATTTATTATTTTTCAATTACTGCCAATTATATTGCTTTGGTTATGTATGATTTAGTTGCTGTTTGTTTTCAGTTTCATTAACATTTCTTTTTGTTGCTCTTTTTCAGTGGCTGAGCCTGGTGGCGGTGCTGGTGATCGGTGGTTCCTCTCATCTTTACTGTGTGCTGTGTGTGTCTATTTGAGTTATTTCACAAGAGTGTGTGCGTAGGTTCCTCACGTATGCCTGGGGTGTTTTCAATTTGATTTTTCTCACTGGGATCCCCCTCCTCGACCCATCGCACCTGGTGAGCCTCAGCCACATTTCCTTTATCCTTCCCCTTTTTATGGATGGTTGTGTCTTGTTTTTGGTTTTCAAATTTTAATGAATAATTTTACTAAAATAATAATAAAGAATAATTGTTTTAATGTAATCTGCCGTCTCTAGCTCCTCTGTATGAAGATATACGTGTAATTGTACAATATACCGAACTTGGTGGGTATTGGAAACAAACTTGAATTGTCCACAAGAGGTTTTGTGGACAATTCAAGTTTGTTCCCAATATTTCCCTGGGTGAAACTCCCAGGGTGGCGTTGTCGAAACCCTCGTGCTTCCACATTTGTTTTGTTTTGTTTTTTTTTTTTAATGTTGAGGTTAAAAAACAAGGGATGTGTGTCACCAGCCCTCCCTCCCACACACACATCCCCCCTCCACACACGCCTTCAGAGGAGGGAGGCTCATGGACCCGGGCGCTCTGTTCCCTTCGGTGCCATCTGCCCGGGTCCAAGGGCTCGCTAGTCCCCGAACTGAGCCTGAGCCCAGAGAGGACCCATGCAGGCTCAATCCGGGGACAAGCTATCCCTGCATCCAGGGCATCTCAACCACTCTCCAAAGAAAGTGTGTAGAGTGATTTTATGTGTCAGAGAGGTCCTACCTATAACCTCGGTTTGGAACATGAAGGGAATTCTTTGTGACGTCACACATCACGTGCTCCATTCATGTTCGGGATTCACGTATACACTCCATGAACGCCACACTGTGACGTCGTGTTCAGGAATCAGCCTCGAGGCCAATCAACGCAACGCTATTGTTTTTTGTTTTGTTTTGTTTTTTTAATGTTGATGTAGCAGGATGAGCCCTGCTGCTCCTCATTATGAGTAATGCTGGCCTATCGCCACCTGGGGGCACTCTATAAAAGGGAGGCAGAGATGATTCTGCCCCCTCTTGCTCTTCGGTGGGCGGCTCCGCTCTGTCCCGCTTGCCTCACTTCCTGGTGGTCACCGATGCAGGTAGGTTTGCGGCATGTGTTTTAATCACGCGTTGCATGGTTTTTAGCATGCTCCATTGTTGGTATCCTCTGCTGTTGCAGCTCTGAGCCTTAGGAGCAGGACGCACGCCTCTCCCTCTGTTGCGCAACGACGCGCCGGATCGTTATGTACGCCACACGGCGCTCGATTCATTCAGTAATGTAATCATGAAGCTCTCATTAAAATGGCTTTTTTTATTATTTGTTAGGCGCTACGTGATAGCCTATTTGTGGGTAGGGGAGACGAGAATCCGCTGCTGTTTTGCTGTGCTGCTGTGCTGCTGTTTTGCCTCGCTGATTCCTGTGAATATCTGCCTCCACTCACAGTCTGTAAGCGGTGTTCTCCGCCTGCCTGCCTGTCCGCCTGTCTGTCTGTCCGCCGCCTGCATGTTTGCATGCCCCCCTGTGCCTGCTATTCGCTGCCCATCCTACGGGGGCCTTGTCTTTAAGCAGGGCTGCTTAGCTGTGCGGTGCTTGGGTGTTGTGTTCTTGCTCTGTCTGCTCACGGAGTGAGCCGCGCCGACCCTGTAACTGTAAGCTGAAGCTAGTGGTCCGTTCACAGGTGGAGCTGCTGCATGCTGCTTTCTCTTCCGCTGCGGCAGCCAAAACTGAACTGTTTTATACTCGTTTTTCCTAAGTTGGTTTGAATGGACTCTGGGGGTTGATTTCTTTGCTTTAATTGTTCATTTTTTGTTGTGTATTGATTATTCTTTTGCTTCCGTTTACACTTTTGTGGCAGTTATTTTGGCGTTTTGTGTTCTGCCATTAGTATTGTGTTTATTTGATTTATCTGACCTATTAATTGAGTTATTGAAGTTATTTTGATTTCGTTATTTTGGGGCAGTTTGAGTATCTTTTGTTAAGTCATTTATTATTTTTCAATTACTGCCAATTATATTGCTTTGGTTATGTATGATTTAGTTGCTGTTTGTTTTCAGTTTCATTAACATTTCTTTTTGTTGCTCTTTTTCAGTGGCTGAGCCTGGTGGCGGTGCTGGTGATCGGTGGTTCCTCTCATCTTTACTGTGTGCTGTGTGTGTCTATTTGAGTTATTTCACAAGAGTGTGTGCGTAGGTTCCTCACGTATGCCTGGGGTGTTTTCAATTTGATTTTTCTCACTGGGATCCCCCTCCTCGACCCATCGCACCTGGTGAGCCTCAGCCACATTTCCTTTATCCTTCCCCTTTTTATGGATGGTTGTGTCTTGTTTTTGGTTTTCTAATTTTAATGAATAATTTTACTAAAATAATAATAAAGAATAATTGTTTTACTGTAATCTGCCGTCTCGAGCTCCTCTGTATGAAGATATACATGTAATTGTACAATATACCGAACTTGGTGGGTATTGGAAACAAACTTGAAATGTCCACAAGAGGTTTTGTGGACAATTCAAGTTTGTTTCCAATATTTCCCTGGGTGAAACTCCCAGGGTGGCGTTGTCGAAACCCTCGTGCTGCCACATTTGTTTTTTTTTTTTTTTTTTTTTTTTAATGTTGAGGTTAAAAATCAAGGGATGTGTGTCACCAGCCCTCCCACCCACACACACATCCCCCCTCCACACATGCCTTCAGAGGAGGGAGGCTCATGGACCCGGGCGCTCTGTTCCCTTCGGTGCCATCTGCCCGGGTCCAAGGGCTCGCTAGTCCCCGAACTGAGCCTGAGCCCAGAGAGGACCCATGCAGGCTCAATCCGGGGACAAGCTATCCCTGCATCCAGGGCATCTCAACCACTCTCCAAAGAAAGTGTGTAGAGTGATTTTATGTGTCAGAGAGGTCCTACCTATAACCTCGGTTTTGGAACATGAAGGGAATTCTTTGTGACGTCACACATCACGTGCTCCATTCATGTTCGGGATTCACATATACACTCCATGAACGTCACACTGTGACGTCATGTTCAGGAATCAGCCTCGAGGCCAATCAACGCAACGCTATTGTTTTTTGTTTTGTTTTGTTTTTTTAATGTTGATGTAGCAGGATGAGCCCTGCTGCTCCTCATTATGAGTAATGCTGGCCTATCGCCACCTGGGGGCACTCTATAAAAGGGAGGCAGAGATGATTCTGCCCCCTCTTGCTCTTCGGTGGGCGGCTCCGCTCTGTCCCGCTTGCCTCACTTCCTGGTGGTCACCGATGCAGGTAGGTTTGCGGCATGTGTTTTAATCACGCGTTGCATGGTTTTTAGCATGCTCCATTGTTGGTATCCTCTGCTGTTGCAGCTCTGAGCCTTAGGAGCAGGACGCACGCCTCTCCCTCTGTTGCGCAACGACGCGCCGGATCGTTATGTACGCCACACGGCGCTCGATTCATTCAGTAATGTAATCATGAAGCTCTCATTAAAATGGCTTTTTTTTATTATTATTTGTTAGGCGCTACGTGATAGCCTATTTGTGGGTAGGGGAGACGAGAATCCGCTGCTGTTTTGCTGTGCTGCTGTGCTGCTGTTTTGCCTCGCTGATTCCTGTGAATATCTGCCTCCACTCACGGTCTGTAAGCGGTGTTCTCCGCCTGCCTGTCCGCCTGTCTGTCTGTCCGCCGCCTGCATGTTTGCATGCCCCCCTGTGCCTGCTATTCGCTGCCCATCCTACGGGGGCCTTGTCTTTAAGCAGGGCTGCTTAGCTGTGCGGTGCTTGGGTGTTGTGTTCTTGCTCTGTCTGCTCACGGAGTGAGCCGCGCCGACCCTGTAACTGTAAGCTGAAGCTAGTGGTCCGTTCACAGGTGGAGCTGCTGCATGCTGCTTTCTCTTCCGCTGCGGCAGCCAAAACTGAACTGTTTTATACTCGTTTTTCCTAAGTTGGTTTGAATGGACTCTGGGGGTTGATTTCTTTGCTTTAATTGTTCATTTTTTGTTGTGTATTGATTATTCTTTTGCTTCCGTTTACACTTTTGTGGCAGTTATTTTGGCGTTTTGTGTTCTGCCATTAGTATTGTGTTTATTTGATTTATCTGACCTATTAATTGAGTTATTGAAGTTATTTTGATTTCGTTATTTTGGGGCAGTTTGAGTATCTTTTGTTAAGTCATTTATTATTTTTCAATTACTGCCAATTATATTGCTTTGGTTATGTATGATTTAGTTGCTGTTTGTTTTCAGTTTCATTAACATTTCTTTTTGTTGCTCTTTTTCAGTGGCTGAGCCTGGTGGCGGTGCTGGTGATCGGTGGTTCTCCTCATCTTTACTGTGTGCTGTGTGTGTCTATTTGAGTTATTTCACAAGAGTGTGTGCGTAGGTTCCTCACGTATGCCTGGGGTGTTTTCAATTTGATTTTTCTCACTGGGATCCCCCTCCTCGACCCATCGCACCTGGTGAGCCTCAGCCACATTTCCTTTATCCTTCCCCTTTTTATGGATGGTTGTGTCTTGTTTTTGGTTTTCTAATTTTAATGAATAATTTTACTAAAATAATAATAAAGAATAATTGTTTTACTGTAATCTGCCGTCTCGAGCTCCTCTGTATGAAGATATACATGTAATTGTACAATATACCGAACTTGGTGGGTATTGGAAACAAACTTGAATTGTCCACAAGAGGTTTTGTGGACAATTCAAGTTTGTTTCCAATATTTCCCTGGGTGAAACTCCCAGGGTGGCGTTGTCGAAACCCTCGTGCTGCCACATTTGTTTTGTTTTTTTTTGTTTTTTTAATGTTGAGGTTAAAAATCAAGGGATGTGTGTCACCAGCCCTCCCACCCACACACACATCCCCCCTCCACACACGCCTTCAGAGGAGGGAGGCTCATGGACCCGGGCGCTCTGTTCCCTTCGGTGCCATCTGCCCGGGTCCAAGGGCTCGCTAGTCCCCGAACTGAGCCTGAGCCCAGAGAGGACCCATCCAGGCTCAATCCGGGGACAAGCTATCCCTGCATCCAGGGCATCTCAACCACTCTCCAAAGAAAGTGTGTAGAGTGATTTTATGTGTCAGAGAGGTCCTACCTATAACCTCGGTTTGGAACATGAAGGGAATTCTTTGTGACGTCACACATCACGTGCTCCATTCATGTTCGGGATTCACGTATACACTCCATGAACGCCACACTGTGACGTCATGTTCAGGAATCAGCCTCGAGGCCAATCAACGCAACGCTATTGTTTTTTGTTTTGTTTTGTTTTTTTAATGTTGATGTAGCAGGATGAGCCCTGCTGCTCCTCATTATGAGTAATGCTGGCCTATCGCCACCTGGGGGCACTCTATAAAAGGGAGGCAGAGATGATTCTGCCCCCTCTTGCTCTTCGGTGGGCGGCTCCGCTCTGTCCCGCTTGCCTCACTTCCTGGTGGTCACCGATGCAGGTAGGTTTGCGGCATGTGTTTTAATCACGCGTTGCATGGTTTTTAGCATGCTCCATTGTTGGTATCCTCTGCTGTTGCAGCTCTGAGCCTTAGGAGCAGGACGCACGCCTCTCCCTCTGTTGCGCAACGACGCGCCGGATCGTTATGTACGCCACACGGCGCTCGATTCATTCAGTAATGTAATCATGAAGCTCTCATTAAAATGGCTTTTTTTTTTTATTATTTGTTAGGCGCTACGTGATAGCCTATTTGTGGGTAGGGGAGACGAGAATCCGCTGCTGTTTTGCTGTGCTGCTGTGCTGCTGTTTTGCCTCGCTGATTCCTGTGAATATCTGCCTCCACTCACGGTCTGTAAGCGGTGTTCTCCGCCTGCCTGCCTGTCCGCCTGTCTGTCTGTCCGCCGCCTGCATGTTTGCATGCCCCCCTGTGCCTGCTATTCGCTGCCCATCCTACGGGGGCCTTGTCTTTAAGCAGGGCTGCTTAGCTGTGCGGTGCTTGGGTGTTGTGTTCTTGCTCTGTCTGCTCACGGAGTGAGCCGCGCCGACCCTGTAACTGTAAGCTGAAGCTAGTGGTCCGTTCACAGGTGGAGCTGCTGCATGCTGCTTTCTCTTCCGCTGCGGCAGCCAAAACTGAACTGTTTTATACTCGTTTTTCCTAAGTTGGTTTGAATGGACTCTGGGGGTTGATTTCTTTGCTTTAATTGTTCATTTTTTGTTGTGTATTGATTATTCTTTTGCTTCCGTTTACACTTTTGTGGCAGTTATTTTGGCGTTTTGTGTTCTGCCATTAGTATTGTGTTTATTTGATTTATCTGACCTATTAATTGAGTTATTGAAGTTATTTTGATTTCGTTATTTTGGGGCAGTTTGAGTATCTTTTGTTAAGTCATTTATTATTTTTCAATTACTGCCAATTATATTGCTTTGGTTATGTATGATTTAGTTGCTGTTTGTTTTCAGTTTCATTAACATTTCTTTTTGTTGCTCTTTTTCAGTGGCTGAGCCTGGTGGCGGTGCTGGTGATCGGTGGTTCCTCTCATCTTTACTGTGTGCTGTGTGTGTCTATTTGAGTTATTTCACAAGAGTGTGTGCGTAGGTTCCTCACGTATGCCTGGGGTGTTTTCAATTTGATTTTTCTCACTGGGATCCCCCTCCTCGACCCATCGCACCTGGTGAGCCTCAGCCACATTTCCTTTATCCTTCCCCTTTTTATGGATGGTTGTGTCTTGTTTTTGGTTTTCTAATTTTAATGAATAATTTTACTAAAATAATAATAAAGAATAATTGTTTTACTGTAATCTGCCGTCTCGAGCTCCTCTGTATGAAGATATACATGTAATTGTACAATATACCGAACTTGGTGGGTATTGGAAACAAACTTGAAATGTCCACAAGAGGTTTTGTGGACAATTCAAGTTTGTTTCCAATATTTCCCTGGGTGAAACTCCCAGGGTGGCGTTGTCGAAACCCTCGTGCTGCCACATTTGTTTTTTTTTTTTTTTTTTTTTTTTAATGTTGAGGTTAAAAATCAAGGGATGTGTGTCACCAGCCCTCCCACCCACACACACATCCCCCCTCCACACACGCCTTCAGAGGAGGGAGGCTCATGGACCCGGGCGCTCTGTTCCCTTCGGTGCCATCTGCCCGGGTCCAAGGGCTCGCTAGTCCCCGAACTGAGCCTGAGCCCAGAGAGGACCCATGCAGGCTCAATCCGGGGACAAGCTATCCCTGCATCCAGGGCATCTCAACCACTCTCCAAAGAAAGTGTGTAGAGTGATTTTATGTGTCAGAGAGGTCCTACCTATAACCTCGGTTTGGAACATGAAGGGAATTCTTTGTGACGTCACACATCACGTGCTCCATTCATGTTCGGGATTCACATATACACTCCATGAACGCCACACTGTGACGTCGTGTTCAGGAATCAGCCTCGCGGCCAATCAACGCAACGCTATTGTTTTTTGTTTTGTTTTGTTTTTTTAATGTTGATGTAGCAGGATGAGCCCTGCTGCTCCTCATTATGAGTAATGCTGGCCTATCGCCACCTGGGGGCACTCTATAAAAGGGAGGCAGAGATGATTCTGCCCCCTCTTGCTCTTCGGTGGGCGGCTCCGCTCTGTCCCGCTTGCCTCACTTCCTGGTGGTCACCGATGCAGGTAGGTTTGCGGCATGTGTTTTAATCACGCGTTGCATGGTTTTTAGCATGCTCCATTGTTGGTATCCTCTGCTGTTGCAGCTCTGAGCCTTAGGAGCAGGACGCACGCCTCTCCCTCTGTTGCGCAACGACGCGCCGGAATGTTATGTACGCCACACGGCGCTCGATTCATTCAGTAATGTAATCATGAAGCTCTCATTAAAATGGCTTTTTTTTAATTATTATTTGTTAGGCGCTACGTGATAGCCTATTTGTGGGTAGGGGAGACGAGAATCCGCTGCTGTTTTGCTGTGCTGCTGTTTTGCCTCGCTGATTCCTGTGAATATCTGCCTCCACTCACGGTCTGTAAGCGGTGTTCTCCGCCTGCCTGCCTGTCCGCCTGTCTGTCTGTCCGCCGCCTGCATGTTTGCATGCCCCCCTGTGCCTGCTATTCGCTGCCCATCCTACGGGGGCCTTGTCTTTAAGCAGGGCTGCTTGGCTGTGCGGTGCTTGGGTGTTGTGTTCTTGCTCTGTCTGCTCACGGAGTGAGCCGCGCCGACCCTGTAACTGTAAGCTGAAGCTAGTGGTCCGTTCACAGGTGGAGCTGCTGCATGCCGCTTTCTCTTCCGCTGCGGCAGCCAAAACTGAACTGTTTTATACTCGTTTTTCCTAAGTTGGTTTGAATGGACTCTGGGGGTTGATTTCTTTGCTTTAATTGTTCATTTTTTGTTGTGTATTGATTATTCTTTTGCTTCCGTTTACACTTTTGTGGCAGTTATTTTGGCGTTTTGTGTTCTGCCATTAGTATTGTGTTTATTTGATTTATCTGACCTATTAATTGAGTTATTGAAGTTATTTTGATTTCGTTATTTTGGGGCAGTTTGAGTATCTTTTGTTAAGTCATTTATTATTTTTCAATTACTGCCAATTATATTGCTTTGGTTATGTATGATTTAGTTGCTGTTTGTTTTCAGTTTCATTAACATTTCTTTTTGTTGCTCTTTTTCAGTGGCTGAGCCTGGTGGCGGTGCTGGTGATCGGTGGTTCCTCTCATCTTTACTGTGTGCTGTGTGTGTCTATTTGAGTTATTTCACAAGAGTGTGTGCGTAGGTTCCTCACGTATGCCTGGGGTGTTTTCAATTTGATTTTTCTCACTGGGATCCCCCTCCTCGACCCATCGCACCTGGTGAGCCTCAGCCACATTTCCTTTATCCTTCCCCTTTTTATGGGTGGTTGTGTCTTGTTTTTGGTTTTTCTAATTTTGATGAATAATTTTACTAAAATAATAATAAAGAATAATTGTTTTACTGTAATCTGCCGTCTCGAGCTCCTCTGTATGAAGATATACATGTAATTGTACAATATACCGAACTTGGTGGGTATTGGAAACAAACTTGAATTGTCCACAAGAGGTTTTGTGGACAATTCAAGTTTGTTTCCAATATTTCCCTGGGTGAAACTCCCAGGGTGGCGTTGTCGAAACCCTCGTGCTGCCACATTTGTTTTTTTTTTTTGTTTTTTTTTTTAATGTTGAGGTTAAAAATCAAGGGATGTGTGTCACCAGCCCTCCCACCCACACACACATCCCCCCTCCACACACGCCTTCAGAGGAGGGAGGCTCATGGACCCGGGCGCTCTGTTCCCTTCGGTGCCATCTGCCCGGGTCCAAGGGCTCGCTAGTCCCCGAACTGAGCCTGAGCCCAGAGAGGACCCATGCAGGCTCAATCCGGGGACAAGCTATCCCTGCATCCAGGGCATCTCAACCACTCTCCAAAGAAAGTGTGTAGAGTGATTTTATGTGTCAGAGAGGTCCTACCTATAACCTCGGTTTGGAACATGAAGGGAATTCTTTGTGACGTCACACATCACGTGCTCCATTCATGTTCGGGATTCACGTATACACTCCATGAACGCCACACTGTGACGTCGTGTTCAGGAATCAGCCTCGAGGCCAATCAACGCAACGCTATTGTTTTTTGTTTTGTTTTGTTTTTTTAATGTTGATGTAGCAGGATGAGCCCTGCTGCTCCTCATTATGAGTAATGCTGGCCTATCGCCACCTGGGGGCACTCTATAACAGGGAGGCAGAGATGATTCTGCCCCCTCTTGCTCTTCGGTGGGCGGCTCCGCTCTGTCCCGCTTGCCTCACTTCCTGGTGGTCACCGATGCAGGTAGGTTTGCGGCATGTGTTTTAATCACGCGTTGCATGGTTTTTAGCATGCTCCATTGTTGGTATCCTCTGCTGTTGCAGCTCTGAGCCTTAGGAGCAGGACGCACGCCTCTCCCTCTGTTGCGCAACGACGCGCCGGATCGTTATGTACGCCACACGGCGCTCGATTCATTCAGTAATGTAATCATGAAGCTCTCATTAAAATGGCTTTTTTTTAATTATTATTTGTTAGGCGCTACGTGATAGCCTATTTGTGGGTAGGGGAGACGAGAATCCGCTGCTGTTTTGCTGTGCTGCTGTTTTGCCTCGCTGATTCCTGTGAATATCTGCCTCCACTCACGGTCTGTAAGCGGTGTTCTCCGCCTGCCTGCCTGTCCGCCTGTCTGTCTGTCCGCCGCCTGCATGTTTGCATGCCCCCCTGTGCCTGCTATTCGCTGCCCATCCTACGGGGGCCTTGTCTTTAAGCAGGGCTGCTTGGCTGTGCGGTGCTTGGGTGTTGTGTTCTTGCTCTGTCTGCTCACGGAGTGAGCCGCGCCGACCCTGTAACTGTAAGCTGAAGCTAGTGGTCCGTTCACAGGTGGAGCTGCTGCATGCCGCTTTCTCTTCCGCTGCGGCAGCCAAAACTGAACTGTTTTATACTCGTTTTTCCTAAGTTGGTTTGAATGGACTCTGGGGGTTGATTTCTTTGCTTTAATTGTTCATTTTTTGTTGTGTATTGATTATTCTTTTGCTTCCGTTTACACTTTTGTGGCAGTTATTTTGGCGTTTTGTGTTCTGCCATTAGTATTGTGTTTATTTGATTTATCTGACCTATTAATTGAGTTATTGAAGTTATTTTGATTTCGTTATTTTGGGGCAGTTTGAGTATCTTTTGTTAAGTCATTTATTATTTTTCAATTACTGCCAATTATATTGCTTTGGTTATGTATGATTTAGTTGCTGTTTGTTTTCAGTTTCATTAACATTTCTTTTTGTTGCTCTTTTTCAGTGGCTGAGCCTGGTGGCGGTGCTGGTGATCGGTGGTTCCTCTCATCTTTACTGTGTGCTGTGTGTGTCTATTTGAGTTATTTCACAAGAGTGTGTGCGTAGGTTCCTCACGTATGCCTGGGGTGTTTTCAATTTGATTTTTCTCACTGGGATCCCCCTCCTCGACCCATCGCACCTGGTGAGCCTCAGCCACATTTCCTTTATCCTTCCCCTTTTTATGGGTGGTTGTGTCTTGTTTTTGGTTTTTCTAATTTTGATGAATAATTTTACTAAAATAATAATAAAGAATAATTGTTTTACTGTAATCTGCCGTCTCGAGCTCCTCTGTATGAAGATATACATGTAATTGTACAATATACCGAACTTGGTGGGTATTGGAAACAAACTTGAATTGTCCACAAGAGGTTTTGTGGACAATTCAAGTTTGTTTCCAATATTTCCCTGGGTGAAACTCCCAGGGTGGCGTTGTCGAAACCCTCGTGCTGCCACATTTGTTTTTTTTTTTTGTTTTTTTTTTTAATGTTGAGGTTAAAAATCAAGGGATGTGTGTCACCAGCCCTCCCACCCACACACACATCCCCCCTCCACACACGCCTTCAGAGGAGGGAGGCTCATGGACCCGGGCGCTCTGTTCCCTTCGGTGCCATCTGCCCGGGTCCAAGGGCTCGCTAGTCCCCGAACTGAGCCTGAGCCCAGAGAGGACCCATGCAGGCTCAATCCGGGGACAAGCTATCCCTGCATCCAGGGCATCTCAACCACTCTCCAAAGAAAGTGTGTAGAGTGATTTTATGTGTCAGAGAGGTCCTACCTATAACCTCGGTTTGGAACATGAAGGGAATTCTTTGTGACGTCACACATCACGTGCTCCATTCATGTTCGGGATTCACGTATACACTCCATGAACGCCACACTGTGACGTCATGTTCAGGAATCAGCCTCGAGGCCAATCAACGCAACGCTATTGTTTTTTGTTTTGTTTTGTTTTTTTAATGTTGAGGTTAAAAATCAAGGGATGTGTGTCACCAGCCCTCCCACCCACACACACATCCCCCCTCCACACACGCCTTCAGAGGAGGGAGGCTCATGGACCCGGGCGCTCTGTTCCCTTCGGTGCCATCTGCCCGGGTCCAAGGGCTCGCTAGTCCCCGAACTGAGCCTGAGCCCAGAGAGGACCCATGCAGGCTCAATCCGGGGACAAGCTATCCCTGCATCCAGGGCATCTCAACCACTCTCCAAAGAAAGTGTGTAGAGTGATTTTATGTGTCAGAGAGGTCCTACCTATAACCTCGGTTTGGAACATGAAGGGAATTCTTTGTGACGTCACACATCACGTGCTCCATTCATGTTCGGGATTCACGTATACACTCCATGAACGCCACACTGTGACGTCGTGTTCAGGAATCAGCCTCGAGGCCAATCAACGCAACGCTATTGTTTTTTGTTTTGTTTTGTTTTTTTAATGTTGATGTAGCAGGATGAGCCCTGCTGCTCCTCATTATGAGTAATGCTGGCCTATCGCCACCTGGGGGCACTCTATAACAGGGAGGCAGAGATGATTCTGCCCCCTCTTGCTCTTCGGTGGGCGGCTCCGCTCTGTCCCGCTTGCCTCACTTCCTGGTGGTCACCGATGCAGGTAGGTTTGCGGCATGTGTTTTAATCACGCGTTGCATGGTTTTTAGCATGCTCCATTGTTGGTATCCTCTGCTGTTGCAGCTCTGAGCCTTAGGAGCAGGACGCACGCCTCTCCCTCTGTTGCGCAACGACGCGCCGGATCGTTATGTACGCCACACGGCGCTCGATTCATTCAGTAATGTAATCATGAAGCTCTCATTAAAATGGCTTTTTTTATTATTTGTTAGGCGCTACGTGATAGCCAATAGGCTATCACGTAGCGTACGAGAATCCGCTGCTGTTTTGCTGTGCTGCTGTGCTGCTGTTTTGCCTCGCTGATTCCTGTGAATATCTGCCTCCACTCACGGTCTGTAAGCGGTGTTCTCCGCCTGCCTGCCTGTCCGCCTGTCTGTCTGTCCGCCGCCTGCATGTTTGCATGCCCCCCTGTGCCTGCTATTCGCTGCCCATCCTACGGGGGCCTTGTCTTTAAGCAGGGCTGCTTAGCTGTGCGGTGCTTGGGTGTTGTGTTCTTGCTCTGTCTGCTCACGGAGTGAGCCGCGCCGACCCTGTAACTGTAAGCTGAAGCTAGTGGTCCGTTCACAGGTGGAGCTGCTGCATGCTGCTTTCTCTTCCGCTGCGGCAGCCAAAACTGAACTGTTTTATACTCGTTTTTCCTAAGTTGGTTTGAATGGACTCTGGGGGTTGATTTCTTTGCTTTAATTGTTCATTTTTTGTTGTGTATTGATTATTCTTTTGCTTCCGTTTACACTTTTGTGGCAGTTATTTTGGCGTTTTGTGTTCTGCCATTAGTATTGTGTTTATTTGATTTATCTGACCTATTAATTGAGTTATTGAAGTTATTTTGATTTCGTTATTTTGGGGCAGTTTGAGTATCTTTTGTTAAGTCATTTATTATTTTTCAATTACTGCCAATTATATTGCTTTGGTTATGTATGATTTAGTTGCTGTTTGTTTTCAGTTTCATTAACATTTCTTTTTGTTGCTCTTTTTCAGTGGCTGAGCCTGGTGGCGGTGCTGGTGATCGGTGGTTCCTCTCATCTTTACTGTGTGCTGTGTGTGTCTATTTGAGTTATTTCACAAGAGTGTGTGCGTAGGTTCCTCACGTATGCCTGGGGTGTTTTCAATTTGATTTTTCTCACTGGGATCCCCCTCCTCGACCCATCGCACCTGGTGAGCCTCAGCCACATTTCCTTTATCCTTCCCCTTTTTATGGATGGTTGTGTCTTGTTTTTGGTTTTCAAATTTTAATGAATAATTTTACTAAAATAATAATAAAGAATAATTGTTTTAATGTAATCTGCCGTCTCTAGCTCCTCTGTATGAAGATATACGTGTAATTGTACAATATACCGAACTTGGTGGGTATTGGAAACAAACTTGAATTGTCCACAAGAGGTTTTGTGGACAATTCAAGTTTGTTCCCAATATTTCCCTGGGTGAAACTCCCAGGGTGGCGTTGTCGAAACCCTCGTGCTTCCACATTTGTTTTGTTTTGTTTTTTTTTTTTAATGTTGAGGTTAAAAAACAAGGGATGTGTGTCACCAGCCCTCCCTCCCACACACACATCCCCCCTCCACACACGCCTTCAGAGGAGGGAGGCTCATGGACCCGGGCGCTCTGTTCCCTTCGGTGCCATCTGCCCGGGTCCAAGGGCTCGCTAGTCCCCGAACTGAGCCTGAGCCCAGAGAGGACCCATGCAGGCTCAATCCGGGGACAAGCTATCCCTGCATCCAGGGCATCTCAACCACTCTCCAAAGAAAGTGTGTAGAGTGATTTTATGTGTCAGAGAGGTCCTACCTATAACCTCGGTTTGGAACATGAAGGGAATTCTTTGTGACGTCACACATCACGTGCTCCATTCATGTTCGGGATTCACATATACACTCCATGAACGCCACACTGTGACGTCGTGTTCAGGAATCAGCCTCGAGGCCAATCAACGCAACGCTATTGTTTTTTGTTTTGTTTTGTTTTTTTAATGTTGATGTAGCAGGATGAGCCCTGCTGCTCCTCATTATGAGTAATGCTGGCCTATCGCCACCTGGGGGCACTCTATAAAAGGGAGGCAGAGATGATTCTGCCCCCTCTTGCTCTTCGGTGGGCGGCTCCGCTCTGTCCCGCTTGCCTCACTTCCTGGTGGTCACCGATGCAGGTAGGTTTGCGGCATGTGTTTTAATCACGCGTTGCATGGTTTTTAGCATGCTCCATTGTTGGTATCCTCTGCTGTTGCAGCTCTGAGCCTTAGGAGCAGGACGCACGCCTCTCCCTCTGTTGCGCAACGACGCGCCGGATCGTTATGTACGCCACACGGCGCTCGATTCATTCAGTAATGTAATCATGAAGCTCTCATTAAAATGGCTTTTTTTATTATTTGTTAGGCGCTACGTGATAGCCTATTTGTGGGTAGGGGAGACGAGAATCCGCTGCTGTTTTGCTGTGCTGCTGTGCTGCTGTTTTGCCTCGCTGATTCCTGTGAATATCTGCCTCCACTCACAGTCTGTAAGCGGTGTTCTCCGCCTGCCTGCCTGTCCGCCTGTCTGTCTGTCCGCCGCCTGCATGTTTGCATGCCCCCCTGTGCCTGCTATTCGCTGCCCATCCTACGGGGGCCTTGTCTTTAAGCAGGGCTGCTTAGCTGTGCGGTGCTTGGGTGTTGTGTTCTTGCTCTGTCTGCTCACGGAGTGAGCCGCGCCGACCCTGTAACTGTAAGCTGAAGCTAGTGGTCCGTTCACAGGTGGAGCTGCTGCATGCTGCTTTCTCTTCCGCTGCGGCAGCCAAAACTGAACTGTTTTATACTCGTTTTTCCTAAGTTGGTTTGAATGGACTCTGGGGGTTGATTTCTTTGCTTTAATTGTTCATTTTTTGTTGTGTATTGATTATTCTTTTGCTTCCGTTTACACTTTTGTGGCAGTTATTTTGGCGTTTTGTGTTCTGCCATTAGTATTGTGTTTATTTGATTTATCTGACCTATTAATTGAGTTATTGAAGTTATTTTGATTTCGTTATTTTGGGGCAGTTTGAGTATCTTTTGTTAAGTCATTTATTATTTTTCAATTACTGCCAATTATATTGCTTTGGTTATGTATGATTTAGTTGCTGTTTGTTTTCAGTTTCATTAACATTTCTTTTTGTTGCTCTTTTTCAGTGGCTGAGCCTGGTGGCGGTGCTGGTGATCGGTGGTTCCTCTCATCTTTACTGTGTGCTGTGTGTGTCTATTTGAGTTATTTCACAAGAGTGTGTGCGTAGGTTCCTCACGTATGCCTGGGGTGTTTTCAATTTGATTTTTCTCACTGGGATCCCCCTCCTCGACCCATCGCACCTGGTGAGCCTCAGCCACATTTCCTTTATCCTTCCCCTTTTTATGGATGGTTGTGTCTTGTTTTTGGTTTTCTAATTTTAATGAATAATTTTACTAAAATAATAATAAAGAATAATTGTTTTACTGTAATCTGCCGTCTCGAGCTCCTCTGTATGAAGATATACATGTAATTGTACAATATACCGAACTTGGTGGGTATTGGAAACAAACTTGAATTGTCCACAAGAGGTTTTGTGGACAATTCAAGTTTGTTTCCAATATTTCCCTGGGTGAAACTCCCAGGGTGGCGTTGACGAAACCCTCGTGCTGCCACATTTGTTTTGTTTTGTTTTTTTTAATGTTGAGGTTAAAAATCAAGGGATGTGTGTCACCAGCCCTCCCACCCACACACACATCCCCCCTCCACACACGCCTTCAGAGGAGGGAGGCTCATGGACCCGGGCGCTCTGTTCCCTTCGGTGCCATCTGCCCGGGTCCAAGGGCTCGCTAGTCCCCGAACTGAGCCTGAGCCCAGAGAGGACCCATGCAGGCTCAATCCGGGGACAAGCTATCCCTGCATCCAGGGCATCTCAACCACTCTCCAAAGAAAGTGTGTAGAGTGATTTTATGTGTCAGAGAGGTCCTACCTATAACCTCGGTTTGGAACATGAAGGGAATTCTTTGTGACGTCACACATCACGTGCTCCATTCATGTTCGGGATTCACATATACACTCCATGAACGCCGCCACACAGTGACGTCATGTTCAGGAATCAGCCTCGAGGCCAATCAACGCAACGCTATTGTTTTTTGTTTTGTTTTGTTTTTTTAATGTTGAGGTTAAAAAACAAGGGATGTGTGTCACCAGCCCTCCCACCCACACACACATCCCCCCTCCACACACGCCTTCAGAGGAGGGAGGCTCATGGACCCGGGCGCTCTGTTCCCTTCGGTGCCATCTGCCCGGGTCCAAGGGCTCGCTAGTCCCCGAACTGAGCCTGAGCCCAGAGAGGACCCATGCAGGCTCAATCCGGGGACAAGCTATCCCTGCATCCAGGGCATCTCAACCACTCTCCAAAGAAAGTGTGTAGAGTGATTTTATGTGTCAGAGAGGTCCTACCTATAACCTCGGTTTGGAACATGAAGGGAATTCTTTGTGACGTCACACATCACGTGCTCCATTCATGTTCGGGATTCACATATACACTCCATGAACGCCACACTGTGACGTCGTGTTCAGGAATCAGCCTCGAGGCCAATCAACGCAACGCTATTGTTTTTTGTTTTGTTTTGTTTTTTTAATGTTGATGTAGCAGGATGAGCCCTGCTGCTCCTCATTATGAGTAATGCTGGCCTATCGCCACCTGGGGGCACTCTATAAAAGGGAGGCAGAGATGATTCTGCCCCCTCTTGCTCTTCGGTGGGCGGCTCCGCTCTGTCCCGCTTGCCTCACTTCCTGGTGGTCACCGATGCAGGTAGGTTTGCGGCATGTGTTTTAATCACGCGTTGCATGGTTTTTAGCATGCTCCATTGTTGGTATCCTCTGCTGTTGCAGCTCTGAGCCTTAGGAGCAGGACGCACGCCTCTCCCTCTGTTGCGCAACGACGCGCCGGATCGTTATGTACGCCACACGGCGCTCGATTCATTCAGTAATGTAATCATGAAGCTCTCATTAAAATGGCTTTTTTTATTATTTGTTAGGCGCTACGTGATAGCCAATAGGCTATCACGTAGCGTACGAGAATCCGCTGCTGTTTTGCTGTGCTGCTGTGCTGCTGTTTTGCCTCGCTGATTCCTGTGAATATCTGCCTCCACTCACGGTCTGTAAGCGGTGTTCTCCGCCTGCCTGCCTGTCCGCCTGTCTGTCTGTCCGCCGCCTGCATGTTTGCATGCCCCCCTGTGCCTGCTATTCGCTGCCCATCCTACGGGGGCCTTGTCTTTAAGCAGGGCTGCTTAGCTGTGCGGTGCTTGGGTGTTGTGTTCTTGCTCTGTCTGCTCACGGAGTGAGCCGCGCCGACCCTGTAACTGTAAGCTGAAGCTAGTGGTCCGTTCACAGGTGGAGCTGCTGCATGCTGCTTTCTCTTCCGCTGCGGCAGCCAAAACTGAACTGTTTTATACTCGTTTTTCCTAAGTTGGTTTGAATGGACTCTGGGGGTTGATTTCTTTGCTTTAATTGTTCATTTTTTGTTGTGTATTGATTATTCTTTTGCTTCCGTTTACACTTTTGTGGCAGTTATTTTGGCGTTTTGTGTTCTGCCATTAGTATTGTGTTTATTTGATTTATCTGACCTATTAATTGAGTTATTGAAGTTATTTTGATTTCGTTATTTTGGGGCAGTTTGAGTATCTTTTGTTAAGTCATTTATTATTTTTCAATTACTGCCAATTATATTGCTTTGGTTATGTATGATTTAGTTGCTGTTTGTTTTCAGTTTCATTAACATTTCTTTTTGTTGCTCTTTTTCAGTGGCTGAGCCTGGTGGCGGTGCTGGTGATCGGTGGTTCCTCTCATCTTTACTGTGTGCTGTGTGTGTCTATTTGAGTTATTTCACAAGAGTGTGTGCGTAGGTTCCTCACGTATGCCTGGGGTGTTTTCAATTTGATTTTTCTCACTGGGATCCCCCTCCTCGACCCATCGCACCTGGTGAGCCTCAGCCACATTTCCTTTATCCTTCCCCTTTTTATGGATGGTTGTGTCTTGTTTTTGGTTTTCTAATTTTAATGAATAATTTTACTAAAATAATAATAAAGAATAATTGTTTTACTGTAATCTGCCGTCTCGAGCTCCTCTGTATGAAGATATACATGTAATTGTACAATATACCGAACTTGGTGGGTATTGGAAACAAACTTGAATTGTCCACAAGAGGTTTTGTGGACAATTCAAGTTTGTTTCCAATATTTCCCTGGGTGAAACTCCCAGGGTGGCGTTGTCGAAACCCTCGTGCTGCCACATTTGTTTTTTTTTTTTTTTTTTTTTTTTAATGTTGAGGTTAAAAAACAAGGGATGTGTGTCACCAGCCCTCCCACCCACACACACATCCCCCCTCCACACACGCCTTCAGAGGAGGGAGGCTCATGGACCCGGGTGCTCTGTTCCCTTCGGTGCCATCTGCCCGGGTCCAAGGGCTCGCTAGTCCCCGAACTGAGCCTGAGCCCAGAGAGGACCCATGCAGGCTCAATCCGGGGACAAGCTATCCCTGCATCCAGGGCATCTCAACCACTCTCCAAAGAAAGTGTGTAGAGTGATTTTATGTGTCAGAGAGGTCCTACCTATAACCTCGGTTTGGAACATGAAGGGAATTCTTTGTGACGTCACACATCACGTGCTCCATTCATGTTCGGGATTCACATATACACTCCATGAACGCCACACTGTGACGTCATGTTCAGGAATCAGCCTCGAGGCCAATCAACGCAACGCTATTGTTTTTTGTTTTGTTTTGTTTTTTTAATGTTGAGGTTAAAAAACAAGGGATGTGTGTCACCAGCCCTCCCACCCACACACACATCCCCCCTCCACACACGCCTTCAGAGGAGGGAGGCTCATGGACCCGGGCGCTCTGTTCCCTTCGGTGCCATCTGCCCGGGTCCAAGGGCTCGCTAGTCCCCGAACTGAGCCTGAGCCCAGAGAGGACCCATGCAGGCTCAATCCGGGGACAAGCTATCCCTGCATCCAGGGCATCTCAACCACTCTCCAAAGAAAGTGTGTAGAGTGATTTTATGTGTCAGAGAGGTCCTACCTATAACCTCGGTTTGGAACATGAAGGGAATTCTTTGTGACGTCACACATCACGTGCTCCATTCATGTTCGGGATTCACATATACACTCCATGAACGCCACACTGTGACGTCGTGTTCAGGAATCAGCCTCGAGGCCAATCAACGCAACGCTATTGTTTTTTGTTTTGTTTTGTTTTTTTAATGTTGATGTAGCAGGATGAGCCCTGCTGCTCCTCATTATGAGTAATGCTGGCCTATCGCCACCTGGGGGCACTCTATAAAAGGGAGGCAGAGATGATTCTGCCCCCTCTTGCTCTTCGGTGGGCGGCTCCGCTCTGTCCCGCTTGCCTCACTTCCTGGTGGTCACCGATGCAGGTAGGTTTGCGGCATGTGTTTTAATCACGCGTTGCATGGTTTTTAGCATGCTCCATTGTTGGTATCCTCTGCTGTTGCAGCTCTGAGCCTTAGGAGCAGGACGCACGCCTCTCCCTCTGTTGCGCAACGACGCGCCGGATCGTTATGTACGCCACACGGCGCTCGATTCATTCAGTAATGTAATCATGAAGCTCTCATTAAAATGGCTTTTTTTATTATTTGTTAGGCGCTACGTGATAGCCTATTTGTGGGTAGGGGAGACGAGAATCCGCTGCTGTTTTGCTGTGCTGCTGTTTTGCCTCGCTGATTCCTGTGAATATCTGCCTCCACTCACGGTCTGTAAGCGGTGTTCTCCGCCTGCCTGCCTGTCCGCCTGTCTGTCTGTCCGCCGCCTGCATGTTTGCATGCCCCCCTGTGCCTGCTATTCGCTGCCCATCCTACGGGGGCCTTGTCTTTAAGCAGGGCTGCTTGGCTGTGCGGTGCTTGGGTGTTGTGTTCTTGCTCTGTCTGCTCACGGAGTGAGCCGCGCCGACCCTGTAACTGTAAGCTGAAGCTAGTGGTCCGTTCACAGGTGGAGCTGCTGCATGCTGCTTTCTCTTCCGCTGCGGCAGCCAAAACTGAACTGTTTTATACTCGTTTTTCCTAAGTTGGTTTGAATGGACTCTGGGGGTTGATTTCTTTGCTTTAATTGTTCATTTTTTATTGTGTATTGATTATTCTTTTGCTTCCGTTTACACTTTTGTGGCAGTTATTTTGGCGTTTTGTGTTCTGCCATTAGTATTGTGTTTATTTGATTTATCTGACCTATTAATTGAGTTATTGAAGTTATTTTGATTTCGTTATTTTGGGGCAGTTTGAGTATCTTTTGTTAAGTCATTTATTATTTTTCAATTACTGCCAATTATATTGCTTTGGTTATGTATGATTTAGTTGCTGTTTGTTTTCAGTTTCATTAACATTTCTTTTTGTTGCTCTTTTTCAGTGGCTGAGCCTGGTGGCGGTGCTGGTGATCGGTGGTTCCTCTCATCTTTACTGTGTGCTGTGTGTGTCTATTTGAGTTATTTCACAAGAGTGTGTGCGTAGGTTCCTCACGTATGCCTGGGGTGTTTTCAATTTGATTTTTCTCACTGGGATCCCCCTCCTCGACCCATCGCACCTGGTGAGCCTCAGCCACATTTCCTTTATCCTTCCCCTTTTTATGGATGGTTGTGTCTTGTTTTTGGTTTTCTAATTTTAATGAATAATTTTACTAAAATAATAATAAAGAATAATTGTTTTACTGTAATCTGCCGTCTCGAGCTCCTCTGTATGAAGATATACATGTAATTGTACAATATACCGAACTTGGTGGGTATTGGAAACAAACTTGAATTGTCCACAAGAGGTTTTGTGGACAATTCAAGTTTGTTTCCAATATTTCCCTGGGTGAAACTCCCAGGGTGGCGTTGTCGAAACCCTCGTGCTGCCACATTTGTTTTTTTTTTTTGTTTTTTTTTTAATGTTGAGGTTAAAAATCAAGGGATGTGTGTCACCAGCCCTCCCACCCACACACACATCCCCCCTCCACACACGCCTTCAGAGGAGGGAGGCTCATGGACCCGGGCGCTCTGTTCCCTTCGGTGCCATCTGCCCGGGTCCAAGGGCTCGCTAGTCCCCGAACTGAGCCTGAGCCCAGAGAGGACCCATGCAGGCTCAATCCGGGGACAAGCTATCCCTGCATCCAGGGCATCTCAACCACTCTCCAAAGAAAGTGTGTAGAGTGATTTTATGTGTCAGAGAGGTCCTACCTATAACCTCGGTTTGGAACATGAAGGGAATTCTTTGTGACGTCACACATCACGTGCTCCATTCATGTTCGGGATTCACGTATACACTCCATGAACGCCACACTGTGACGTCGTGTTCAGGAATCAGCCTCGAGGCCAATCAACGCAACGCTATTGTTTTTTGTTTTGTTTTGTTTTTTTAATGTTGATGTAGCAGGATGAGCCCTGCTGCTCCTCATTATGAGTAATGCTGGCCTATCGCCACCTGGGGGCACTCTATAAAAGGGAGGCAGAGATGATTCTGCCCCCTCTTGCTCTTCGGTGGGCGGCTCCGCTCTGTCCCGCTTGCCTCACTTCCTGGTGGTCACCGATGCAGGTAGGTTTGCGGCATGTGTTTTAATCACGCGTTGCATGGTTTTTAGCATGCTCCATTGTTGGTATCCTCTGCTGTTGCAGCTCTGAGCCTTAGGAGCAGGACGCACGCCTCTCCCTCTGTTGCGCAACGACGCGCCGGATCGTTATGTACGCCACACGGCGCTCGATTCATTCAGTAATGTAATCATGAAGCTCTCATTAAAATGGCTTTTTTTATTATTTGTTAGGCGCTACGTGATAGCCTATTTGTGGGTAGGGGAGACGAGAATCCGCTGCTGTTTTGCTGTGCTGCTGTGCTGCTGTTTTGCCTCGCTGATTCCTGTGAATATCTGCCTCCACTCACGGTCTGTAAGCGGTGTTCTCCTCCTGCCTGCCTGTCCGCCTGTCTGTCTGTCCGCCGCCTGCATGTTTGCATGCCCCCCTGTGCCTGCTATTCGCTGCCCATCCTACCGGGGCCTTGTCTTTAAGCAGGGCTGCTTAGCTGTGCGGTGCTTGGGTGTTGTGTTCTTGCTCTGTCTGCTCACGGAGTGAGCCGCGCCGACCCTGTAACTGTAAGCTGAAGCTAGTGGTCCGTTCACAGGTGGAGCTGCTGCATGCTGCTTTCTCTTCCGCTGCGGCAGCCAAAACTGAACTGTTTTATACTCGTTTTTCCTAAGTTGGTTTGAATGGACTCTGGGGGTTGATTTCTTTGCTTTAATTGTTCATTTTTTGTTGTGTATTGATTATTCTTTTGCTTCCGTTT
The DNA here is from genome assembly GCA_030710495.1 of Labroides dimidiatus. Classification (NCBI taxonomy): domain Eukaryota; kingdom Metazoa; phylum Chordata; class Actinopteri; order Labriformes; family Labridae; genus Labroides; species Labroides dimidiatus. The sequence goes on along the minus strand of CM061143.1, from coordinate 34,128,721 downwards.
ACACTTTTGTGGCAGTTATTTTGGCGTTTTGTGTTCTGCCATTAGTATTGTGTTTATTTGATTTATCTGACCTATTAATTGAGTTATTGAAGTTATTTTGATTTCGTTATTTTGGGGCAGTTTGAGTATCTTTTGTTAAGTCATTTATTATTTTTCAATTACTGCCAATTATATTGCTTTGGTTATGTATGATTTAGTTGCTGTTTGTTTTCAGTTTCATTAACATTTCTTTTTGTTGCTCTTTTTCAGTGGCTGAGCCTGGTGGCGGTGCTGGTGATCGGTGGTTCCTCTCATCTTTACTGTGTGCTGTGTGTGTCTATTTGAGTTATTTCACAAGAGTGTGTGCGTAGGTTCCTCACGTATGCCTGGGGTGTTTTCAATTTGATTTTTCTCACTGGGATCCCCCTCCTCGACCCATCGCACCTGGTGAGCCTCAGCCACATTTCCTTTATCCTTCCCCTTTTTATGGATGGTTGTGTCTTGTTTTTGGTTTTCTAATTTTAATGAATAATTTTACTAAAATGATAATAAAGAATAATTGTTTTACTGTAATCTGCCGTCTCGAGCTCCTCTGTATGAAGATATACATGTAATTGTACAATATACCGAACTTGGTGGGTATTGGAAACAAACTTGAATTGTCCACAAGAGGTTTTGTGGACAATTCAAGTTTGTTTCCAATATTTCCCTGGGTGAAACTCCCAGGGTGGCGTTGTCGAAACCCTCGTGCTGCCACATTTGTTTTTTTTTTTGTTTTTTTTTTTAATGTTGAGGTTAAAAATCAAGGGATGTGTGTCACCAGCCCTCGCACCCACACACACATCCCCCCTCCACACACGCCTTCAGAGGAGGGAGGCTCATGGACCCGGGCGCTCTGTTCCCTTCGGTGCCATCTGCCCGGGTCCAAGGGCTCGCTAGTCCCCGAACTGAGCCTGAGCCCAGAGAGGACCCATGCAGGCTCAATCCGGGGACAAGCTATCCCTGCATCCAGGGCATCTCAACCACTCTCCAAAGAAAGTGTGTAGAGTGATTTTATGTGTCAGAGAGGTCCTACCTATAACCTCGGTTTGGAACATGAAGGGAATTCTTTGTGACGTCACACATCACGTGCTCCATTCATGTTCGGGATTCACATATACACTCCATGAACGCCACACTGTGACGTCATGTTCAGGAATCAGCCTCGAGGCCAATCAACGCAACGCTATTGTTTTTTGTTTTGTTTTGTTTTTTTAATGTTGATGTAGCAGGATGAGCCCTGCTGCTCCTCATTATGAGTAATGCTGGCCTATCGCCACCTGGGGGCACTCTATAAAAGGGAGGCAGAGATGATTCTGCCCCCTCTTGCTCTTCGGTGGGCGGCTCCGCTCTGTCCCGCTTGCCTCACTTCCTGGTGGTCACCGATGCAGGTAGGTTTGCGGCATGTGTTTTAATCACGCGTTGCATGGTTTTTAGCATGCTCCATTGTTGGTATCCTCTGCTGTTGCAGCTCTGAGCCTTAGGAGCAGGACGCACGCCTCTCCCTCTGTTGCGCAACGACGCGCCGGATCGTTATGTACGCCACACGGCGCTCGATTCATTCAGTAATGTAATCATGAAGCTCTGATTAAAATGGCTTTTTTTTTATTTGTTAGGCGCTACGTGATAGCCTATTTGTGGGTAGGGGAGACGAGAATCCGCTGCTGTTTTGCTGTGCTGCTGTGCTGCTGTTTTGCCTCGCTGATTCCTGTGAATATCTGCCTCCACTCACGGTCTGTAAGCGGTGTTCTCCGCCTGCCTGTCCGCCTGTCTGTCCGCCGCCTGCATGTTTGCATGCCCCCCTGTGCCTGCTATTCGCTGCCCATCCTACGGGGGCCTTGTCTTTAAGCAGGGCTGCTTAGCTGTGCGGTGCTTGGGTGTTGTGTTCTTGCTCTGTCTGCTCACGGAGTGAGCCGCGCCGACCCTGTAACTGTAAGCTGAAGCTAGTGGTCCGTTCACAGGTGGAGCTGCTGCATGCTGCTTTCTCTTCCGCTGCGGCAGCCAAAACTGAACTGTTTTATACTCGTTTTTCCTAAGTTGGTTTGAATGGACTCTGGGGGTTGATTTCTTTGCTTTAATTGTTCATTTTTTGTTGTGTATTGATTATTCTTTTGCTTCCGTTTACACTTTTGTGGCAGTTATTTTGGCGTTTTGTGTTCTGCCATTAGTATTGTGTTTATTTGATTTATCTGACCTATTAATTGAGTTATTGAAGTTATTTTGATTTCGTTATTTTGGGGCAGTTTGAGTATCTTTTGTTAAGTCATTTATTATTTTTCAATTACTGCCAATTATATTGCTTTGGTTATGTATGATTTAGTTGCTGTTTGTTTTCAGTTTCATTAACATTTCTTTTTGTTGCTCTTTTTCAGTGGCTGAGCCTGGTGGCGGTGCTGGTGATCGGTGGTTCCTCTCATCTTTACTGTGTGCTGTGTGTGTCTATTTGAGTTATTTCACAAGAGTGTGTGCGTAGGTTCCTCACGTATGCCTGGGGTGTTTTCAATTTGATTTTTCTCACTGGGATCCCCCTCCTCGACCCATCGCACCTGGTGAGCCTCAGCCACATTTCCTTTATCCTTCCCCTTTTTATGGATGGTTGTGTCTTGTTTTTGGTTTTCTAATTTTAATGAATAATTTTACTAAAATGATAATAAAGAATAATTGTTTTACTGTAATCTGCCGTCTAGAGCTCCTCTGTATGAAGATATACATGTAATTGTACAATATACCGAACTTGGTGGGTATTGGAAACAAACTTTAATTGTCCACAAGAGGTTTTGTGGACAATTCAAGTTTGTTTCCAATATTTCCCTGGGTGAAACTCCCAGGGTGGCGTTGTCGAAACCCTCGTGCTGCCACATTTGTTTTTTTGTTTTTTTTTTTTTTTAATGTTGAGGTTAAAAATCAAGGGATGTGTGTCACCAGCCCTCCCACCCACACACACATCCCCCCTCCACACACGCCTTCAGAGGAGGGAGGCTCATGGACCCGGGCGCTCTGTTCCCTTCGGTGCCATCTGCCCGGGTCCAAGGGCTCACTAGTCCCCGAGCTGAGCCTGAGCCCAGAGAGGACCCATGCAGGCTCAATCCGGGGACAAGCTATCCCTGCATCCAGGGCATCTCAACCACTCTCCAAAGAAAGTGTGTAGAGTGATTTTATGTGTCAGAGAGGTCCTACCTATAACCTCGGTTTGGAACATGAAGGGAATTCTTTGTGACGTCACACATCACGTGCTCAATTCATGTTCGGGATTCACGTATACACTCCATGAACACCACACTGTGACGTCATGTTCAGGAATCAGCCTCGAGGCCAATCAACGCAACGCTATTGTTTTTTGTTTTGTTTTGTTTTTTTAATGTTGATGTAGCAGGATGAGCCCTGCTGCTCCTCATTATGAGTAATGCTGGCCTATCGCCACCTGGGGGCACTCTATAACAGGGAGGCAGAGATGATTCTGCCCCCTCTTGCTCTTCGGTGGGCGGCTCCGCTCTGTCCCGCTTGCCTCACTTCCTGGTGGTCACCGATGCAGGTAGGTTTGCGGCATGTGTTTTAATCACGCGTTGCATGGTTTTTAGCATGCTCCATTGTTGGTATCCTCTGCTGTTGCAGCTCTGAGCCTTAGGAGCAGGACGCACGCCTCTCCCTCTGTTGCGCAACGACGCGCCGGATCGTTATGTACGCCACACGGCGCTCGATTCATTCAGTAATGTAATCATGAAGCTCTCATTAAAATGGCTTTTTTTATTATTTGTTAGGCGCTACGTGATAGCCAATAGGCTATCACGTAGCGTACGAGAATCCGCTGCTGTTTTGCTGTGCTGCTGTGCTGCTGTTTTGCCTCGCTGATTCCTGTGAATATCTGCCTCCACTCACGGTCTGTAAGCGGTGTTCTCCGCCTGCCTGCCTGTCCGCCTGTCTGTCTGTCCGCCGCCTGCATGTTTGCATGCCCCCCTGTGCCTGCTATTCGCTGCCCATCCTACGGGGGCCTTGTCTTTAAGCAGGGCTGCTTTGCTGTGCGGTGCTTGGGTGTTGTGTTCTTGCTCTGTCTGCTCACGGAGTGAGCCGCGCCGACCCTGTAACTGTAAGCTGAAGCTAGTGGTCCGTTCACAGGTGGAGCTGCTGCATGCTGCTTTCTCTTCCGCTGCGGCAGCCAAAACTGAACTGTTTTATACTCGTTTTTCCTAAGTTGGTTTGAATGGACTCTGGGGGTTGATTTCTTTGCTTTAATTGTTCATTTTTTGTTGTGTATTGATTATTCTTTTGCTTCCGTTTACACTTTTGTGGCAGTTATTTTGGCGTTTTGTGTTCTGCCATTAGTATTGTGTTTATTTGATTTATCTGACCTATTAATTGAGTTATTGAAGTTATTTTGATTTCGTTATTTTGGGGCAGTTTGAGTATCTTTTGTTAAGTCATTTATTATTTTTCAATTACTGCCAATTATATTGCTTTGGTTATGTATGATTTAGTTGCTTTTTGTTTTCAGTTTCATTAACATTTCTTTTTGTTGCTCTTTTTCAGTGGCTGAGCCTGGTGGCGGTGCTGGTGATCGGTGGTTCCTCTCATCTTTACTGTGTGCTGTGTGTGTCTATTTGAGTTATTTCACAAGAGTGTGTGCGTAGGTTCCTCACGTATGCCTGGGGTGTTTTCAATTTGATTTTTCTCACTGGGATCCCCCTCCTCGACCCATCGCACCTGGTGAGCCTCAGCCACATTTCCTTTATCCTTCCCCTTTTTATGGATGGTTGTGTCTTGTTTTTGGTTTTCAAATTTTAATGAATAATTTTACTAAAATAATAATAAAGAATAATTGTTTTACTGTAATCTGCCGTCTCGAGCTCCTCTGTATGAAGATATACATGTAATTGTACAATATACCGAACTTGGTGGGTATTGGAAACAAACTTGAATTGTCCACAAGAGGTTTTGTGGACAATTCAAGTTTGTTTCCAATATTTCCCTGGGTGAAACTCCCAGGGTGGCGTTGACGAAACCCTCGTGCTGCCACATTTGTTTTGTTTTGTTTTTTTTAATGTTGAGGTTAAAAATCAAGGGATGTGTGTCACCAGCCCTCCCACCCACACACACATCCCCCCTCCACACACGCCTTCAGAGGAGGGAGGCTCATGGACCCGGGCGCTCTGTTCCCTTCGGTGCCATCTGCCCGGGTCCAAGGGCTCGCTAGTCCCCGAACTGAGCCTGAGCCCAGAGAGGACCCATGCAGGCTCAATCCGGGGACAAGCTATCCCTGCATCCAGGGCATCTCAACCACTCTCCAAAGAAAGTGTGTAGAGTGATTTTATGTGTCAGAGAGGTCCTACCTATAACCTCGGTTTGGAACATGAAGGGAATTCTTTGTGACGTCACACATCACGTGCTCCATTCATGTTCGGGATTCACATATACACTCCATGAACGCCACACTGTGACGTCGTGTTCAGGAATCAGCCTCGAGGCCAATCAACGCAACGCTATTGTTTTTTGTTTTGTTTTGTTTTTTTAATGTTGATGTAGCAGGATGAGCCCTGCTGCTCCTCATTATGAGTAATGCTGGCCTATCGCCACCTGGGGGCACTCTATAAAAGGGAGGCAGAGATGATTCTGCCCCCTCTTGCTCTTCGGTGGGCGGCTCCGCTCTGTCCCGCTTGCCTCACTTCCTGGTGGTCACCGATGCAGGTAGGTTTGCGGCATGTGTTTTAATCACGCGTTGCATGGTTTTTAGCATGCTCCATTGTTGGTATCCTCTGCTGTTGCAGCTCTGAGCCTTAGGAGCAGGACGCACGCCTCTCCCTCTGTTGCGCAACGACGCGCCGGATCGTTATGTACGCCACACGGCGCTCGATTCATTCAGTAATGTAATCATGAAGCTCTCATTAAAATGGCTTTTTTTTTTATTATTATTTGTTAGGCGCTACGTGATAGCCTATTTGTGGGTAGGGGAGACGAGAATCCGCTGCTGTTTTGCTGTGCTGCTGTGCTGCTGTTTTGCCTCGCTGATTCCTGTGAATATCTGCCTCCACTCACGGTCTGTAAGCGGTGTTCTCCGCCTGCCTGTCCGCCTGTCTGTCCGCCGCCTGCATGTTTGCATGCCCCCCTGTGCCTGCTATTCGCTGCCCATCCTACGGGGGCCTTGTCTTTAAGCAGGGCTGCTTAGCTGTGCGGTGCTTGGGTGTTGTGTTCTTGCTCTGTCTGCTCACGGAGTGAGCCGCGCCGACCCTGTAACTGTAAGCTGAAGCTAGTGGTCCGTTCACAGGTGGAGCTGCTGCATGCTGCTTTCTCTTCCGCTGCGGCAGCCAAAACTGAACTGTTTTATACTCGTTTTTCCTAAGTTGGTTTGAATGGACTCTGGGGGTTGATTTCTTTGCTTTAATTGTTCATTTTTTGTTGTGTATTGATTATTCTTTTGCTTCCGTTTACACTATTGTGGCAGTTATTTTGGCGTTTTGTGTTCTGCCATTAGTATTGTGTTTATTTGATTTATCTGACCTATTAATTGAGTTATTGAAGTTATTTTGATTTCGTTATTTTGGGGCAGTTTGAGTATCTTTTGTTAAGTCATTTATTATTTTTCAATTACTGCCAATTATATTGCTTTGGTTATGTATGATTTAGTTGCTGTTTGTTTTCAGTTTCATTAACATTTCTTTTTGTTGCTCTTTTTCATTGGCTGAGCCTGGTGGCGGTGCTGGTGATCGGTGGTTCCTCTCATCTTTACTGTGTGCTGTGTGTGTCTATTTGAGTTATTTCACAAGAGTGTGTGCGTAGGTTCCTCACGTATGCCTGGGGTGTTTTCAATTTGATTTTTCTCACTGGGATCCCCCTCCTCGACCCATCGCACCTGGTGAGCCTCAGCCACATTTCCTTTATCCTTCCCCTTTTTATGGGTGGTTGTGTCTTGTTTTTGGTTTTTCTAATTTTGATGAATAATTTTACTAAAATAATAATAAAGAATTATTGTTTTACTGTAATCTGCCGTCTCGAGCTCCTCTGTATGAAGATATACATGTAATTGTACAATATACCGAACTTGGTGGGTATTGGAAACGAACTTGAATTGTCCACAAGAGGTTTTGTGGACAATTCAAGTTTGTTTCCAATATTTCCCTGGGTGAAACTCCCAGGGTGGCGTTGTCGAAACCCTCGTGCTGCCACATTTGTTTTTTTTTTTTTTTTTTTTTTAATGTTGAGGTTAAAAATCAAGGGATGTGTGTCACCAGCCCTCCCACCCACACACGCCTTCAGAGGAGGGAGGCTCATGGACCCGGGCGCTCTGTTCCCTTCGGTGCCATCTGCCCGGGTCCAAGGGCTCGCTAGTCCCCGAACTGAGCCTGAGCCCAGAGAGGACCCATGCAGGCTCAATCCGGGGACAAGCTATCCCTGCATCCAGGGCATCTCAACCACTCTCCAAAGAAAGTGTGTAGAGTGATTTTATGTGTCAGAGAGGTCCTACCTATAACCTCGGTTTGGAACATGAAGGGAATTCTTTGTGACGTCACACATCACGTGCTCCATTCATGTTCGGGATTCACGTATACACTCCATGAACGCCACACTGTGACGTCATGTTCAGGAATCAGCCTCGAGGCCAATCAACGCAACGCTATTGTTTTTTGTTTTGTTTTGTTTTTTTAATGTTGAGGTTAAAAAACAAGGGATGTGTGTCCCCAGCCCTCCCACCCACACACACATCCCCCCTCCACACACGCCTTCAGAGGAGGGAGGCTCATGGACCCGGGCGCTCTGTTCCCTTCGGTGCCATCTGCCCGGGTCCAAGGGCTCGCTAGTCCCCGAACTGAGCCTGAGCCCAGAGAGGACCCATGCAGGCTCAATCCGGGGACAAGCTATCCCTGCATCCAGGGCATCTCAACCACTCTCCAAAGAAAGTGTGTAGAGTGATTTTATGTGTCAGAGAGGTCCTACCTATAACCTCGGTTTGGAACATGAAGGGAATTCTTTGTGACGTCACACATCACGTGCTCCATTCATGTTCGGGATTCACATATACACTCCATGAACGCCACACTGTGACGTCGTGTTCAGGAATAAGCCTCGAGGCCAATCAACGCAACGCTATTGTTTTTTGTTTTGTTTTGTTTTTTTAATGTTGATGTAGCAGGATGAGCCCTGCTGCTCCTCATTATGAGTAATGCTGGCCTATCGCCACCTGGGGGCACTCTATAAAAGGGAGGCAGAGATGATTCTGCCCCCTCTTGCTCTTCGGTGGGCGGCTCCGCTCTGTCCCGCTTGCCTCACTTCCTGGTGGTCACCGATGCAGGTAGGTTTGCGGCATGTGTTTTAATCACGCGTTGCATGGTTTTTAGCATGCTCCATTGTTGGTATCCTCTGCTGTTGCAGCTCTGAGCCTTAGGAGCAGGACGCACGCCTCTCCCTCTGTTGCGCAACGACGCGCCGGATCGTTATGTACGCCACACGGCGCTCGATTCATTCAGTAATGTAATCATGAAGCTCTCATTAAAATGGCTTTTTTTATTATTTGTTAGGCGCTACGTGATAGCCTATTTGTGGGTAGGGGAGACGAGAATCCGCTGCTGTTTTGCTGTGCTGCTGTTTTGCCTCGCTGATTCCTGTGAATATCTGCCTCCACTCACGGTCTGTAAGCGGTGTTCTCCGCCTGCCTGCCTGTCCGCCTGTCTGTCTGTCCGCCGCCTGCATGTTTGCATGCCCCCCTGTGCCTGCTATTCGCTGCCCATCCTACGGGGGCCTTGTCTTTAAGCAGGGCTGCTTGGCTGTGCGGTGCTTGGGTGTTGTGTTCTTGCTCTGTCTGCTCACGGAGTGAGCCGCGCCGACCCTGTAACTGTAAGCTGAAGCTAGTGGTCCGTTCACAGGTGGAGCTGCTGCATGCTGCTTTCTCTTCCGCTGCGGCAGCCAAAACTGAACTGTTTTATACTCGTTTTTCCTAAGTTGGTTTGAATGGACTCTGGGGGTTGATTTCTTTGCTTTAATTGTTCATTTTTTGTTGTGTATTGATTATTCTTTTGCTTCCGTTTACACTTTTGTGGCAGTTATTTTGGCGTTTTGTGTTCTGCCATTAGTATTGTGTTTATTTGATTTATCTGACCTATTAATTGAGTTATTGAAGTTATTTTGATTTCGTTATTTTGGGGCAGTTTGAGTATCTTTTGTTAAGTCATTTATTATTTTTCAATTACTGCCAATTATATTGCTTTGGTTATGTATGATTTAGTTGCTGTTTGTTTTCAGTTTCATTAACATTTCTTTTTGTTGCTCTTTTTCAGTGGCTGAGCCTGGTGGCGGTGCTGGTGATCGGTGGTTCCTCTCATCTTTACTGTGTGCTGTGTGTGTCTATTTGAGTTATTTCACAAGAGTGTGTGCGTAGGTTCCTCACGTATGCCTGGGGTGTTTTCAATTTGATTTTTCTCACTGGGATCCCCCTCCTCGACCCATCGCACCTGGTGAGCCTCAGCCACATTTCCTTTATCCTTCCCCTTTTTATGGATGGTTGTGTCTTGTTTTTGGTTTTCTAATTTTAATGAATAATTTTACTAAAATAATAATAAAGAATAATTGTTTTACTGTAATCTGCCGTCTCGAGCTCCTCTGTATGAAGATATACATGTAATTGTACAATATACCGAACTTGGTGGGTATTGGAAACAAACTTGAATTGTCCACAAGAGGTTTTGTGGACAATTCAAGTTTGTTTCCAATATTTCCCTGGGTGAAACTCCCAGGGTGGCGTTGTCGAAACCCTCGTGCTGCCACATTTGTTTTTTTTTTTTGTTTTTTTTTTAATGTTGAGGTTAAAAATCAAGGGATGTGTGTCACCAGCCCTCCCACCCACACACACATCCCCCCTCCACACACGCCTTCAGAGGAGGGAGGCTCATGGACCCGGGCGCTCTGTTCCCTTCGGTGCCATCTGCCCGGGTCCAAGGGCTCGCTAGTCCCCGAACTGAGCCTGAGCCCAGAGAGGACCCATGCAGGCTCAATCCGGGGACAAGCTATCCCTGCATCCAGGGCATCTCAACCACTCTCCAAAGAAAGTGTGTAGAGTGATTTTATGTGTCAGAGAGGTCCTACCTATAACCTCGGTTTGGAACATGAAGGGAATTCTTTGTGACGTCACACATCACGTGCTCCATTCATGTTCGGGATTCACGTATACACTCCATGAACGCCACACTGTGACGTCGTGTTCAGGAATCAGCCTCGAGGCCAATCAACGCAACGCTATTGTTTTTTGTTTTGTTTTGTTTTTTTAATGTTGAGGTTAAAAAACAAGGGATGTGTGTCACCAGCCCTCCCACCCACACACACATCCCCCCTCCACACACGCCTTCAGAGGAGGGAGGCTCATGGACCCGGGCGCTCTGTTCCCTTCGGTGCCATCTGCCCGGGTCCAAGGGCTCGCTAGTCCCCGAACTGAGCCTGAGCCCAGAGAGGACCCATGCAGGCTCAATCCGGGGACAAGCTATCCCTGCATCCAGGGCATCTCAACCACTCTCCAAAGAAAGTGTGTAGAGTGATTTTATGTGTCAGAGAGGTCCTACCTATAACCTCGGTTTGGAACATGAAGGGAATTCTTTGTGACCTCACACATCACGTGCTCCGTTCATGTTCGGGATTCACATATACACTCCATGAACGCCACACTGTGACGTCGTGTTCAGGAATCAGCCTCGAGGCCAATCAACGCAACGCTATTGTTTTTTGTTTTGTTTTGTTTTTTTAATGTTGATGTAGCAGGATGAGCCCTGCTGCTCCTCATTATGAGTAATGCTGGCCTATCGCCACCTGGGGGCACTCTATAAAAGGGAGGCAGAGATGATTCTGCCCCCTCTTGCTCTTCGGTGGGCGGCTCCGCTCTGTCCCGCTTGCCTCACTTCCTGGTGGTCACCGATGCAGGTAGGTTTGCGGCATGTGTTTTAATCACGCGTTGCATGGTTTTTAGCATGCTCCATTGTTGGTATCCTCTGCTGTTGCAGCTCTGAGCCTTAGGAGCAGGACGCACGCCTCTCCCTCTGTTGCGCAACGACGCGCCGGATCGTTATGTACGCCACACGGCGCTCGATTCATTCAGTAATGTAATCATGAAGCTCTCATTAAAATGGCTTTTTTTATTATTTGTTAGGCGCTACGTGATAGCCTATTTGTGGGTAGGGGAGACGAGAATCCGCTGCTGTTTTGCTGTGCTGCTGTGCTGCTGTTTTGCCTCGCTGATTCCTGTGAATATCTGCCTCCACTCACGGTCTGTAAGCGGTGTTCTCCTCCTGCCTGCCTGTCCGCCTGTCTGTCTGTCCGCCGCCTGCATGTTTGCATGCCCCCCTGTGCCTGCTATTCGCTGCCCATCCTACGGGGGCCTTGTCTTTAAGCAGGGCTGCTTAGCTGTGCGGTGCTTGGGTGTTGTGTTCTTGCTCTGTCTGCTCACGGAGTGAGCCGCGCCGACCCTGTAACTGTAAGCTGAAGCTAGTGGTCCGTTCACAGGTGGAGCTGCTGCATGCTGCTTTCTCTTCCGCTGCGGCAGCCAAAACTGAACTGTTTTATACTCGTTTTTCCTAAGTTGGTTTGAATGGACTCTGGGGGTTGATTTCTTTGCTTTAATTGTTCATTTTTTGTTGTGTATTGATTATTCTTTTGCTTCCGTTTACACTTTTGTGGCAGTTATTTTGGCGTTTTGTGTTCTGCCATTAGTATTGTGTTTATTTGATTTATCTGACCTATTAATTGAGTTATTGAAGTTATTTTGATTTCGTTATTTTGGGGCAGTTTGAGTATCTTTTGTTAAGTCATTTATTATTTTTCAATTACTGCCAATTATATTGCTTTGGTTATGTATGATTTAGTTGCTGTTTGTTTTCAGTTTCATTAACATTTCTTTTTGTTGCTCTTTTTCAGTGGCTGAGCCTGGTGGCGGTGCTGGTGATCGGTGGTTCCTCTCATCTTTACTGTGTGCTGTGTGTGTCTATTTGAGTTATTTCACAAGAGTGTGTGCGTAGGTTCCTCACGTATGCCTGGGGTGTTTTCAATTTGATTTTTCTCACTGGGATCCCCCTCCTCGACCCATCGCACCTGGTGAGCCTCAGCCACATTTCCTTTATCCTTCCCCTTTTTATGGATGGTTGTGTCTTGTTTTTGGTTTTCTAATTTTAATGAATAATTTTACTAAAATGATAATAAAGAATAATTGTTTTACTGTAATCTGCCGTCTAGAGCTCCTCTGTATGAAGATATACATGTATTTGTACAATAAACCGAACTTGGTGGGTATTGGAAACAAACTTGAATTGTCCACAAGAGGTTTTGTGGACAATTCAAGTTTGTTTCCAATATTTCCCTGGGTGAAACTCCCAGGGTGGCGTTGTCGAAACCCTCGTGCTGCCACATTTGTTTTTTTTTTTGTTTTTTTTTTTAATGTTGAGGTTAAAAATCAAGGGATGTGTGTCACCAGCCCTCCCACCCACACACACATCCCCCCTCCACACACGCCTTCAGAGGAGGGAGGCTCATGGACCCGGGCGCTCTGTTCCCTTCGGTGCCATCTGCCCGGGTCCAAGGGCTCACTAGTCCCCGAGCTGAGCCTGAGCCCAGAGAGGACCCATGCAGGCTCAATCCGGGGACAAGCTATCCCTGCATCCAGGGCATCTCAACCACTCTCCAAAGAAAGTGTGTAGAGTGATTTTATGTGTCAGAGAGGTCCTACCTATAACCTCGGTTTGGAACATGAAGGGAATTCTTTGTGACGTCACACATCACGTGCTCCATTCATGTTCGGGATTCACGTATACACTCCATGAACACCACACTGTGACGTCATGTTCAGGAATCAGCCTCGAGGCCAATCAACGCAACGCTATTGTTTTTTGTTTTGTTTTGTTTTTTTAATGTTGATGTAGCAGGATGAGCCCTGCTGCTCCTCATTATGAGTAATGCTGGCCTATCGCCACCTGGGGGCACTCTATAAAAGGGAGGCAGAGATGATTCTGCCCCCTCTTGCTCTTCGGTGGGCGGCTCCGCTCTGTCCCGCTTGCCTCACTTCCTGGTGGTCACCGATGCAGGTAGGTTTGCGGCATGTGTTTTAATCACGCGTTGCATGGTTTTTAGCATGCTCCATTGTTGGTATCCTCTGCTGTTGCAGCTCTGAGCCTTAGGAGCAGGACGCACGCCTCTCCCTCTGTTGCGCAACGACGCGCCGGATCGTTATGTACGCCACACGGCGCTCGATTCATTCAGTAATGTAATCATGAAGCTCTCATTAAAATGGCTTTTTTTATTATTTGTTAGGCGCTACGTGATAGCCTATTTGTGGGTAGGGGAGACGAGAATCCGCTGCTGTTTTGCTGTGCTGCTGTTTTGCCTCGCTGATTCCTGTGAATATCTGCCTCCACTCACGGTCTGTAAGCGGTGTTCTCCGCCTGCCTGCCTGTCCGCCTGTCTGTCTGTCCGCCGCCTGCATGTTTGCATGCCCCCCTGTGCCTGCTATTCGCTGCCCATCCTACGGGGGCCTTGTCTTTAAGCAGGGCTGCTTAGCTGTGCGGTGCTTGGGTGTTGTGTTCTTGCTCTGTCTGCTCACGGAGTGAGCCGCGCCGACCCTGTAACTGTAAGCTGAAGCTAGTGGTCCGTTCACAGGTGGAGCTGCTGCATGCTGCTTTCTCTTCCGCTGCGGCAGCCAAAACTGAACTGTTTTATACTCGTTTTTCCTAAGTTGGTTTGAATGGACTCTGGGGGTTGATTTCTTTGCTTTAATTGTTCATTTTTTGTTGTGTATTGATTATTCTTTTGCTTCCGTTTACACTTTTGTGGCAGTTATTTTGGCGTTTTGTGTTCTGCCATTAGTATTGTGTTTATTTGATTTATCTGACCTATTAATTGAGTTATTGAAGTTATTTTGATTTCGTTATTTTGGGGCAGTTTGAGTATCTTTTGTTAAGTCATTTATTATTTTTCAATTACTGCCAATTATATTGCTTTGGTTATGTATGATTTAGTTGCTGTTTGTTTTCAGTTTCATTAACATTTCTTTTTGTTGCTCTTTTTCAGTGGCTGAGCCTGGTGGCGGTGCTGGTGATCGGTGGTTCCTCTCATCTTTACTGTGTGCTGTGTGTGTCTATTTGAGTTATTTCACAAGAGTGTGTGCGTAGGTTCCTCACGTATGCCTGGGGTGTTTTCAATTTGATTTTTCTCACTGGGATCCCCCTCCTCGACCCATCGCACCTGGTGAGCCTCAGCCACATTTCCTTTATCCTTCCCCTTTTTATGGATGGTTGTGTCTTGTTTTTGGTTTTCTAATTTTAATGAATAATTTTACTAAAATGATAATAAAGAATAATTGTTTTAATGTAATCTGCCGTCTCTAGCTCCTCTGTATGAAGATATACGTGTAATTGTACAATATACCGAACTTGGTGGGTATTGGAAACAAACTTGAATTGTCCACAAGAGGTTTTGTGGACAATTCAAGTTTGTTCCCAATATTTCCCTGGGTGAAACTCCCAGGGTGGCGTTGTCGAAACCCTCGTGCTGCCACATTTGTTTTGTTTTGTTTTTTTTTTTTAATGTTGAGGTTAAAAAACAAGGGATGTGTGTCACCAGCCCTCCCTCCCACACACACATCCCCCCTCCACACACGCCTTCAGAGGAGGGAGGCTCATGGACCCGGGCGCTCTGTTCCCTTCGGTGCCATCTGCCCGGGTCCAAGGGCTCGCTAGTCCCCGAACTGAGCCTGAGCCCAGAGAGGACCCATGCAGGCTCAATCCGGGGACAAGCTATCCCTGCATCCAGGGCATCTCAACCACTCTCCAAAGAAAGTGTGTAGAGTGATTTTATGTGTCAGAGAGGTCCTACCTATAACCTCGGTTTGGAACATGAAGGGAATTCTTTGTGACGTCACACATCACGTGCTCCATTCATGTTCGGGATTCACGTATACACTCCATGAACGCCACACTGTGACGTCGTGTTCAGGAATCAGCCTCGAGGCCAATCAACGCAACGCTATTGTTTTTTGTTTTGTTTTGTTTTTTTAATGTTGATGTAGCAGGATGAGCCCTGCTGCTCCTCATTATGAGTAATGCTGGCCTATCGCCACCTGGGGGCACTAAAAGGGAGGCAGAGATGATTCTGCCCCCTCTTGCTCTTCGGTGGGCGGCTCCGCTCTGTCCCGCTTGCCTCACTTCCTGGTGGTCACCGATGCAGGTAGGTTTGCGGCATGTGTTTTAATCACGCGTTGCATGGTTTTTAGCATGCTCCATTGTTGGTATCCTCTGCTGTTGCAGCTCTGAGCCTTAGGAGCAGGACGCACGCCTCTCCCTCTGTTGCGCAACGACGCGCCGGATCGTTATGTACGCCACACGGCGCTCGATTCATTCAGTAATGTAATCATGAAGCTCTCATTAAAATGGCTTTTTTTATTATTTGTTAGGCGCTACGTGATAGCCAATAGGCTATCACGTAGCGTACGAGAATCCGCTGCTGTTTTGCTGTGCTGCTGTGCTGCTGTTTTGCCTCGCTGATTCCTGTGAATATCTGCCTCCACTCACGGTCTGTAAGCGGTGTTCTCCTCCTGCCTGCCTGTCCGCCTGTCTGTCTGTCCGCCGCCTGCATGTTTGCATGCCCCCCTGTGCCTGCTATTCGCTGCCCATCCTACCGGGGCCTTGTCTTTAAGCAGGGCTGCTTAGCTGTGCGGTGCTTGGGTGTTGTGTTCTTGCTCTGTCTGCTCACGGAGTGAGCCGCGCCGACCCTGTAACTGTAAGCTGAAGCTAGTGGTCCGTTCACAGGTGGAGCTGCTGCATGCTGCTTTCTCTTCCGCTGCGGCAGCCAAAACTGAACTGTTTTATACTCGTTTTTCCTAAGTTGGTTTGAATGGACTCTGGGGGTTGATTTCTTTGCTTTAATTGTTCATTTTTTGTTGTGTATTGATTATTCTTTTGCTTCCGTTTACACTTTTGTGGCAGTTATTTTGGCGTTTTGTGTTCTGCCATTAGTATTGTGTTTATTTGATTTATCTGACCTATTAATTGAGTTATTGAAGTTATTTTGATTTCGTTATTTTGGGGCAGTTTGAGTATCTTTTGTTAAGTCATTTATTATTTTTCAATTACTGCCAATTATATTGCTTTGGTTATGTATGATTTAGTTGCTGTTTGTTTTCAGTTTCATTAACATTTCTTTTTGTTGCTCTTTTTCAGTGGCTGAGCCTGGTGGCGGTGCTGGTGATCGGTGGTTCCTCTCATCTTTACTGTGTGCTGTGTGTGTCTATTTGAGTTATTTCACAAGAGTGTGTGCGTAGGTTCCTCACGTATGCCTGGGGTGTTTTCAATTTGATTTTTCTCACTGGGATCCCCCTCCTCGACCCATCGCACCTGGTGAGCCTCAGCCACATTTCCTTTATCCTTCCCCTTTTTATGGATGGTTGTGTCTTGTTTTTGGTTTTCTAATTTTAATGAATAATTTTACTAAAATGATAATAAAGAATAATTGTTTTACTGTAATCTGCCGTCTCGAGCTCCTCTGTATGAAGATATACATGTAATTGTACAATATACCGAACTTGGTGGGTATTGGAAACAAACTTGAATTGTCCACAAGAGGTTTTGTGGACAATTCAAGTTTGTTCCCAATATTTCCCTGGGTGAAACTCCCAGGGTGGCGTTGTCGAAACCCTCGTGCTTCCACATTTGTTTTGTTTTGTTTTTTTTTTTTAATGTTGAGGTTAAAAAACAAGGGATGTGTGTCACCAGCCCTCCCTCCCACACACACATCCCCCCTCCACACACGCCTTCAGAGGAGGGAGGCTCATGGACCCGGGCGCTCTGTTCCCTTCGGTGCCATCTGCCCGGGTCCAAGGGCTCGCTAGTCCCCGAACTGAGCCTGAGCCCAGAGAGGACCCATGCAGGCTCAATCCGGGGACAAGCTATCCCTGCATCCAGGGCATCTCAACCACTCTCCAAAGAAAGTGTGTAGAGTGATTTTATGTGTCAGAGAGGTCCTACCTATAACCTCGGTTTGGAACATGAAGGGAATTCTTTGTGACGTCACACATCACGTGCTCCATTCATGTTCGGGATTCACGTATACACTCCATGAACGCCACACTGTGACGTCGTGTTCAGGAATCAGCCTCGAGGCCAATCAACGCAACGCTATTGTTTTTTGTTTTGTTTTGTTTTTTTAATGTTGATGTAGCAGGATGAGCCCTGCTGCTCCTCATTATGAGTAATGCTGGCCTATCGCCACCTGGGGGCACTAAAAGGGAGGCAGAGATGATTCTGCCCCCTCTTGCTCTTCGGTGGGCGGCTCCGCTCTGTCCCGCTTGCCTCACTTCCTGGTGGTCACCGATGCAGGTAGGTTTGCGGCATGTGTTTTAATCACGCGTTGCATGGTTTTTAGCATGCTCCATTGTTGGTATCCTCTGCTGTTGCAGCTCTGAGCCTTAGGAGCAGGACGCACGCCTCTCCCTCTGTTGCGCAACGACGCGCCGGATCGTTATGTACGCCACACGGCGCTCGATTCATTCAGTAATGTAATCATGAAGCTCTCATTAAAATGGCTTTTTTTTATTATTTGTTAGGCGCTACGTGATAGCCTATTTGTGGGTAGGGGAGACGAGAATCCGCTGCTGTTTTGCTGTGCTGCTGTGCTGCTGTTTTGCCTCGCTGATTCCTGTGAATATCTGCCTCCACTCACAGTCTGTAAGCGGTGTTCTCCGCCTGCCTGCCTGTCCGCCTGTCTGTCTGTCCGCCGCCTGCATGTTTGCATGCCCCCCTGTGCCTGCTATTCGCTGCCCATCCTACGGGGGCCTTGTCTTTAAGCAGGGCTGCTTAGCTGTGCGGTGCTTGGGTGTTGTGTTCTTGCTCTGTCTGCTCACGGAGTGAGCCGCGCCGACCCTGTAACTGTAAGCTGAAGCTAGTGGTCCGTTCACAGGTGGAGCTGCTGCATGCTGCTTTCTCTTCCGCTGCGGCAGCCAAAACTGAACTGTTTTATACTCGTTTTTCCTAAGTTGGTTTGAATGGACTCTGGGGGTTGATTTCTTTGCTTTAATTGTTCATTTTTTGTTGTGTATTGATTATTCTTTTGCTTCCGTTTACACTTTTGTGGCAGTTATTTTGGCGTTTTGTGTTCTGCCATTAGTATTGTGTTTATTTGATTTATCTGACCTATTAATTGAGTTATTGAAGTTATTTTGATTTCGTTATTTTGGGGCAGTTTGAGTATCTTTTGTTAAGTCATTTATTATTTTTCAATTACTGCCAATTATATTGCTTTGGTTATGTATGATTTAGTTGCTGTTTGTTTTCAGTTTCATTAACATTTCTTTTTGTTGCTCTTTTTCAGTGGCTGAGCCTGGTGGCGGTGCTGGTGATCGGTGGTTCCTCTCATCTTTACTGTGTGCTGTGTGTGTCTATTTGAGTTATTTCACAAGAGTGTGTGCGTAGGTTCCTCACGTATGCCTGGGGTGTTTTCAATTTGATTTTTCTCACTGGGATCCCCCTCCTCGACCCATCGCACCTGGTGAGCCTCAGCCACATTTCCTTTATCCTTCCCCTTTTTATGGATGGTTGTGTCTTGTTTTTGGTTTTCTAATTTTAATGAATAATTTTACTAAAATAATAATAAAGAATAATTGTTTTACTGTAATCTGCCGTCTCGAGCTCCTCTGTATGAAGATATACATGTAATTGTACAATATACCGAACTTGGTGGGTATTGGAAACAAACTTGAATTGTCCACAAGAGGTTTTGTGGACAATTCAAGTTTGTTTCCAATATTTCCCTGGGTGAAACTCCCAGGGTGGCGTTGACGAAACCCTCGTGCTGCCACATTTGTTTTGTTTTGTTTTTTTTAATGTTGAGGTTAAAAATCAAGGGATGTGTGTCACCAGCCCTCCCACCCACACACACATCCCCCCTCCACACACGCCTTCAGAGGAGGGAGGCTCATGGACC
The DNA here is from genome assembly GCA_030710495.1 of Labroides dimidiatus. Lineage (NCBI taxonomy): Eukaryota > Metazoa > Chordata > Actinopteri > Labriformes > Labridae > Labroides > Labroides dimidiatus. Next base: position 34,109,776 of record CM061143.1, on the reverse strand, counting down.
CGGGCGCTCTGTTCCCTTCGGTGCCATCTGCCCGGGTCCAAGGGCTCGCTAGTCCCCGAACTGAGCCTGAGCCCAGAGAGGACCCATGCAGGCTCAATCCGGGGACAAGCTATCCCTGCATCCAGGGCATCTCAACCACTCTCCAAAGAAAGTGTGTAGAGTGATTTTATGTGTCAGAGAGGTCCTACCTATAACCTCGGTTTGGAACATGAAGGGAATTCTTTGTGACGTCACACATCACGTGCTCCATTCATGTTCGGGATTCACATATACACTCCATGAACGCCGCCACACAGTGACGTCATGTTCAGGAATCAGCCTCGAGGCCAATCAACGCAACGCTATTGTTTTTTGTTTTGTTTTGTTTTTTTAATGTTGAGGTTAAAAAACAAGGGATGTGTGTCACCAGCCCTCCCACCCACACACACATCCCCCCTCCACACACGCCTTCAGAGGAGGGAGGCTCATGGACCCGGGCGCTCTGTTCCCTTCGGTGCCATCTGCCCGGGTCCAAGGGCTCGCTAGTCCCCGAACTGAGCCTGAGCCCAGAGAGGACCCATGCAGGCTCAATCCGGGGACAAGCTATCCCTGCATCCAGGGCATCTCAACCACTCTCCAAAGAAAGTGTGTAGAGTGATTTTATGTGTCAGAGAGGTCCTACCTATAACCTCGGTTTGGAACATGAAGGGAATTCTTTGTGACGTCACACATCACGTGCTCCATTCATGTTCGGGATTCACATATACACTCCATGAACGCCACACTGTGACGTCGTGTTCAGGAATCAGCCTCGAGGCCAATCAACGCAACGCTATTGTTTTTTGTTTTGTTTTGTTTTTTTAATGTTGATGTAGCAGGATGAGCCCTGCTGCTCCTCATTATGAGTAATGCTGGCCTATCGCCACCTGGGGGCACTCTATAAAAGGGAGGCAGAGATGATTCTGCCCCCTCTTGCTCTTCGGTGGGCGGCTCCGCTCTGTCCCGCTTGCCTCACTTCCTGGTGGTCACCGATGCAGGTAGGTTTGCGGCATGTGTTTTAATCACGCGTTGCATGGTTTTTAGCATGCTCCATTGTTGGTATCCTCTGCTGTTGCAGCTCTGAGCCTTAGGAGCAGGACGCACGCCTCTCCCTCTGTTGCGCAACGACGCGCCGGATCGTTATGTACGCCACACGGCGCTCGATTCATTCAGTAATGTAATCATGAAGCTCTCATTAAAATGGCTTTTTTTATTATTTGTTAGGCGCTACGTGATAGCCAATAGGCTATCACGTAGCGTACGAGAATCCGCTGCTGTTTTGCTGTGCTGCTGTGCTGCTGTTTTGCCTCGCTGATTCCTGTGAATATCTGCCTCCACTCACGGTCTGTAAGCGGTGTTCTCCGCCTGCCTGCCTGTCCGCCTGTCTGTCTGTCCGCCGCCTGCATGTTTGCATGCCCCCCTGTGCCTGCTATTCGCTGCCCATCCTACGGGGGCCTTGTCTTTAAGCAGGGCTGCTTAGCTGTGCGGTGCTTGGGTGTTGTGTTCTTGCTCTGTCTGCTCACGGAGTGAGCCGCGCCGACCCTGTAACTGTAAGCTGAAGCTAGTGGTCCGTTCACAGGTGGAGCTGCTGCATGCTGCTTTCTCTTCCGCTGCGGCAGCCAAAACTGAACTGTTTTATACTCGTTTTTCCTAAGTTGGTTTGAATGGACTCTGGGGGTTGATTTCTTTGCTTTAATTGTTCATTTTTTGTTGTGTATTGATTATTCTTTTGCTTCCGTTTACACTTTTGTGGCAGTTATTTTGGCGTTTTGTGTTCTGCCATTAGTATTGTGTTTATTTGATTTATCTGACCTATTAATTGAGTTATTGAAGTTATTTTGATTTCGTTATTTTGGGGCAGTTTGAGTATCTTTTGTTAAGTCATTTATTATTTTTCAATTACTGCCAATTATATTGCTTTGGTTATGTATGATTTAGTTGCTGTTTGTTTTCAGTTTCATTAACATTTCTTTTTGTTGCTCTTTTTCAGTGGCTGAGCCTGGTGGCGGTGCTGGTGATCGGTGGTTCCTCTCATCTTTACTGTGTGCTGTGTGTGTCTATTTGAGTTATTTCACAAGAGTGTGTGCGTAGGTTCCTCACGTATGCCTGGGGTGTTTTCAATTTGATTTTTCTCACTGGGATCCCCCTCCTCGACCCATCGCACCTGGTGAGCCTCAGCCACATTTCCTTTATCCTTCCCCTTTTTATGGATGGTTGTGTCTTGTTTTTGGTTTTCTAATTTTAATGAATAATTTTACTAAAATAATAATAAAGAATAATTGTTTTACTGTAATCTGCCGTCTCGAGCTCCTCTGTATGAAGATATACATGTAATTGTACAATATACCGAACTTGGTGGGTATTGGAAACAAACTTGAATTGTCCACAAGAGGTTTTGTGGACAATTCAAGTTTGTTTCCAATATTTCCCTGGGTGAAACTCCCAGGGTGGCGTTGTCGAAACCCTCGTGCTGCCACATTTGTTTTGTTTTGTTTTTTTTAATGTTGAGGTTAAAAAACAAGGGATGTGTGTCACCAGCCCTCCCACCCACACACACATCCCCCCTCCACACACGCCTTCAGAGGAGGGAGGCTCATGGACCCGGGTGCTCTGTTCCCTTCGGTGCCATCTGCCCGGGTCCAAGGGCTCGCTAGTCCCCGAACTGAGCCTGAGCCCAGAGAGGACCCATGCAGGCTCAATCCGGGGACAAGCTATCCCTGCATCCAGGGCATCTCAACCACTCTCCAAAGAAAGTGTGTAGAGTGATTTTATGTGTCAGAGAGGTCCTACCTATAACCTCGGTTTGGAACATGAAGGGAATTCTTTGTGACGTCACACATCACGTGCTCCATTCATGTTCGGGATTCACGTATACACTCCATGAACGCCACACTGTGACGTCATGTTCAGGAATCAGCCTCGAGGCCAATCAACGCAACGCTATTGTTTTTTGTTTTGTTTTGTTTTTTTAATGTTGAGGTTAAAAAACAAGGGATGTGTGTCACCAGCCCTCCCACCCACACACACATCCCCCCTCCACACACGCCTTCAGAGGAGGGAGGCTCATGGACCCGGGCGCTCTGTTCCCTTCGGTGCCATCTGCCCGGGTCCAAGGGCTCGCTAGTCCCCGAACTGAGCCTGAGCCCAGAGAGGACCCATGCAGGCTCAATCCGGGGACAAGCTATCCCTGCATCCAGGGCATCTCAACCACTCTCCAAAGAAAGTGTGTAGAGTGATTTTATGTGTCAGAGAGGTCCTACCTATAACCTCGGTTTGGAACATGAAGGGAATTCTTTGTGACGTCACACATCACGTGCTCCATTCATGTTCGGGATTCACATATACACTCCATGAACGCCACACTGTGACGTCGTGTTCAGGAATCAGCCTCGAGGCCAATCAACGCAACGCTATTGTTTTTTGTTTTGTTTTGTTTTTTTAATGTTGATGTAGCAGGATGAGCCCTGCTGCTCCTCATTATGAGTAATGCTGGCCTATCGCCACCTGGGGGCACTCTATAAAAGGGAGGCAGAGATGATTCTGCCCCCTCTTGCTCTTCGGTGGGCGGCTCCGCTCTGTCCCGCTTGCCTCACTTCCTGGTGGTCACCGATGCAGGTAGGTTTGCGGCATGTGTTTTAATCACGCGTTGCATGGTTTTTAGCATGCTCCATTGTTGGTATCCTCTGCTGTTGCAGCTCTGAGCCTTAGGAGCAGGACGCACGCCTCTCCCTCTGTTGCGCAACGACGCGCCGGATCGTTATGTACGCCACACGGCGCTCGATTCATTCAGTAATGTAATCATGAAGCTCTCATTAAAATGGCTTTTTTTATTATTTGTTAGGCGCTACGTGATAGCCTATTTGTGGGTAGGGGAGACGAGAATCCGCTGCTGTTTTGCTGTGCTGCTGTTTTGCCTCGCTGATTCCTGTGAATATCTGCCTCCACTCACGGTCTGTAAGCGGTGTTCTCCGCCTGCCTGCCTGTCCGCCTGTCTGTCTGTCCGCCGCCTGCATGTTTGCATGCCCCCCTGTGCCTGCTATTCGCTGCCCATCCTACGGGGGCCTTGTCTTTAAGCAGGGCTGCTTAGCTGTGCGGTGCTTGGGTGTTGTGTTCTTGCTCTGTCTGCTCACGGAGTGAGCCGCGCCGACCCTGTAACTGTAAGCTGAAGCTAGTGGTCCGTTCACAGGTGGAGCTGCTGCATGCTGCTTTCTCTTCCGCTGCGGCAGCCAAAACTGAACTGTTTTATACTCGTTTTTCCTAAGTTGGTTTGAATGGACTCTGGGGGTTGATTTCTTTGCTTTAATTGTTCATTTTTTGTTGTGTATTGATTATTCTTTTGCTTCCGTTTACACTTTTGTGGCAGTTATTTTGGCGTTTTGTGTTCTGCCATTAGTATTGTGTTTATTTGATTTATCTGACCTATTAATTGAGTTATTGAAGTTATTTTGATTTCGTTATTTTGGGGCAGTTTGAGTATCTTTTGTTAAGTCATTTATTATTTTTCAATTACTGCCAATTATATTGCTTTGGTTATGTATGATTTAGTTGCTGTTTGTTTTCAGTTTCATTAACATTTCTTTTTGTTGCTCTTTTTCAGTGGCTGAGCCTGGTGGCGGTGCTGGTGATCGGTGGTTCCTCTCATCTTTACTGTGTGCTGTGTGTGTCTATTTGAGTTATTTCACAAGAGTGTGTGCGTAGGTTCCTCACGTATGCCTGGGGTGTTTTCAATTTGATTTTTCTCACTGGGATCCCCCTCCTCGACCCATCGCACCTGGTGAGCCTCAGCCACATTTCCTTTATCCTTCCCCTTTTTATGGATGGTTGTGTCTTGTTTTTGGTTTTCTAATTTTAATGAATAATTTTACTAAAATGATAATAAAGAATAATTGTTTTAATGTAATCTGCCGTCTCTAGCTCCTCTGTATGAAGATATACGTGTAATTGTACAATATACCGAACTTGGTGGGTATTGGAAACAAACTTGAATTGTCCACAAGAGGTTTTGTGGACAATTCAAGTTTGTTCCCAATATTTCCCTGGGTGAAACTCCCAGGGTGGCGTTGTCGAAACCCTCGTGCTTCCACATTTGTTTTGTTTTGTTTTTTTTTTTTAATGTTGAGGTTAAAAAACAAGGGATGTGTGTCACCAGCCCTCCCTCCCACACACACATCCCCCCTCCACACACGCCTTCAGAGGAGGGAGGCTCATGGACCCGGGCGCTCTGTTCCCTTCGGTGCCATCTGCCCGGGTCCAAGGGCTCGCTAGTCCCCGAACTGAGCCTGAGCCCAGAGAGGACCCATGCAGGCTCAATCCGGGGACAAGCTATCCCTGCATCCAGGGCATCTCAACCACTCTCCAAAGAAAGTGTGTAGAGTGATTTTATGTGTCAGAGAGGTCCTACCTATAACCTCGGTTTGGAACATGAAGGGAATTCTTTGTGACGTCACACATCACGTGCTCCATTCATGTTCGGGATTCACGTATACACTCCATGAACGCCACACTGTGACGTCGTGTTCAGGAATCAGCCTCGAGGCCAATCAACGCAACGCTATTGTTTTTTGTTTTGTTTTGTTTTTTTAATGTTGATGTAGCAGGATGAGCCCTGCTGCTCCTCATTATGAGTAATGCTGGCCTATCGCCACCTGGGGGCACTAAAAGGGAGGCAGAGATGATTCTGCCCCCTCTTGCTCTTCGGTGGGCGGCTCCGCTCTGTCCCGCTTGCCTCACTTCCTGGTGGTCACCGATGCAGGTAGGTTTGCGGCATGTGTTTTAATCACGCGTTGCATGGTTTTTAGCATGCTCCATTGTTGGTATCCTCTGCTGTTGCAGCTCTGAGCCTTAGGAGCAGGACGCACGCCTCTCCCTCTGTTGCGCAACGACGCGCCGGATCGTTATGTACGCCACACGGCGCTCGATTCATTCAGTAATGTAATCATGAAGCTCTCATTAAAATGGCTTTTTTTATTATTTGTTAGGCGCTACGTGATAGCCTATTTGTGGGTAGGGGAGACGAGAATCCGCTGCTGTTTTGCTGTGCTGCTGTGCTGCTGTTTTGCCTCGCTGATTCCTGTGAATATCTGCCTCCACTCACAGTCTGTAAGCGGTGTTCTCCGCCTGCCTGCCTGTCCGCCTGTCTGTCTGTCCGCCGCCTGCATGTTTGCATGCCCCCCTGTGCCTGCTATTCGCTGCCCATCCTACGGGGGCCTTGTCTTTAAGCAGGGCTGCTTAGCTGTGCGGTGCTTGGGTGTTGTGTTCTTGCTCTGTCTGCTCACGGAGTGAGCCGCGCCGACCCTGTAACTGTAAGCTGAAGCTAGTGGTCCGTTCACAGGTGGAGCTGCTGCATGCTGCTTTCTCTTCCGCTGCGGCAGCCAAAACTGAACTGTTTTATACTCGTTTTTCCTAAGTTGGTTTGAATGGACTCTGGGGGTTGATTTCTTTGCTTTAATTGTTCATTTTTTGTTGTGTATTGATTATTCTTTTGCTTCCGTTTACACTTTTGTGGCAGTTATTTTGGCGTTTTGTGTTCTGCCATTAGTATTGTGTTTATTTGATTTATCTGACCTATTAATTGAGTTATTGAAGTTATTTTGATTTCGTTATTTTGGGGCAGTTTGAGTATCTTTTGTTAAGTCATTTATTATTTTTCAATTACTGCCAATTATATTGCTTTGGTTATGTATGATTTAGTTGCTGTTTGTTTTCAGTTTCATTAACATTTCTTTTTGTTGCTCTTTTTCAGTGGCTGAGCCTGGTGGCGGTGCTGGTGATCGGTGGTTCCTCTCATCTTTACTGTGTGCTGTGTGTGTCTATTTGAGTTATTTCACAAGAGTGTGTGCGTAGGTTCCTCACGTATGCCTGGGGTGTTTTCAATTTGATTTTTCTCACTGGGATCCCCCTCCTCGACCCATCGCACCTGGTGAGCCTCAGCCACATTTCCTTTATCCTTCCCCTTTTTATGGATGGTTGTGTCTTGTTTTTGGTTTTCTAATTTTAATGAATAATTTTACTAAAATAATAATAAAGAATAATTGTTTTACTGTAATCTGCCGTCTCGAGCTCCTCTGTATGAAGATATACATGTAATTGTACAATATACCGAACTTGGTGGGTATTGGAAACAAACTTGAATTGTCCACAAGAGGTTTTGTGGACAATTCAAGTTTGTTTCCAATATTTCCCTGGGTGAAACTCCCAGGGTGGCGTTGACGAAACCCTCGTGCTGCCACATTTGTTTTGTTTTGTTTTTTTTAATGTTGAGGTTAAAAATCAAGGGATGTGTGTCACCAGCCCTCCCACCCACACACACATCCCCCCTCCACACACGCCTTCAGAGGAGGGAGGCTCATGGACCCGGGCGCTCTGTTCCCTTCGGTGCCATCTGCCCGGGTCCAAGGGCTCGCTAGTCCCCGAACTGAGCCTGAGCCCAGAGAGGACCCATGCAGGCTCAATCCGGGGACAAGCTATCCCTGCATCCAGGGCATCTCAACCACTCTCCAAAGAAAGTGTGTAGAGTGATTTTATGTGTCAGAGAGGTCCTACCTATAACCTCGGTTTGGAACATGAAGGGAATTCTTTGTGACGTCACACATCACGTGCTCCATTCATGTTCGGGATTCACATATACACTCCATGAACGCCGCCACACAGTGACGTCATGTTCAGGAATCAGCCTCGAGGCCAATCAACGCAACGCTATTGTTTTTTGTTTTGTTTTGTTTTTTTAATGTTGAGGTTAAAAAACAAGGGATGTGTGTCACCAGCCCTCCCACCCACACACACATCCCCCCTCCACACACGCCTTCAGAGGAGGGAGGCTCATGGACCCGGGCGCTCTGTTCCCTTCGGTGCCATCTGCCCGGGTCCAAGGGCTCGCTAGTCCCCGAACTGAGCCTGAGCCCAGAGAGGACCCATGCAGGCTCAATCCGGGGACAAGCTATCCCTGCATCCAGGGCATCTCAACCACTCTCCAAAGAAAGTGTGTAGAGTGATTTTATGTGTCAGAGAGGTCCTACCTATAACCTCGGTTTGGAACATGAAGGGAATTCTTTGTGACGTCACACATCACGTGCTCCATTCATGTTCGGGATTCACATATACACTCCATGAACGCCACACTGTGACGTCGTGTTCAGGAATCAGCCTCGAGGCCAATCAACGCAACGCTATTGTTTTTTGTTTTGTTTTGTTTTTTTAATGTTGATGTAGCAGGATGAGCCCTGCTGCTCCTCATTATGAGTAATGCTGGCCTATCGCCACCTGGGGGCACTCTATAAAAGGGAGGCAGAGATGATTCTGCCCCCTCTTGCTCTTCGGTGGGCGGCTCCGCTCTGTCCCGCTTGCCTCACTTCCTGGTGGTCACCGATGCAGGTAGGTTTGCGGCATGTGTTTTAATCACGCGTTGCATGGTTTTTAGCATGCTCCATTGTTGGTATCCTCTGCTGTTGCAGCTCTGAGCCTTAGGAGCAGGACGCACGCCTCTCCCTCTGTTGCGCAACGACGCGCCGGATCGTTATGTACGCCACACGGCGCTCGATTCATTCAGTAATGTAATCATGAAGCTCTCATTAAAATGGCTTTTTTTTTATTATTATTTGTTAGGCGCTACGTGATAGCCTATTTGTGGGTAGGGGAGACGAGAATCCGCTGCTGTTTTGCTGTGCTGCTGTGCTGCTGTTTTGCCTCGCTGATTCCTGTGAATATCTGCCTCCACTCACGGTCTGTAAGCGGTGTTCTCCGCCTGCCTGTCCGCCTGTCTGTCCGCCGCCTGCATGTTTGCATGCCCCCCTGTGCCTGCTATTCGCTGCCCATCCTACGGGGGCCTTGTCTTTAAGCAGGGCTGCTTAGCTGTGCGGTGCTTGGGTGTTGTGTTCTTGCTCTGTCTGCTCACGGAGTGAGCCGCGCCGACCCTGTAACTGTAAGCTGAAGCTAGTGGTCCGTTCACAGGTGGAGCTGCTGCATGCTGCTTTCTCTTCCGCTGCGGCAGCCAAAACTGAACTGTTTTATACTCGTTTTTCCTAAGTTGGTTTGAATGGACTCTGGGGGTTGATTTCTTTGCTTTAATTGTTCATTTTTTGTTGTGTATTGATTATTCTTTTGCTTCCGTTTACACTATTGTGGCAGTTATTTTGGCGTTTTGTGTTCTGCCATTAGTATTGTGTTTATTTGATTTATCTGACCTATTAATTGAGTTATTGAAGTTATTTTGATTTCGTTATTTTGGGGCAGTTTGAGTATCTTTTGTTAAGTCATTTATTATTTTTCAATTACTGCCAATTATATTGCTTTGGTTATGTATGATTTAGTTGCTGTTTGTTTTCAGTTTCATTAACATTTCTTTTTGTTGCTCTTTTTCATTGGCTGAGCCTGGTGGCGGTGCTGGTGATCGGTGGTTCCTCTCATCTTTACTGTGTGCTGTGTGTGTCTATTTGAGTTATTTCACAAGAGTGTGTGCGTAGGTTCCTCACGTATGCCTGGGGTGTTTTCAATTTGATTTTTCTCACTGGGATCCCCCTCCTCGACCCATCGCACCTGGTGAGCCTCAGCCACATTTCCTTTATCCTTCCCCTTTTTATGGGTGGTTGTGTCTTGTTTTTGGTTTTTCTAATTTTGATGAATAATTTTACTAAAATAATAATAAAGAATAATTGTTTTACTGTAATCTGCCGTCTCGAGCTCCTCTGTATGAAGATATACATGTAATTGTACAATATACCGAACTTGGTGGGTATTGGAAACGAACTTGAATTGTCCACAAGAGGTTTTGTGGACAATTCAAGTTTGTTTCCAATATTTCCCTGGGTGAAACTCCCAGGGTGGCGTTGTCGAAACCCTCGTGCTGCCACATTTGTTTTTTTTTTTTTTTTTTTTTTAATGTTGAGGTTAAAAATCAAGGGATGTGTGTCACCAGCCCTCCCACCCACACACGCCTTCAGAGGAGGGAGGCTCATGGACCCGGGCGCTCTGTTCCCTTCGGTGCCATCTGCCCGGGTCCAAGGGCTCGCTAGTCCCCGAACTGAGCCTGAGCCCAGAGAGGACCCATGCAGGCTCAATCCGGGGACAAGCTATCCCTGCATCCAGGGCATCTCAACCACTCTCCAAAGAAAGTGTGTAGAGTGATTTTATGTGTCAGAGAGGTCCTACCTATAACCTCGGTTTGGAACATGAAGGGAATTCTTTGTGACGTCACACATCACGTGCTCCATTCATGTTCGGGATTCACGTATACACTCCATGAACGCCACACTGTGACGTCATGTTCAGGAATCAGCCTCGAGGCCAATCAACGCAACGCTATTGTTTTTTGTTTTGTTTTGTTTTTTTAATGTTGAGGTTAAAAAACAAGGGATGTGTGTCCCCAGCCCTCCCACCCACACACACATCCCCCCTCCACACACGCCTTCAGAGGAGGGAGGCTCATGGACCCGGGCGCTCTGTTCCCTTCGGTGCCATCTGCCCGGGTCCAAGGGCTCGCTAGTCCCCGAACTGAGCCTGAGCCCAGAGAGGACCCATGCAGGCTCAATCCGGGGACAAGCTATCCCTGCATCCAGGGCATCTCAACCACTCTCCAAAGAAAGTGTGTAGAGTGATTTTATGTGTCAGAGAGGTCCTACCTATAACCTCGGTTTGGAACATGAAGGGAATTCTTTGTGACGTCACACATCACGTGCTCCATTCATGTTCGGGATTCACATATACACTCCATGAACGCCACACTGTGACGTCGTGTTCAGGAATCAGCCTCGAGGCCAATCAACGCAACGCTATTGTTTTTTGTTTTGTTTTGTTTTTTTAATGTTGATGTAGCAGGATGAGCCCTGCTGCTCCTCATTATGAGTAATGCTGGCCTATCGCCACCTGGGGGCACTCTATAAAAGGGAGGCAGAGATGATTCTGCCCCCTCTTGCTCTTCGGTGGGCGGCTCCGCTCTGTCCCGCTTGCCTCACTTCCTGGTGGTCACCGATGCAGGTAGGTTTGCGGCATGTGTTTTAATCACGCGTTGCATGGTTTTTAGCATGCTCCATTGTTGGTATCCTCTGCTGTTGCAGCTCTGAGCCTTAGGAGCAGGACGCACGCCTCTCCCTCTGTTGCGCAACGACGCGCCGGATCGTTATGTACGCCACACGGCGCTCGATTCATTCAGTAATGTAATCATGAAGCTCTCATTAAAATGGCTTTTTTTATTATTTGTTAGGCGCTACGTGATAGCCTATTTGTGGGTAGGGGAGACGAGAATCCGCTGCTGTTTTGCTGTGCTGCTGTTTTGCCTCGCTGATTCCTGTGAATATCTGCCTCCACTCACGGTCTGTAAGCGGTGTTCTCCGCCTGCCTGCCTGTCCGCCTGTCTGTCTGTCCGCCGCCTGCATGTTTGCATGCCCCCCTGTGCCTGCTATTCGCTGCCCATCCTACGGGGGCCTTGTCTTTAAGCAGGGCTGCTTGGCTGTGCGGTGCTTGGGTGTTGTGTTCTTGCTCTGTCTGCTCACGGAGTGAGCCGCGCCGACCCTGTAACTGTAAGCTGAAGCTAGTGGTCCGTTCACAGGTGGAGCTGCTGCATGCTGCTTTCTCTTCCGCTGCGGCAGCCAAAACTGAACTGTTTTATACTCGTTTTTCCTAAGTTGGTTTGAATGGACTCTGGGGGTTGATTTCTTTGCTTTAATTGTTCATTTTTTATTGTGTATTGATTATTCTTTTGCTTCCGTTTACACTTTTGTGGCAGTTATTTTGGCGTTTTGTGTTCTGCCATTAGTATTGTGTTTATTTGATTTATCTGACCTATTAATTGAGTTATTGAAGTTATTTTGATTTCGTTATTTTGGGGCAGTTTGAGTATCTTTTGTTAAGTCATTTATTATTTTTCAATTACTGCCAATTATATTGCTTTGGTTATGTATGATTTAGTTGCTGTTTGTTTTCAGTTTCATTAACATTTCTTTTTGTTGCTCTTTTTCAGTGGCTGAGCCTGGTGGCGGTGCTGGTGATCGGTGGTTCCTCTCATCTTTACTGTGTGCTGTGTGTGTCTATTTGAGTTATTTCACAAGAGTGTGTGCGTAGGTTCCTCACGTATGCCTGGGGTGTTTTCAATTTGATTTTTCTCACTGGGATCCCCCTCCTCGACCCATCGCACCTGGTGAGCCTCAGCCACATTTCCTTTATCCTTCCCCTTTTTATGGATGGTTGTGTCTTGTTTTTGGTTTTCTAATTTTAATGAATAATTTTACTAAAATAATAATAAAGAATAATTGTTTTACTGTAATCTGCCGTCTCGAGCTCCTCTGTATGAAGATATACATGTAATTGTACAATATACCGAACTTGGTGGGTATTGGAAACAAACTTGAATTGTCCACAAGAGGTTTTGTGGACAATTCAAGTTTGTTTCCAATATTTCCCTGGGTGAAACTCCCAGGGTGGCGTTGTCGAAACCCTCGTGCTGCCACATTTGTTTTTTTTTTTTGTTTTTTTTTTAATGTTGAGGTTAAAAATCAAGGGATGTGTGTCACCAGCCCTCCCACCCACACACACATCCCCCCTCCACACACGCCTTCAGAGGAGGGAGGCTCATGGACCCGGGCGCTCTGTTCCCTTCGGTGCCATCTGCCCGGGTCCAAGGGCTCGCTAGTCCCCGAACTGAGCCTGAGCCCAGAGAGGACCCATGCAGGCTCAATCCGGGGACAAGCTATCCCTGCATCCAGGGCATCTCAACCACTCTCCAAAGAAAGTGTGTAGAGTGATTTTATGTGTCAGAGAGGTCCTACCTATAACCTCGGTTTGGAACATGAAGGGAATTCTTTGTGACGTCACACATCACGTGCTCCATTCATGTTCGGGATTCACGTATACACTCCATGAACGCCACACTGTGACGTCGTGTTCAGGAATCAGCCTCGAGGCCAATCAACGCAACGCTATTGTTTTTTGTTTTGTTTTGTTTTTTTAATGTTGAGGTTAAAAAACAAGGGATGTGTGTCACCAGCCCTCCCACCCACACACACATCCCCCCTCCACACACGCCTTCAGAGGAGGGAGGCTCATGGACCCGGGCGCTCTGTTCCCTTCGGTGCCATCTGCCCGGGTCCAAGGGCTCGCTAGTCCCCGAACTGAGCCTGAGCCCAGAGAGGACCCATGCAGGCTCAATCCGGGGACAAGCTATCCCTGCATCCAGGGCATCTCAACCACTCTCCAAAGAAAGTGTGTAGAGTGATTTTATGTGTCAGAGAGGTCCTACCTATAACCTCGGTTTGGAACATGAAGGGAATTCTTTGTGACCTCACACATCACGTGCTCCGTTCATGTTCGGGATTCACATATACACTCCATGAACGCCACACTGTGACGTCGTGTTCAGGAATCAGCCTCGAGGCCAATCAACGCAACGCTATTGTTTTTTGTTTTGTTTTGTTTTTTTAATGTTGATGTAGCAGGATGAGCCCTGCTGCTCCTCATTATGAGTAATGCTGGCCTATCGCCACCTGGGGGCACTCTATAAAAGGGAGGCAGAGATGATTCTGCCCCCTCTTGCTCTTCGGTGGGCGGCTCCGCTCTGTCCCGCTTGCCTCACTTCCTGGTGGTCACCGATGCAGGTAGGTTTGCGGCATGTGTTTTAATCACGCGTTGCATGGTTTTTAGCATGCTCCATTGTTGGTATCCTCTGCTGTTGCAGCTCTGAGCCTTAGGAGCAGGACGCACGCCTCTCCCTCTGTTGCGCAACGACGCGCCGGATCGTTATGTACGCCACACGGCGCTCGATTCATTCAGTAATGTAATCATGAAGCTCTCATTAAAATGGTTTTTTTTTATTATTTGTTATGCGCTACGTGATAGCCTATTTGTGGGTAGGGGAGACGAGAATCCGCTGCTGTTTTGCTGTGCTGCTGTGCTACTGTTTTGCCTCGCTGATTCCTGTGAATATCTGCCTCCACTCACGGTCTGTAAGCGGTGTTCTCCGCCTGCCTGCCTGTCCGCCTGTCTGTCTGTCCGCCGCCTGCATGTTTGCATGCCCCCCTGTGCCTGCTATTCGCTGCCCATCCTACCGGGGCCTTGTCTTTAAGCAGGGCTGCTTAGCTGTGCGGTGCTTGGGTGTTGTGTTCTTGCTCTGTCTGCTCACGGAGTGAGCCGCGCCGACCCTGTAACTGTAAGCTGAAGCTAGTGGTCCGTTCACAGGTGGAGCTGCTGCATGCTGCTTTCTCTTCCGCTGCGGCAGCCAAAACTGAACTGTTTTATACTCGTTTTTCCTAAGTTGGTTTGAATGGACTCTGGGGGTTGATTTCTTTGCTTTAATTGTTCATTTTTTGTTGTGTATTGATTATTCTTTTGCTTCCGTTTACACTTTTGTGGCAGTTATTTTGGCGTTTTGTGTTCTGCCATTAGTATTGTGTTTATTTGATTTATCTGACCTATTAATTAGGGGCTCGGGCTTCGCATGAGCCACTATTGTTCTTCCGTTCGTTTCTTTTTTCTTTTTCTTCATCTTCCGGACAAAATTTCGGTTCGCTACTCCTCCTAGGGCTTTGAGAAAACCCCAACAAATTATATATCAAAACGTGCGGCTCGGTCCAGAATGGTGTGCTATGACTTTTCTAAGAATTTCGGCAATTTTTGGCCGAAAAAAACCAGAAAAACCGACGAAACAGTCCCATTAAGAATGAATGGGAAGGCTCCCCGAGAACACCAAAAAAACACACTTTTTCACACGGCTCCTGCCTCGCCATACTTTCAGCTAGAGACGTCATTCTTGCTTCAAAACGTTGACACATCTTTCCACGGCTTAAGTTTCAAGGGGCATTCTGCTGTCTTCAATAGTTTTTGAGAAAACAAAGGTAAAGCAACACAAAGTTTTGAGTTTTTTCACTAAAACTCAGCTCTCACAGTGCGTGACATCATCAGTTAGAGTGGGAGCTGCAGCTCATGACACACAAGGAATTTCCCAAATAAATGTCTCGTGGGACCACAAATTTCACTCCACGGTAATAAAAATTACATCAAAACGTAGGTATTTCCGTTGCGCTTCTGTCAAAGCAGCCTTTGAAGTCAAAGGATGGAGCTCTTAGTCAGGAAAGGGCCAACTGTCAGCCAAACCTGACCACCTCTCTGTATTTACTTTCATTATGAATCTCTCGGTTTTTTCAGAAAAGGGTCACTCATTTTCAACTCGGCCGTGAGGGCAAATTCTTGACCCTACAAATATAAACTGCACATTGACGGATTCCTCCGCCCGTCTGGATTTTCACGGTGCGCTCGTTTTTCTGATAGCTATAACGGTTTGGCCACAGCGAGCATTTGTTCGGACACATGCCTCATCCCAAAAAACGGCAGAGAACAGCTGTCACAAAGAGGTGTCCCTTGATCTCCACAGCTGCTCTCAGTTAAATCGTCATGGAAACCACGCAGCTCTACATGAAAGATGACTCATAAGGACAAAACTTTGGACCGCTTCTCCTCCCAGAGCTTTAAGAAAACCCCAACAAATTATATATCAAAACGTGCGGCTCGGTCCAGAATGGCGTGCTATGACTTTTCTAAGAATTTCAGTGTTTTTTGGCCGACAAAAACCCCAGAAAAACCGACGAAAAAGTCCTATAGACAATGAATAGGGACGCTTCCCGAGAACACCAAAAAAACACACTTTTTCCCACTGCTCCTGCCTCGCCATACTTTCAGCTAGAGACATCATTCTTGCTTCAAAATGTTGACACATCTGTCCACAGCTTAAATTTCTAGGGGCATTCTGCTATCTTCAACAGTTTTTGAGAAAACAAAGGTAAAGCAACACAAAGTTTTGAGTTTTTTCACTTAAAACTCCATTTTGAATCTCTGGGGATCACTCATTTTCAACTCGGCAGTGTGGGCAAATTTTTGACCCGAATAATACAGAGTTAATCTACTCTAAATCCTGGTTAAAATTTAAAGATATAGTCAATATCAGCTTATTCTTTTGTAGCATTTCAAAATAATAGCCCTTTAAATTCCAGAATCTGAGCTATAATCTTGCCTGATTTCCGATTAGCATGAAAAGGCTAAAACCAATAATCAATCAATGATTCCACTTCAGGCTAATAGTACACCACCTCAGGATGCAATTCAGTTAATTTCAACCAATGCTGATGTAGCATTTCAAAATAAAAGCCCTTCAAATTCTTAAAAATGAGCTATATTCTTGCTTGAAATCTGATTTGTGTAAAAAGGCTAAAATCAATAATCAATCAATGATTCCACTTCAGGCTGATAGTACACCACGCCAGGATGTCATTCATTTAATATCAGCTGTTTCAGGTGTAGCATTTCAAAATAAAAGCTCTTCAAATTCTTAAAACTGAGGTGTATTATTGCCTGAACTCTGATTTGTGTAAAAAGGCTAAAACCAATAATCGATCAATGATTCCACTTCAGGAAGATAGTACATCACCTCAGGATGTGAAGAAATGAATTTGAACCAAGACTGATGTTGCATTTCAAAATAAAAGCCATTTAAATTCCAGAAACTGAGCTATAGTCTGATTTCAGATTAGGATAAAAAGGCTTAAATAAATATTCAATCAATGATTCCACCACAGACTGATAGTACACCACCTCAGGGAATCACCCAGTCATTATCAACAAATTCTGATCTAGCATTTCAAAATAAAAGCTCCTCAAATTCTCAAAACTGAGCTATGTTCTTGCCTAAAGTCTGATTTGTGTGAAAAGCCTAAAATCAATAATCAATCAATGATTTCACATCAGGCTGATAGTATACCAAGCCAGGATGTCATTCATTAAATATCAGCTGATTTTGATCTAGCATTTCAAAATAAAAGCCCTTTAAATTCCAGATACTGAGCTATAGCCTTTACTGATTTAAGATTAAGATAAAAAGGCTCAAATAAATATTCAATCAATGATTCCACTTCAGGCTGATAGTACACCACCCCAGGATGTCACTCATTTAATATCAGCTCATTCTGATGTAGCATTTCAAAATAAAAGCTCTTCAAATTCTTAAAACTGAGGTATGTTCTTGCCTGAAGTATGATTTGTGTAAAAAGGCTAAAACAAATGATCAATCAATGATTCCACTTCAGGCTGATAGTATACCACGCCAGGATGTCACTCATTCAATATCAGCTGATTCTGATTTAACATTTCAAAATAAAAGCCTTTCAAATTCTTGAAACTGAGCAAAAGTCTTGCCTGAATTCAGATTAGCATGAAAAGTCTTAAATAAATAATCAATCAGTGATTCCAATTCAGGCTGGTAGGGGTCTACCTCAGGATGCGACTCAGTTAATTTCAACCAATTCTGATGTAGCATTTCGAAATAAAAGCCCTTTAAATTCCAGATACTGAGCTACAGTCTTGCCTGATTTCAGATTAGCATAAAAAGGCTTAAACCAATAATCAATCAATTATTCCACGTCCGGCTGATAGTATACCAAGCCAGGATGTCATTCATTAAATATCAGCCGATTTTGATCTAGCATTTCAAAATAAAAGCCCTTTAAATTCCAGATACTGAGCTATAGTCTTTACTGATTTAAGATTAAGATAAAAAGGCTCAAATAAATATTCAATCAATGATTCCACTTCAGGCTGATAGTACACCACCCCAGGATGTCACTCATTTAATATCAGCTCATTCTGATGTAGCATTTCAAAATAAAAGCCCTTCAAATTCTTAAAAATGAGCTATATTCTTGCTTGAAATCTGATTTGTGTCAAAAGGCTAAAATCAATAACCAATCAATCAATTATTGCACTTCGGGCTGATAGTACACCACCACAGGACGTGACTCAGTTAAAGGAAAGCGTAGACCGCCTATGTGTACATGTGTGCGTTTATGATTGTGATTAAGGGACAATTAGGGAGAGGACACATTACAAAGTATATCAGGAAGTATATTTAGTATGCCAGCCGGCATGCGGCCCGAGCCCCTCTCACGATTTCCGTGGAAATTGTCTAGTTGAGTTATTGAAGTTATTTTGATTTCGTTATTTTGGGGCAGTTTGAGTATCTTTTGTTAAGTCATTTATTATTTTTCAATTACTGCCAATTATATTGCTTTGGTTATGTATGATTTAGTTGCTGTTTGTTTTCAGTTTCATTAACATTTCTTTTTGTTGCTCTTTTTCAGTGGCTGAGCCTGGTGGCGGTGCTGGTGATCGGTGGTTCCTCTCATCTTTACTGTGTGCTGTGTGTGTCTATTTGAGTTATTTCACAAGAGTGTGTGCGTAGGTTCCTCACGTATGCCTGGGGTGTTTTCAATTTGATTTTTCTCACTGGGATCCCCCTCCTCGACCCATCGCACCTGGTGAGCCTCAGCCACATTTCCTTTATCCTTCCCCTTTTTATGGATGGTTGTGTCTTGTTTTTGGTTTTCTAATTTTAATGAATAATTTTACTAAAATAATAATAAAGAATAATTGTTTTACTGTAATCTGCCGTCTCGAGCTCCTCTGTATGAAGATATACATGTAATTGTACAATATACCGAACTTGGTGGGTATTGGAAACAAACTTGAATTGTCCACAAGAGGTTTTGTGGACAATTCAAGTTTGTTTCCAATATTTCCCTGGGTGAAACTCCCAGGGTGGCGTTGTCGAAACCCTCATGCTGCCACATTTGTTTTTGTTTTTTTGTTTTTTTAATGTTGAGGTTAAAAATCAAGGGATGTGTGTCACCAGCCCTCCCACCCACACACACATCCCCCCTCCACACACGCCTTCAGAGGAGGGAGGCTCATGGACCCGGGCGCTTTGTTCCCTTCGGTGCCATCTGCCCGGGTCCAAGGTCTCGCTAGTCCCCGAACTGAGCCTGAGCCCAGAGAGGACCCATGCAGGCTCAATCCGGGGACAAGCTATCCCTGCATCCAGGGCATCTCAACCACTCTCCAAAGAAAGTGTGTAGAGTGATTTTATGTGTCAGAGAGGTCCTACCTATAACCTCGGTTTGGAACATGAAGGGAATTCTTTGTGACGTCACACATCACGTGCTCCATTCATGTTCGGGATTCACGTATACACTCCATGAACGCCACACTGTGACGTCGTGTTCAGGAATCAGCCTCGAGGCCAATCAACGCAACGCTATTGTTTTTTTGTTTTTTTAATGTTGATGTAGCAGGATGAGCCCTGCTGCTCCTCATTATGAGTAATGCTGGCCTATCGCCACCTGGGGGCACTCTATAAAAGGGAGGCAGAGATGATTCTGCCCCCTCTTGCTCTTCGGTGGGCGGCTCCGCTCTGTCCCGCTTGCCTCACTTCCTGGTGGTCACCGATGCAGGTAGGTTTGCGGCATGTGTTTTAATCACGCGTTGCATGGTTTTTAGCATGCTCCATTGTTGGTATCCTCTGCTGTTGCAGCTCTGAGCCTTAGGAGCAGGACGCACGCCTCTCCCTCTGTTGCGCAACGACGCGCCGGATCGTTATGTACGCCACACGGCGCTCGATTCATTCAGTAATGTAATCATGAAGCTCTCATTAAAATGGCTTTTTTTATTATTTGTTAGGCGCTACGTGATAGCCTATTTGTGGGTAGGGGAGACGAGAATCCGCTGCTGTTTTGCTGTGCTGCTGTGCTGCTGTTTTGCCTCGCTGATTCCTGTGAATATCTGCCTCCACTCACGGTCTGTAAGCGGTGTTCTCCGCCTGCCTGCCTGTCCGCCTGTCTGTCTGTCCGCCGCCTGCATGTTTGCATGCCCCCCTGTGCCTGCTATTCGCTGCCCATCCTACGGGGGCCTTGTCTTTAAGCAGGGCTGCTTAGCTGTGCGGTGCTTGGGTGTTGTGTTCTTGCTCTGTCTGCTCACGGAGTGAGCCGCGCCGACCCTGTAACTGTAAGCTGAAGCTAGTGGTCCGTTCACAGGTGGAGCTGCTGCATGCTGCTTTCTCTTCCGCTGCGGCAGCCAAAACTGAACTGTTTTATACTCGTTTTTCCTAAGTTGGTTTGAATGGACTCTGGGGGTTGATTTCTTTGCTTTAATTGTTCATTTTTTGTTGTGTATTGATTATTCTTTTGCTTCCGTTTACACTTTTGTGGCAGTTATTTTGGCGTTTTGTGTTCTGCCATTAGTATTGTGTTTATTTGATTTATCTGACCTATTAATTGAGTTATTGAAGTTATTTTGATTTCGTTATTTTGGGGCAGTTTGAGTATCTTTTGTTAAGTCATTTATTATTTTTCAATTACTGCCAATTATATTGCTTTGGTTATGTATGATTTAGTTGCTGTTTGTTTTCAGTTTCATTAACATTTCTTTTTGTTGCTCTTTTTCAGTGGCTGAGCCTGGTGGCGGTGCTGGTGATCGGTGGTTCCTCTCATCTTTACTGTGTGCTGTGTGTGTCTATTTGAGTTATTTCACAAGAGTGTGTGCGTAGGTTCCTCACGTATGCCTGGGGTGTTTTCAATTTGATTTTTCTCACTGGGATCCCCCTCCTCGACCCATCGCACCTGGTGAGCCTCAGCCACATTTCCTTTATCCTTCCCCTTTTTATGGATGGTTGTGTCTTGTTTTTGGTTTTCTAATTTTAATGAATAATTTTACTAAAATAATAATAAAGAATATTTTTTTACTGTAATCTGACGTCTCGAACTTGGTGGGTATTGGAAACAAACTTGAATTGTCCACAAGAGGTTTTGTGGACAATTCAAGTTTGTTTCCAATATTTCCCTGGGTGAAACTCCCAGAGTGGCGTTGTTGAAACCCTCGTGCTGCCACGTTTGTTTTGTTTTGTTTTTTTTAATGTTGAGGTTAAAAATCAAGGGATGTGTGTCACCAGCCCTCCCACCCACACACACACATCCCCCCTCCACACACGCCTTCAGAGGAGGGAGGCTCATGGACCCAGGCGCTCTGTTCCCTTCGGTGCCATCTGCCCGGGTCCAAGGGCTCGCTAGTCCCCGAACTGAGCCTGAGCCCAGAGAGGACCCATGCAGGCTCAATCCGGGGACAAGCTGCATCCAGGGCATCTCAACCACTCTCCAAAGAAAGTGTGTAGAGTGATTTTATGTGTCAGAGAGGTCCTACCTATAACCTCGGTTTGGAACATGAAGGGAATTCTTTGTGACGTCACACATCACGTGCTCCATTCATGTTCGGGATTCACATATACACTCCATGAACGCCGCCACACAGTGACGTCATGTTCAGGAATCAGCCTCGAGGCCAATCAACGCAACGCTATTGTTTTTTGTTTTGTTTTGTTTTTTTAATGTTGAGGTTAAAAAACAAGGGATGTGTGTCACCAGCCCTCCCACCCACACACACATCCCCCCTCCACACACGCCTTCAGAGGAGGGAGGCTCATGGACCCGGGCGCTCTGTTCCCTTCGGTGCCATCTGCCCGGGTCCAAGGGCTCGCTAGTCCCCGAACTGAGCCTGAGCCCAGAGAGGACCCATGCAGGCTCAATCCGGGGACAAGCTATCCCTGCATCCAGGGCATCTCAACCACTCTCCAAAGAAAGTGTGTAGAGTGATTTTATGTGTCAGAGAGGTCCTACCTATAACCTCGGTTTGGAACATGAAGGGAATTCTTTGTGACGTCACACATCACGTGCTCCATTCATGTTCGGGATTCACGTATACACTCCATGAACGCCACACTGTGACGTCATGTTCAGGAATCAGCCTCGAGGCCAATCAACGCAACGCTATTGTTTTTTGTTTTGTTTTGTTTTTTTAATGTTGATGTAGCAGGATGAGCCCTGCTGCTCCTCATTATGAGTAATGCTGGCCTATCGCCACCTGGGGGCACTCTATAAAAGGGAGGCAGAGATGATTCTGCCCCCTCTTGCTCTTCGGTGGGCGGCTCCGCTCTGTCCCGCTTGCCTCACTTCCTGGTGGTCACCGATGCAGGTAGGTTTGCGGCATGTGTTTTAATCACGCGTTGCATGGTTTTTAGCATGCTCCATTGTTGGTATCCTCTGCTGTTGCAGCTCTGAGCCTTAGGAGCAGGACGCACGCCTCTCCCTCTGTTGCGCAACGACGCGCCGGATCGTTATGTACGCCACACGGCGCTCGATTCATTCAGTAATGTAATCATGAAGCTCTCATTAAAATGGCTTTTTTTATTATTTGTTAGGCGCTACGTGATAGCCTATTTGTGGGTAGGGGAGACGAGAATCCGCTGCTGTTTTGCTGTGCTGCTGTGCTGCTGTTTTGCCTCGCTGATTCCTGTGAATATCTGCCTCCACTCACGGTCTGTAAGCGGTGTTCTCCGCCTGCCTGCCTGTCCGCCTGTCTGTCTGTCCGCCGCCTGCATGTTTGCATGCCCCCCTGTGCCTGCTATTCGCTGCCCATCCTACGGGGGCCTTGTCTTTAAGCAGGGCTGCTTAGCTGTGCGGTGCTTGGGTGTTGTGTTCTTGCTCTGTCTGCTCACGGAGTGAGCCGCGCCGACCCTGTAACTGTAAGCTGAAGCTAGTGGTCCGTTCACAGGTGGAGCTGCTGCATGCTGCTTTCTCTTCCGCTGCGGCAGCCAAAACTGAACTGTTTTATACTCGTTTTTCCTAAGTTGGTTTGAATGGACTCTGGGGGTTGATTTCTTTGCTTTAATTGTTCATTTTTTGTTGTGTATTGATTATTCTTTTGCTTCCGTTTACACTTTTGTGGCAGTTATTTTGGCGTTTTGTGTTCTGCCATTAGTATTGTGTTTATTTGATTTATCTGACCTATTAATTGAGTTATTGAAGTTATTTTGATTTCGTTATTTTGGGGCAGTTTGAGTATCTTTTGTTAAGTCATTTATTATTTTTCAATTACTGCCAATTATATTGCTTTGGTTATGTATGATTTAGTTGCTGTTTGTTTTCAGTTTCATTAACATTTCTTTTTGTTGCTCTTTTTCAGTGGCTGAGCCTGGTGGCGGTGCTGGTGATCGGTGGTTCCTCTCATCTTTACTGTGTGCTGTGTGTGTCTATTTGAGTTATTTCACAAGAGTGTGTGCGTAGGTTCCTCACGTATGCCTGGGGTGTTTTCAATTTGATTTTTCTCACTGGGATCCCCCTCCTCGACCCATCGCACCTGGTGAGCCTCAGCCACATTTCCTTTATCCTTCCCCTTTTTATGGATGGTTGTGTCTTGTTTTTGGTTTTCTAATTTTAATGAATAATTTTACTAAAATAATAATAAAGAATAATTGTTTTAATGTAATCTGCCGTCTCGAGCTCCTCTGTATGAAGATATACGTGTAATTGTTCAATATACCGAACTTGGTGGGAATTGGAAACAAACTTGAATTGTCCACAAGAGGTTTTGTGGACAATTCAAGTTTATTTCCAAGATTTCCCTGGGTGAAACTCCCAGGGTGGCGTTGTCGAAACCCTCGTGCTGCCACATTTGTTTTGTTTTTTTGTTTTTTTTTAATGTTGAGGTTAAAAAACAAGGGATGTGTGTCACCAGCCCTCCCACCCACACACACATCCCCCCTCCACACACGCCTTCAGAGGAGGGAGGCTCATGGACCCGGGCGCTCTGTTCCCTTCGGTGCCATCTGCCCGGGTCCAAGGGCTCGCTAGTCCCCGAACTGAGCCTGAGCCCAGAGAGGACCCATGCAGGCTCAATCCGGGGACAAGCTATCCCTGCATCCAGGGCATCTCAACCACTCTCCAAAGAAAGTGTGTAGAGTGATTTTATGTGTCAGAGAGGTCCTACCTATAACCTCGGTTTGGAACATGAAGGGAATTCTTTGTGACGTCACACATCACGTGCTCCATTCATGTTCGGGATTCACATATACACTCCATGAACGCCACACTGTGACGTCGTGTTCAGGAATCAGCCTTGAGGCCAATCAACGCAACGCTATTGTTTTTTTTTTGTTTTGTTTTTTTTAATGTTGAGGTTAAAAAACAAGGGATGTGTGTCACCAGCCCTCCCACCCACACACACATCCCCCCTCCACACACGCCTTCAGAGGAGGGAGGCTCATGGACCCGGGCGCTCTGTTCCCTTCGGTGCCATCTGCCCGGGTCCAAGGGCTCGCTAGTCCCCGAACTGAGCCTGAGCCCAGAGAGGACCCATGCAGGCTCAATCCGGGGACAAGCTATCCCTGCATCCAGGGCATCTCAACCACTCTCCAAAGAAAGTGTGTAGAGTGATTTTATGTGTCTGAGAGGTCCTACCTATAACCTCGGTTTGGAACATGAAGGGAATTCTTTGTGACGTCACACATCACTCGCTCCATTCATGTTGGGGTTTCACATATACACTCCATGAACGCCGCCACACAGTGACGTCATGTTCAGGAATCAGCCTCGAGGCCAATCAACGCAACGCTATTGTTTTTTGTTTTGTTTTGTTTTTTTAATGTTGATGTAGCAGGATGAGCCCTGCTGCTCCTCATTATGAGTAATGCTGGCCTATCGCCACCTGGGGGCACTCTATAAAAGGGAGGCAGAGATGATTCTGCCCCCTCTTGCTCTTAGGTGGGCGGCTCCGCTCTGTCCCGCTTGCCTCACTTCCTGGTGGTCACCGATGCAGGTAGGTTTGCGGCATGTGTTTTAATCACGCGTTGCATGGTTTTTAGCATGCTCCATTGTTGGTATCCTCTGCTGTTGCAGCTCTGAGCCTTAGGAGCAGGACGCACGCCTCTCCCTCTGTTGCGCAACGACGCGCCGGATCGTTATGTACGCCACACGGCGCTCGATTCATTCAGTAATGTAATCATGAAGCTCTCATTAAAATGGCTTTTTTTTTATTATTTGTGATAGCCTATTTGTGGGTAGGGGAGACGAGAATCCGCTGCTGTTTTGCTGTGCTGCTGTGCTGCTGTTTTTCCTCGCTGATTCCTGTGAATATCTGCCTCCACTCACGGTCTGTAAGTGGTGTTCTCCGCCTGCCTGTCCGCCTGTCTGTCTGTCCGCCGCCTGCATGTTTGTGTGACCGGAGGTTGTTTCCCTCCTGGCCACTGTTGGCACTGTGCCGGGTTTTCCACTCCCCGGTGAGTGTGGCCACACCACACGCATCTATATATACAGGTGCGATTGATTGCTCTGCCCCTCCTCCTGCTCCCATTCCCTCCTAGCTGGAGAAATCTTCCCACCTTCCACTCAGGTAAATCACCTTGCCATTTTTCCTATTAATTGTGCGCGATCGGTGCGTAATGTGACGGTGTTACCTGTTGCAGTGCGGCTGGGGCTGGCTGTTGCGCTGTGGGGACCGGTTGTTCCACAGGAGGCTTTCCTGGTGCATGGCACCTTGTTTCTGGGGTAAGTGGCCGTTGTCTGCCCTTTGGCTGTCTCCTCGGTTCCCTGCTGCATATTCATCCTAGTTTTAATCTCTCTTTAGCTCATCGGAGCAGCGAGCCGTGATCTGGCTCTCTCTACTGTCTCAGTTCCTGGACTGACGCTGTTGTTCCGGCTCGCAAAAGACGGGATGCTTTGAGAGGGTCAGGATCTGGTTGGGGGGCGCACCGATCCTAACCCTCCACTTGAGACTTCCAAACGCACAGGCGGGGACTGTCTGCATTCGGGCGGGGACTGTCAGCACTCGGGCGCTGCCGTGTCGGGCACTGCCGTGTTGAGTTCTACGGAGGCCCAGGTTTGTCAGCGCATGTTATATGGGTGCTTTAATTCCGGTGGCAACCTCAGTAGTCCCGTGACGACCTGCCACGTGCGTGTTATAATCTAATATTTTATATAGATTTTGTATTCTTTTTTTGTCTTTCTCTTTGGGTTGTATATGTATAATTTGTACTGTGCAAGATTAGTTATTTTTTCTTTTTCATTTACTTGGGTATTTCTTAATTATATTTCTTGTTGCATGAGTGTGATTATTTTTGTGGTTGCTTTTGCATTTATTTTGTTTTGCTATTTTTCGTTGCATGAGTGTGATTATTTTTGTGGTTTCTTTTGCCTTTATTTTGTTGAGCTATTTTTCGTTGCATGAGCGTGATTATTTTGTTTGGTTTCTTTCTATTAGATTATTTGCTTCGGTCCTTTGGTTAAAAGTGTTAATTTCATGGCTTTATTTACTTACTTTAGATTTGTTTATTTGGGGTTTATTTGAGTTAGTTTAGTTACTTATTGTGATTGCTTTGTTTGTGTTTTGTTTATTATATTGTGAATTTTTAAAAGAGAATTTGTCGACAAATAAATTTAACCATTTTGTATTGTAACCTGTCTCTGCCCCAGTGGTCTTAAGAACCAGAGCATCTGTTTTGTGTACACATAACTGTGAGTATATAGTTGACCGGAAACTGTAGGAGATTCCCAGAGGTGAAATTCCTCTGGGTGGCGTTGTCGTGTAAATTCACATATAGCCCGTCCCTCACGCCACATTCGCATGCCCCCCTGTGCCTGCTATTCGCTGCCCATCCTACGGGGGCCTTGTCTTTAAGCAGGGCTGCTTAGCTGTGCGGTGCTTGGGTGTTGTGTTCTTGCTCTGTCTGCTCACGGAGTGAGCCGCGCCGACCCTGTAACTGTAAGCTGAAGCTAGTGGTCCGTTCACAGGTGGAGCTGCTGCATGCTGCTTTCTCTTCCGCTGCGGCAGCCAAAACTGAACTGTTTTATACTCGTTTTTCCTAAGTTGGTTTGAATGGACTCTGGGGGTTGATTTCTTTGCTTTAATTGTTCATTTTTTGTTGTGTATTGATTATTCTTTTGCTTCCGTTTACACTTTTGTGGCAGTTATTTTGGCGTTTTGTGTTCTGCCATTAGTATTGTGTTTATTTGATTTATCTGACCTATTAATTGAGTTATTGAAGTTATTTTGATTTCGTTATTTTGGGGCAGTTTGAGTATCTTTTGTTAAGTCATTTATTATTTTTCAATTACTGCCAATTATATTGCTTTGGTTATGTATGATTTAGTTGCTGTTTGTTTTCAGTTTCATTAACATTTCTTTTTGTTGCTCTTTTTCAGTGGCTGAGCCTGGTGGCGGTGCTGGTGATCGGTGGTTCCTCTCATCTTTACTGTGTGCTGTGTGTGTCTATTTGAGTTATTTCACAAGAGTGTGTGCGTAGGTTCCTCACGTATGCCTGGGGTGTTTTCAATTTGATTTTTCTAACTGGGATCCCCCTCCTCGACCCATCGCACCTGGTGAGCCTCAGCCACATTTCCTTTATCCTTCCCCTTTTTATGGATGGTTGTGTCTTGTTTTTGGTTTTCTAATTTTAATGAATAATTTTACTAAAATAATAATAAAGAATAATTGTTTTACTGTAATCTGCCGTCTCGAACTTGGTGGGTATTGGAAACAAACTTGAATTGTCCACAAGAGGTTTTGTGGACAATTCAAGTTTGTTTCCAATATTTCCCTGGGTGAAACTCCCAGGGTGGCGTTGTTGAAACCCTCCTGCTGCCACGTTTGTTTTGTTTTTGTTTTTTTTAATGTTGAGGTTAAAAAACAAGGGATGTGTGTCACCAGCCCTCCCACCCACACACACATCCCCCCTCCACACACGCCTTCAGAGGAGGGAGGCTCATGGACCCGGGCGCTCTGTTCCCTTCGGTGCCATCTGCCCGGGTCCAAGGGCTCGCTAGTCCCCGAACTGAGCCTGAGCCCAGAGAGGACCCATGCAGGCTCAATCCGGGGACAAGCTATCCCTGCATCCAGGGCATCTCAACCACTCTCCAAAGAAAGTGTGTAGAGTGATTTTATGTGTCAGAGAGGTCCTACCTATAACCTCGGTTTGGAACATGAAGGGAATTCTTTGTGACGTCACACATCACGTGCTCCATTCATGTTCGGGATTCACGTATACACTCCATGAACGCCACACTGTGACGTCATGTTCAGGAATCAGCCTCGAGGCCAATCAACGCAACGCTATTGTTTTTTGTTTTGTTTTGTTTTTTTAATGTTGATGTAGCAGGATGAGCCCTGCTGCTCCTCATTATGAGTAATGCTGGCCTATCGCCACCTGGGGGCACTCTATAAAAGGGAGGCAGAGATGATTCTGCCCCCTCTTGCTCTTCGGTGGGCGGCTCCGCTCTGTCCCGCTTGCCTCACTTCCTGGTGGTCACCGATGCAGGTAGGTTTGCGGCATGTGTTTTAATCACGCGTTGCATGGTTTTTAGCATGCTCCATTGTTGGTATCCTCTGCTGTTGCAGCTCTGAGCCTTAGGAGCAGGACGCACGCCTCTCCCTCTGTTGCGCAACGACGCGCCGGATCGTTATGTACGCCACACGGCGCTCGATTCATTCAGTAATGTAATCATGAAGCTCTCATTAAAATGGCTTTTTTTAAAACTATTATTTGTTAGGCGCTACGTGATAGCCTATTTGTGGGTAGGGGAGACGAGAATCCGCTGCTGTTTTGCTGTGCTGCTGTGCTGCTGTTTTGCCTCGCTGATTCCTGTGAATATCTGCCTCCACTCACGGTCTGTAAGCGGTGTTCTCCGCCTGCCTGTCCGCCTGTCTGTCTGTCCGCCGCCTGCATGTTTGCATGCCCCCCTGTGCCTGCTATTCGCTGCCCATCCTACGGGGGCCTTGTCTTTAAGCAGGGCTGCTTAGCTGTGCGGTGCTTGGGTGTTGGTTTTTTTTTTTTTTTTTTTTTTTTTGCGAGTATTGGTAATAGTTTTTTTTTTTTTTTTTTTTTTTTTTTTTTTTTTTTTTTATTTTATTTTTTATTGAAAGTATATACAAACATTCAAGGCATAAAAGCTCATACAAAAACACAATCCTTCTGCCTTAGATTGAGCAAAAACAACCAGACCTGAGACTAAAAATGTCTTATGAATTCGTATAAATGTTCAAACAATAAATAAAAACAACAAAATAAAACAAACAAATAAACAAACAAAACGTACCGAATACATCACAGGGGCCATCTCATAATAACTTAAATGTTTCAAAAAGAGAGAATAGTTTAAGGGCTTTCTTTTCTTTAACAAGATTCAGTGATTTACTCCAAAGTTTAAATTCATTCTTCCAGTGGGTTAAACACGGTTTGGTTTTATAATGCCTACATTTATGAATGAAAAACTTACTAAATATCAGCATTGCATTGAGAACAAAGTCCACATTCTTATCATCAACAAAAACACCAAAAAAAATTGTTTTCACTGTTAAGGGTAACTCAATTCCTTTGGACTGCAGCCAGCTCTGCATCTCATTCCAAAAAGACTTCACTGAGTCACAATAAAAGAAAAGATGTTCCAAACTTTCAACTTCCTCTTCACAGAAAGCACAACTATTCATATCAAAATTAAATCTTAATCTTAGATATTCATTAGTAGGGTAGATTTCGTTTAAAATTTTAAAGTTGATCTCTTTTACTTTAGGCAGAAGTGGGTATGAAACATAATTCTTTCTTATTTTTTTAATTTTTTCGGTTCCAAATTCTTTAAGAATATACATTCTTTTAACAGGGTTAGGGTAAAATTCTTCTAGCAAAATATTTCTGATCATTTTGTTGTTACATTTGGAGTCAAAAAAATCCACTTCTCCAATGCAGAGCTGCCTGAGTTCAGGTGAGACATTAGAGTACTTCATGTCTTCACTAACCATGGACCTCAGAGAAATTGGTATGGCTTTTACAAATCTTTCATAATGTTTAACATGACATTGAACATGGTACTTTACACAAAAATCTTCATGTTTTAAAATGTTTCCAGTATCATCCAAAAAATGGGCAATAGCCCAGACACCCTTGGATCTCCATTCCTCAAAATGCACAGATTTTCTACTAAGCAATATGTACCTGTTATTCCAAACAGGTGTATTATGTGGAGTGAAATTATGGTTGTAGATTAACTTCCAATAAAGGAGGACTTGCTGATGGAAATCAGAAAGTTTAACTGGTAATGACCTACATTCAAAGTCACATCGCAGAAGAAAGTCTATTCCACCCATTTTTTTGAAAATCATATTTGGGATAATAAACCAAAAAGAATCTCTGTTTGTAAGAAAGGATTTCAACCATTTCAATTTCAATACACCATTCATAATCTCAAAATCAATCACATTCATCCCCCCATCCTCATAACTTTTGACCATGTCCATCTTCCTTATATATTGACATCTATTTCGCCATATGAACTTAAAATTTATAGTATTTATCTTTTTAATTATTCTTGCTGAGATGGGCAAGGAGAAGGCTGGGTAAATAAGTCTAGACAAACTGTCCATTTTTGTCAACAAAACTCTACCAAAAATTGAGATATCTCTCTGTAGCCACCTGTCTAGAATTGACTTACATTTGTCCACATTATTGTAAATATTCAAATTTTCAGTTGTTGTTTTTTCCTTAGAAATAACTATCCCTAAATATTTGACCTCCTTTTTAATTTTAATGTTGTACAAGGACTGCAGATGGCAATCATGTAGTGTTAAGATTTCACATTTATTTAAATTCAACTGTAAGCCAGATGCTCTTGAGAATAGGTTGATAGATTGCAGTGCTAAGGGAATTTGATCTTCATCTTTAAGAAATAAAGTAGTGTCATCTGCCAGTTGACTTATTATGATTTGTTTATTCATCACATTTATCCCTGCAATATGACTGTTTTTGATTAAAATTGATAACATTTCTGCAACCATTATAAACAATAATGGTGAGCTACCACAACCTTGTCGAATACCCCTCTTAATTTCAAATCTTGGACAGGTGCCACGTCCTAAAGCTACCGAACTGTTGATTCCATTATACAGCATTCCAATCACATCAATAAATTTACTTCCAAAACCAAAATGATATAAAGTTTTTAAAATAAAAGAATGTTCAACTGAATCAAAAGCTTTATAAAAGTCCAGAAATAAAATAAACCCTCTTTCTTGAACCCATTGACTGTAATCAAGTAAATCCAATACAAGTCTAATGTTATTGTGAATTAACCTTCCTTTAAGAAAGCCAGACTGTGTTTCACTGATTATAGAGGAAATATTATCTTTCAATCTAGCAGCAATAGCCCCTGATAAGATCTTATAGTCAGTATTAAGCAGAGTGATTGGCCTTAGGTTGTCTAATATTCTTTTGTCTTTTCCTGATTTAGGAATCAGGGTGATTAACCCTTGTTTCATGGTTGACATCAATTCTTTTTTTTCTATACATTCTTTTACCGCTTTGAATAGTAAGCTTCTTATCTCCTTCCAAAAAAATTGATAAAAATTAGTTGTGAGCCCATCTGTCCCAGGGGATTTGTTCAAAGCCATTTTAAAAATAATTGAGTCTAATTCCTCAATGATAAGGTCAGATTCACACAGATCTTTGAACGAGTCATTAATACAGGGAATAGAGGTCCCAATCATATCAAACAGGATTTCAGTATCTACTAAAGAGTAGTTAGAAGAATACAATTCGGAATAAAAGGAGAAAACCTCTCTTTCTATTCTTCTGGGATCTTTATTTTCTACCCCATTAATCAACAGACCCGTAATTGAATTTCTTTGTTGTCTGCTTTTTTCCAAGTTGCTAAAATATGAAGAATTTTTTTCACCCGCTTCAATCCACTTCGCCCTTGATCTTATAAAGGCGCCTTGAGCTTTTTCAAGATAAAGTTCATCTAATTTGACTTGTAACTTCATTAATTCAATCTTCTCTTGAGAACTTGGGTTTGGATTATTGCAGCAGATACTTATTTCTCGGAGTAAATTACTTTCATATTCTCTTTTTTTCCTGTTAAGATCTTTACAAAACCTCATAGTAAATTGTCTAATTTTAAACTTGGTATATTCCCACTTACCTATGTTATTATCAATCGATTCATCATTTTCAGTTTCCTTTATCAATTCTTTAATCTGACTACAGTATTCCTCATTTTTTAGCATTCCGGCATTAAATTTCCAATACCCTTTATTCCTTACTTTCTTCAGTGTGGGTTCTAAACATAAAGTTATGAAACAATGGTCAGTCAAGGGAGCTTTAGAGATTGTAGTACGAGAGACATAATTTAAAGTGTTATCACTCACCAACCAATAGTCAATTCTGGACTTGTTGGCTCCATTGGGTTTAAACCATGAATAACTTTTAACATCTGGGTTTACATTTCTCCATATATCAGTTAGATTATTATCAGTCATGAACCTTTTAATTGTTTCATTACATTGTGGTTTACCCAGTCTTGGAGGTGACCTATCCAGCCATTCATCCGGAGTCATGTTCCAGTCTCCTCCTACTAAAACACAGTCAGTGGGGTACAGCATTTTAAGGTTCATTATCACATTTGTTATATTTTCTAATAGTTTTATGTTTTGTCCCTCATTATTATACCCATAAATATTCGTTACAATCATAAATAGACTTTCGACTTTCAATACCACCGTCAGCCAGTGACCCTCTCCATCGGCTTTATGAGTTACAATTTCTCCAGGACATTTGTTGAAACATATGGCCACACCACCTGATCGGTTAGAGCCATGACTAAATAGAGTCCGGTCTCCCCATTGATTAGTCCAAAATGTTTCATCCACTTTAGAAGAATGAGTCTCTTGCAACAATAAACACTGAGTTCTTTGCCCTTTACAAAATAAAAAGAGTGCTTTCCTTTTTAGAATGTCCTTCAGGCCCCTAACATTCAATGAACCAAACGAGATGTTAACATTATCCATGAACACAAAAACAAAAGAAAAATGAACTACAAGTTTAACACTTGTTTACTCCGCTCACTCAGATAGTGAAAGAACCTAACCTGAATAGAGTTTTAATGTCCCTTTACAAAATTTTCCACTGTATCACAGTCAAACTCCTATGATTTTACTTGCCATCACCAATCCGGCGTCCATCAATGTATCCATGAGGACCTCGAAAGAAAGCCAGTTTTCCAGCGCGCCTTGCCTGTTCAATTTGCGGCCACAAACGTCTCCTCTCCTCCCAGTCCTCTCGTGGCAACATTTCTGCAAAACGAATGCCTTTATCCTTGCAGACCTGCGAGTTCTTCGTCCGACGCCAGATCTCTTCTTTCATCCATCTCTTAGCAAACAGAATGATGACATTTCTGGTCTTATTGTCCATTTTCTTACCAACTCTATGGACAATGTCAACTGCATCCTCCACCTTTGACTCCAGGTCTGGTGCGATTTTCCGGAGGATTTCTGTGACTAGTGCTTGGATGTTCTCATCTTTTTTTTCTTCCAGACCTTTCACCCGGAGACACCACCTCATCCTGTACCTCTCTTGTTCTCTCACTCTGTCTTTGAGTTCGCTGTTATCTTTTTGAAGCTGGTCACATTGCTCTTTCAGGACTTTAACTTCCTTTCTGCACTCTCTCATCTCCTCTGCGTTGAACTGGACTGCTTTAGCTAAGCTAGCGATCATGGTGCTACTTTGTTTGGTCTGCTCTTTCAAATCAGCAAGCTGCACATCCACTCGTTTTTCCAAGCCCAGTATTGCTTGTAATATGGCATTGTTAGAAACTTCAGCATTCTCACCGTCCTCTGCTGACTTGGCCTTTTTCCCGGCTGGATTCTTGATTGGTGTAGATGGTGCCGAGTCGTCGCCACGGTCCCTCTTGTTTAGCAGCGAGGTGTCCATAGCATAATCGTGCTCCGTAGCTTGAGCATTGTTTTTCCCTCCGACTGTCGGCGAGTTTTTCTTTTCTTTGGGTTCTAAAATGAGCTTGGCTGGTTTAATATGTTTCTGTGTTGTCATTTCGACCTTTTCAAGTGGACAGTCAACAGTTTAAATAAAAATTTGGGACTGATCTAGACGCTCTCTGAAAATTGCGGCTGCTCAATCCGCCATCTTGCCGGGACTGGTGCTTGGGTGTTGTGTTCTTGCTCTGTCTGCTCACGGAGTGAGCCGCGCCGACCCTGTAACTGTAAGCTGAAGCTAGTGGTCCGTTCACAGGTGGAGCTGCTGCATGCTGCTTTCTCTTCCGCTGCGGCAGCCAAAACTGAACTGTTTTATACTCGTTTTTCCTAAGTTGGTTTGAATGGACTCTGGGGGTTGATTTCTTTGCTTTAATTGTTCATTTTTTGTTGTGTATTGATTATTCTTTTGCTTCCGTTTACACTTTTGTGGCAGTTATTTTGGCGTTTTGTGTTCTGCCATTAGTATTGTGTTTATTTGATTTATCTGACCTATTAATTGAGTTATTGAAGTTATTTTGATTTCGTTATTTTGGGGCAGTTTGAGTATCTTTTGTTAAGTCATTTATTATTTTTCAATTACTGCCAATTATATTGCTTTGGTTATGTATGATTTAGTTGCTGTTTGTTTTCAGTTTCATTAACATTTCTTTTTGTTGCTCTTTTTCAGTGGCTGAGCCTGGTGGCGGTGCTGGTGATCGGTGGTTCCTCTCATCTTTACTGTGTGCTGTGTGTGTCTATTTGAGTTATTTCACAAGAGTGTGTGCGTAGGTTCCTCACGTATGCCTGGGGTGTTTTCAATTTGATTTTTCTCACTGGGATCCCCCTCCTCGACCCATCGCACCTGGTGAGCCTCAGCCACATTTCCTTTATCCTTCCCCTTTTTATGGATGGTTGTGTCTTGTTTTTGGTTTTCTAATTTTAATGAATAATTTTACTAAAATAATAATAAAGAATAATTGTTTTAATGTAATCTGCCGTCTCTAGCTCCTCTGTATGAAGATATACGTGTAATTGTAAAATATACCGAACTTGGTGGGTATTGGAAACAAACTTGAATTGTCCACAAGAGGTTTTGTGGACAATTCAAGTTTGTTTCCAATATTTCCCTGGATGAAACTCCCAGGGTGGCGTTGTCGAAACCCTCGTGCTTCCACATTTGTTTTGTTTTGTTTTTTTTTTTTAATGTTGAGGTTAAAAAACAAGGGATGTGTGTCACCAGCCCTCCCTCCCACACACACATCCCCCCTCCACACACGCCTTCAGAGGAGGGAGGCTCATGGACCCGGGCGCTCTGTTCCCTTCGGTGCCATCTGCCCGGGTCCAAGGGCTCGCTAGTCCCCGAACTGAGCCTGAGCCCAGAGAGGACCCATGCAGGCTCAATCCGGGGACAAGCTATCCCTGCATCCAGGGCATCTCAACCACTCTCCAAAGAAAGTGTGTAGAGTGATTTTATGTGTCAGAGAGGTCCTACCTATAACCTCGGTTTGGAACATGAAGGGAATTCTTTGTGACGTCACACATCACGTGCTCCATTCATGTTCGGGATTCACATATACACTCCATGAACGCCACACTGTGACGTCGTGTTCAGGAATCAGCCTCGAGGCCAATCAACGCAACGCTATTGTTTTTTGTTTTGTTTTGTTTGTTTAATGTTGATGTAGCAGGATGAGCCCTGCTGCTCCTCATTATGAGTAATGCTGGCCTATCGCCACCTGGGGGCACTCTATAAAAGGGAGGCAGAGATGATTCTGCCCCCTCTTGCTCTTCGGTGGGCGGCTCCGCTCTGTCCCGCTTGCCTCACTTCCTGGTGGTCACCGATGCAGGTAGGTTTGCGGCATGTGTTTTAATCACGCGTTGCATGGTTTTTAGCATGCTCCATTGTTGGTATCCTCTGCTGTTGCAGCTCTGAGCCTTAGGAGCAGGACGCACGCCTCTCCCTCTGTTGCGCAACGACGCGCCGGATCGTTCAGTAATGTAATCATGAAGCTCTCATTAAAATGGCTTTTTTTTTATTATTTGTTAGGCGCTACGTGATAGCCTATTTGTGGGTAGGGGAGACGAGAATCCGCTGCTGTTTTGCTGTGCTGCTGTGCTGCTGTTTTGCCTCGCTGATTCCTGTGAATATCTGCCTCCACTCACGGTCTGTAAGCGGTGTTCTCCGCCTGCCTGTCCGCCTGTCTGTCTGTCCGCCGCCTGCATGTTTGCATGCCCCCCTGTGCCTGCTATTCGCTGCCCATCCTACGGGGGCCTTGTCTTTAAGCAGGGCTGCTTAGCTGTGCGGTGCTTGGGTGTTGTGTTCTTGCTCTGTCTGCTCACGGAGTGAGCCGCGCCGACCCTGTAACTGTAAGCTGAAGCTAGTGGTCCGTTCACAGGTGGAGCTGCTGCATGCTGCTTTCTCTTCCGCTGCGGCAGCCAAAACTGAACTGTTTTATACTCGTTTTTCCTAAGTTGGTTTGAATGGACTCTGGGGGTTGATTTCTTTGCTTTAATTGTTCATTTTTTGTTGTGTATTGATTATTCTTTTGCTTCCGTTTACACTTTTGTGGCAGTTATTTTGGCGTTTTGTGTTCTGCCATTAGTATTGTGTTTATTTGATTTTTCTGACCTATTAATTGAGTTATTGAAGTTATTTTGATTTCGTTATTTTGGGGCAGTTTGAGTATCTTTTGTTAAGTCATTTATTATTTTTCAATTACTGCCAGTTATATTGCTTTGGTTATGTATGATTTAGTTGCTGTTTGTTTTCAGTTTCATTAACATTTCTTTTTGTTGCTCTTTTTCAGTGGCTGAGCCTGGTGGCGGTGCTGGTGATCGGTGGTTCCTCTCATCTTTACTGTGTGCTGTGTGTGTCTATTTGAGTTATTTCACAAGAGTGTGTGCGTAGGTTCCTCACGTATGCCTGGGGTGTTTTCAATTTGATTTTTCTCACTGGGATCCCCCTCCTCGACCCATCGCACCTGGTGAGCCTCAGCCACATTTCCTTTATCCTTCCCCTTTTTATGGATGGTTGTGTCTTGTTTTTGGTTTTCTAATTTTAATGAATAATTTTACTAAAATAATAATAAAGAATAATTGTTTTAATGTAATCTGCCGTCTCTAGCTCCTCTGTATGAAGATATACGTGTAATTGTAAAATATACCGAACTTGGTGGGTATTGGAAACAAACTTGAATTGTCCACAAGAGGTTTTGTGGACAATTCAAGTTTGTTTCCAATATTTCCCTGGGTGAAACTCCCAGGGTGGCGTTGTCGAAACCCTCGTGCTGCCACATTTGTTTTTTTTTTTTTTTTTTTTTAATGTTGAGGTTAAAAATCAAGGGATGTGTGTCCCCAGCCCTCCCACCCACACACACATCCCCCCTCCACACACGCCTTCAGAGGAGGGAGGCTCATGGACCCGGGCGCTCTGTTCCCTTCGGTGCCATCTGCCCGGGTCCAAGGGCTCGCTAGTCCCCGAACTGAGCCTGAGCCCAGAGAGGACCCATGCAGGCTCAATCCGGGGACAAGCTATCCCTGCATCCAGGGCATCTCAACCACTCTCCAAAGAAAGTGTGTAGAGTGATTTTATGTGTCAGAGAGGTCCTACCTATAACCTCGGTTTGGAACATGAAGGGAATTCTTTGTGACGTCACACATCACGTGCTCCATTCATGTTCGGGATTCACATATACACTCAATGAACGCCACACTGTGACGTCATGTTCAGGAATCAGCCTCGAGGCCAATCAACGCAACGCTATTGTTTTTTGTTTTGTTTTGTTTTTTTAATGTTGATGTAGCAGGATGAGCCCTGAGGCCTGTACTACAAAGCTGGATTTTCTCTTAGCGAGATAACTTCTGGGTTAACCCTGGATTTTCTGTACTACAAAGCTGGTTCACTTCTTACCGAGATGAATCGCCGTGGCAACTTATGCTGAAAGGCTAACCTGCTCCGGAGCAGGTTAAGATCTTGATAAGAGATCAACAAGTAGAAAAACGACACCTCCTGACCAATCAGCTTTCTTGTAAAAGACCCTGCCCATTTTTAGAAGATCCTGACGATGTTGGTGCGCAGAGCGCTCAGGAGAGAGAGAGAGAGAGAGAGTTTTCAGGGAGAGATGCGATCCTTTTAATGTTCACGTGGTCATTCTGTACAAGAAATTCATATTTTCATCAAATGGTCTGAACTTCATTTGTCAGCTGATGGATCCACAAATAAATAAATTCAGTTGATTTCATCCAAACATCAGAGACAGAGTGAAGAAATAAAGCCTCACTGACCGCTTTGAAGGAGGTTTTTATTCTTGTTCCCCAAGTCTGTTTAGCTCCACTGTTTGCATCTTAAATAATGATGTTAATAATAATGGTCACACATGACAGAACTGCAGAAACAGGAATTTATCGAACGCGCAACTTCGTGGGAGTTAAGAATTAATATTAATTTTATTTATTAATATTCCAACACAAACGCGCTCAGACGGGCTGAGCCTCAAAACTTAATGGAAAGTTTGGACACTGATGAAGAGCTCTGCTCCAAACGTCTGTGCTGTAATAAAGTCAAATTGAGTGATCAGAGTGCTGTGTGTTTATATTGTCCTATGAATTAATTTTCGATAATCTCATGAATTACGCATTAACAGAGTCGAGAGTTTGCTGCCCGCATTTCTTCCTAGATTTTGCTGCAGTAACAGTGTTGCTTTTAGCCTGTGTTTAAATTCTTTGTATTTCTAAGGAATACCTGTCTGCTCCTCCACGGTAAAGTAGGCTGCTCTGCAGATTTTCGCTTGTCTCTTCATGTTTGTGATTGGTCAGACGCTGCAGACTCCACCCTTTAATGTGAGCGCGCTCTGATCAAGGCTGGAAGACTCTGGATTGACTCAGCGAGTTTATATCCAGCTTCGTAGTACCGTTTATCAGGACTGCCGATGTCTCGCTAAGTCAACCCAGAAAACGGAGAGAGATCCTGGATGAGTTAATCGAGCTTCGTAGTACAGGCCTCTGCTGCTCCTCATTATGAGTAATGCTGGCCTATCGCCACCTGGGGGCACTCTATAAAAGGGAGGCAGAGATGATTCTGCCCCCTCTTGCTCTTCGGTGGGGGGCTCCGCTCTGTCCCGCTTGCCTCACTTCCTGGTGGTCACCGATGCAGGTAGGTTTGCGGCATGTGTTTTAATCACGCGTTGCCTGGTTTTTAGCATGCTCCATTGTTGGTATCCTCTGCTGTTGCAGCTCTGAGCCTTAGGAGCAGGACGCACGCCTCTCCCTCTGTTGCGCAACGACGCGCCGGATCGTTATGTACGCCACACGGCGCTCGATTCATTCAGTAATGTAATCATGAAGCTCTCATTAAAATGGCTTTTTTTTTATTATTTGTTAGGCGCTACGTGATAGCCTATTTGTGGGTTGGGGAGACGAGAATCCGCTGCTGTTTTGCTGTGCTGCTGTGCTGCTGTTTTGCCTCGCTGATTCCTGTGAATATCTGCCTCCACTCACGGTCTGTAAGCGGTGTTCTCCGCCTGCCTGTCCGCCTGTCTGTCTGTCCGCCGCCTGC
The DNA here is from genome assembly GCA_030710495.1 of Labroides dimidiatus. Taxonomy (NCBI): domain Eukaryota; kingdom Metazoa; phylum Chordata; class Actinopteri; order Labriformes; family Labridae; genus Labroides; species Labroides dimidiatus. The sequence continues at coordinate 34,070,787 of CM061143.1, read as the reverse complement.
ATGTTTGCATGCCCCCCTGTGCCTGCTATTCGCTGCCCATCCTACGGGGGCCTTGTCTTTAAGCAGGGCTGCTTAGCTGTGCGGTGCTTGGGTGTTGTGTTCTTGCTCTGTCTGCTCACGGAGTGAGCCGCGCCGACCCTGTAACTGTAAGCTGAAGCTAGTGGTCCGTTCACAGGTGGAGCTGCTGCATGCTGCTTTCTCTTCCGCTGCGGCAGCCAAAACTGAACTGTTTTATACTCGTTTTTCCTAAGTTGGTTTGAATGGACTCTGGGGGTTGATTTCTTTGCTTTAATTGTTCATTTTTTGTTGTGTATTGATTATTCTTTTGCTTCCGTTTACACTTTTGTGGCAGTTATTTTGGCGTTTTGTGTTCTGCCATTAGTATTGTGTTTATTTGATTTATCTGACCTATTAATTGAGTTATTGAAGTTATTTTGATTTCGTTATTTTGGGGCAGTTTGAGTATCTTTTGTTAAGTCATTTATTATTTTTCAATTACTGCCAATTATATTGCTTTGGTTATGTATGATTTAGTTGCTGTTTGTTTTCAGTTTCATTAACATTTCTTTTTGTTGCTCTTTTTCAGTGGCTGAGCCTGGTGGCGGTGCTGGTGATCGGTGGTTCCTCTCATCTTTACTGTGTGCTGTGTGTGTCTATTTGAGTTATTTCACAAGAGTGTGTGCGTAGGTTCCTCACGTATGCCTGGGGTGTTTTCAATTTGATTTTTCTCACTGGGATCCCCCTCCTCGACCCATCGCACCTGGTGAGCCTCAGCCACATTTCCTTTATCCTTCCCCATTTTATGGATGGTTGTGTCTTGTTTTTGGTTTTCTAATTTTAATGAATAATTTTACTAAAATAATAATAAAGAATAATTGTTTTACTGTAATCTGCCGTCTCGAGCTCCTCTGTATGAAGATATACATGTAATTGTACAATATACCGAACTTGGTGGGTATTGGAAACAAACTTGAATTGTCCACAAGAGGTTTTGTGGACAATTCAAGTTTGTTTTCAATATTTCCCTGGGTGAAACTCCCAGGGTGGCGTTGTTGAAACCCTCGTGCTGCCATGTTTTTTTTTTTTTTTTTTTTTTTAATGTTGAGGTTAAAAAACAAGGGATGTGTGTCACCAGCCCTCCCACCCACACACACATCCCCCCTCCACACACGCCTTCAGAGGAGGGAGGCTCATGGACCCGGGCGCTCTGTTCCCTTCGGTGCCATCTGCCCGGGTCCAAGGGCTCGCTAGTCCCCGAACTGAGCCTGAGCCCAGAGAGGACCCATGCAGGCTCAATCCGGGGACAAGCTATCCCTGCATCCAGGGCATCTCAACCACTCTCCAAAGAAAGTGTGTAGAGTGATTTTATGTGTCAGAGAGGTCCTACCTATAACCTCGGTTTGGAACATGAAGGGAATTATTTGTGACGTCACACATCACGTGCTCCATTCATGTTCGGGATTCACATATACACTCCATGAACGCCGCCACACAGTGACGTCATGTTCAGGAATCAGCCTCGAGGCCAATCAACGCAACGCTATTGTTTTTTGTTTTGTTTTGTTTTTTTAATGTTGATGTAGCAGGATGAGCCCTGCTGCTCCTCATTATGAGTAATGCTGGCCTATCGCCACCTGGGGGCACTCTATAAAAGGGAGGCAGAGATGATTCTGCCCCCTCTTGCTCTTCGGTGGGCGGCTCCGCTCTGTCCCGCTTGCCTCACTTCCTGGTGGTCACCGATGCAGGTAGGTTTGCGGCATGTGTTTTAATCACGCGTTGCATGGTTTTTAGCATGCTCCATTGTTGGTATCCTCTGCTGTTGCAGCTCTGAGCCTTAGGAGCAGGACGCACGCCTCTCCCTCTGTTGCGCAACGACGCGCCGGATCGTTATGTACGCCACACGGCGCTCGATTCATTCAGTAATGTAATCATGAAGCTCTCATTAAAATGGCTTTTTTTTTTTTATTATTTGTTAGGCGCTACGTGATAGCCTATTTGTGGGTACACTGTAAAAAAAATCCCGTAGTTTTTACGGAAAAAAACTGGCAGCTGTGGTTGCCAGAGAAATTCTGTAAAAATTACTGTACATGTGTAAATATAAATACAAAACCACCTGTATATTTTACAGTTAAAATCTGTATAAAAAAAAAAACCATTTTTTACTCGTAAATGCAACAGTTTATTTTTGGTAAATTTGCATGAACAAGCTGCTTTTAAAACAAAATAACTCAGTAAGATTTAAATGCAGTTTTTGCTTTTTTTACATTAAATACCATTCAATTTAACGGAAAAAAACAATATGTTACTGTAAAAGCATCATTAAAAAACTGTAATTAAAATGAATTTTCCAGTGAATTCTACCAGAAAGTGATTTATAATTTACTGTCTTCTACAGTATTTATGAGGGTTTTTTAAAGTAATAGTAACATCTAAGAACTGTAATAATAAAGGCATAAACTTGCACTATGAATATTTAACAGTAATTTCAACTATAAAATATTAAACAGAAAAATTACTTTTCATTTTTGAAATCTGGATTATTGCTCAGTTTCAACACATTACAGAGACCAAATAATTAAAAAGCACTATGTTGTGATAGACATGTGACTTAACCTGTAATAAAAAGTAGTGTACCAAGATCAAACATTGAAAGTTAAAAGCAAAGATTAACCCTGACAACTACTGGACTGAAAAAAAAAACATAAAAAGTAAGTTGCCTTTCCAAGAATTTATTTGTATTCGAGCATCAATAACATCTGTTATTTCCCAAAACATGCATTTGTTACATAAATTTTACAGCGTAGCAAGTCAGTCAGATTATTTTACTGAGACTGAAAAAAGGCAAGAAAGAGGCAGAAGACTTTCCCTCTTTTTCTGTAAAGTATTAAATGAAACATCCTTGGGTGATCATTGCGTTTTTTTTTAACATGCATACCAAAACTTTCAAACAAGCTTTCCGAAAGTAAACTGACTGTTCAACAGACATTTGGTCTGCTCTATTAAGGTTTCCAGTTATACTGATATGCAGCCAGCATGAACAATGGAATGACTAGTGTGTTTTTTTGTCTAATGACAAAATGTTTGCTCTGCAACCAGTCCATACAAGGCATTAATCTAATACAATTTAACAATAGAAACTCTGAACAATTTTGTGCTTGAATCATTATCTGCTTCTCAAGCATGATAAACTGGACAGATTATGAGCCAAAATGAAATTTTGACCTGAATGATGCACATCACCACATGTTTTTAGTATAGTCAGACATCACATTACAGAGATAATGTGAAGATATGATGTAAAACTATAACAGCGTAATAACAATTGCATATATCTTAACCAACAACAATAAAATTTACTTGCTCTTAACCATAACAATCCGGGCAGGTGGGCTGAAACAACCCTTTCAATTGAACGAGCAAAACATCATATGCCTGACAAGTCTTACTTGGTCTCAGTCCTTATTCAGACATCACGCCACTCATGATCAGAAAGTTCCTGGATCAAGGTAAAGACTCTCGGGTTCACGTGAAGACGAGACGTTCGGGTCTTCTCCACTTTGGTGCCCTTCTCTGGGTTGATGGAGAAAAAGCACCTTGGAAAATAGAATGGGAAAACCAGATGTCAGTCTCAATTCACATTCTCAGTTACAACAAAACAAACTTCCCATTTTTATATTCAAGCATTTAATTATGTTGGATAAGGCCTATCCAAAAAGATTCACCTCTGCAGAAACTCCAGGGTTGATGCCAGCTCTGATGGGTTGTGGATATTAAAGCAGTAATAACTTCCAAACATCAGGCACAGGGCAGAAATGAAGGAGTGGATGTCGTCATGTACAATGTTTTGATCAATGCTCAGCATGAACCGCCTTGAAGAGTAGCAGGAACTTCCTAAAAAAAAAATCAATCAATAAAAAAAAAATAAATAAATGTCTTTCTGAAACTGGGGCTGGGCGGCCTAGAAATAAAATCCCTGATTTTTTTTTCCACAACACTGGATTTACGATTTTAATCAATTTTTTTCAAAAAAAAAAAAAAAATAAATTAAAAAATAAAAAAATAAATAAAAATAAAAAATACCCAAAACAACAACAACAAAAGCGTTATAAAATTGAAAAAAGAAATCCAGCTTTGCCTTTATGTTGGCTAAATATTTCCCTCTTAAAGTCAGAGTCCTTGTCATAAAAGGTTGATTATGTAGTATAAACGTAGGCAGGTTTGTCTACAAAAACACACGAAAAGGCTCAGGTATTTTCAAAGTATTAGCATGAAACTCTCTGATCAATGTTTAATCTACTTAAAAACAAATACAAGCCTATAAAAGTGCTTGTTTAAATCTAACGAAGGCAACAACTTACAACTTGGACTAAGGCAAGAAAAATTTCTTGATTTTTATTTTTTAAACTCTTCTGCAGAAAATAATTAGAATGAATCAATTTAATCGATTATTTTCCAGCCCTACCTGAAAGAATCCACAAAACATTGTGAACAAATACATTTTAAAATTTCTTTAGTCAGCTTAACTCACTCACTGAATGTGAAGGTAAAGGAACATAGTACGGGAGTACAAAGAAGAAGCTAAGTTATGCACCTCTGTAGAAGGCCTATGATCACTGCTTAGGTGTTTTTCCCCAAATCAGCAACATATTCTATGAAATTGGCATTTAAAGGGTTAAATCCATAATAATAAAAAAAATAAATAAATAAATAAAAAAGTTATTTTTGATCAGGGCTGGGCTTAAGGAAGAGATGTGGGAAAAAAAAAAAAAACTAAACAAAAATTCTCAAAAGGAAGAAAAAAATTCAAATCTGACGCCACGCAAAAAAAAATAGTCGTGCACCAAAGTCAATGTGTTTGACTTTGGTGCACGACCCCAAATTAGTGACATCTCCTATGAGTTTGGCATTAAAAGGGAAGAATTCCATAATTTAAAACAAATCTAATCATAGTTTTGATCAGGGTGAATGTTGATGAAGAGATCTGAGTAAAAAAATAAAAAAAATTCATGATTTGTTTTTACAGTAGCTACAGTTGTGGCTTTAAAAACTGCAAATTCAGGGCAAAAGAATTTTTTTTAACAGAACTAAAGGTTTAAACTGATATCCTGTTTCAGCTGACTAAAATATATTTAGTTCTTTCCTTGTTAATAGTTGTTGATTGCTTAGCTTCCATGCTGGTTCTTCGATCTACTCCAAATTTAGGGCAGGCTGACCACTGTCAAACATGCAAAACTACTCATTTAAGAACTGAGCAAAAAACAACAATGTGAAACAAGAAAGCCCCTTACTGGTCTGAAAGAATTAAACAAACAAACAAAAAAAGAAGTTCACATTAACTTACCACAAACAACAATGGTCGGAGTCAGGGGGACTTGATCCACCTTCACTTCCCCTGCCAGGCATGTGTCCTCCACATAGCAGAACATCACGTCTTCCTTCTCATCAAAGTAGGCCAGCAGAAGCAGAATCATCTCCTTGATGTCTTCAGAGCAACCGCTCAGATCTCCCCTCATCACTTTATATCTTGTTGAAGCCTGTAGGAACTTTTTGTTTTTGTTCACAGCGACAGTATTCATGTAGTTCAAGAGCCGTTTCCCCTTCACATCCACATTCTTTGTGAAGGTTTCTTTCAACCCAATTCCAGTCAGCTCCTTGAAGTGAACTGCCATGCCAAGTTCACTGAACCAAAATGGCCACTGTTTCAGGAGCTTTTTGATATTTTTTCCCTGGTTTACTTCCTTACGCTGTGTGTAGAAAGTCACCTTCATCAGATGTTTGGCCTCTTCTAGATCTGCATCGGCTTGCTGAGACATCTTCTGGAGTTTTTCTCTCTTCTCCTGTTGGCTCTCTTGGGTCTCACCACGGGGTGGGAATTTTAAATCCCAACTTATGCACCCATAGGTGTCCTGGATGGCTGCTCTTTGTTCTGGGGGGACTTCTTCTGTATCATACTCATCAGAATGATGCTTCCGTTTTCTTATTTTGGGGGTCATAAATCGCTTTGAATTCTCAATCCTGTTTTGCAGTTGCTTAACTAAAGAGTGATAGCCTGGCCCAATCACCTCTCCCTCTATTATATCCTGCAGGGACTGTGGATATTTTGCCACAATCTTTTTGGCAACTTCAGTGGTGCTCCTTTTACTTACGGAAGAACTCTTCTTCAGCATTTCACGAACCACAATCCGGACCATCTCTCTTCTCATTCGTGGACTTGGACGTTTACCTCTCTCCAAACACAGCATCAATTCCTCTGGAAACTTCTCCCATGGGATGACAAAGGTGTCCACCCAGTCTATATCGGGGCTCTGGCAGCAGTTGGAAGAGGTTGAAGATGAGCTTCTGGGTGATATAGACAGCAATGATGAGGGATGTCCTGGCGAGGCACAGGCAGGAGAGCTGCTGGTTTCTGGAGTATGACCTACAAACACAAAACAATAGGAACACTTTGTTAACCCTTTGATGTGCACCATGGGTCTAGAGTGACTTGATTGAGTTTTACTATCTGTATCTTTGCCATAAATTAATTTCATCATTCAGTCTTCAAGATATTTCTTAATTAGCTTGTTTTTTTATCATCTTGTATCCTTATTTTATTTTCTCCTTCTTACTTTTTTTTAATAAAATACCCTTTTTTCTATCACTAACCCTCTAATGCGCAACATGGATCTAAGTACAGTTCAGTTCAGTAGCAGCATTATCTGTTATCTGTATATGTGTGACAAAATTACAAATAAAAGAGTCAGAATTAATGACTGCATAAGTTTTTGGCACCAATCACTGCTTAAGAATTTACTTAACAAATTATTATCAGAAGTTTTAAATTATAAATTTCCATGGGTCATTTTTGACCCATGTGTGCAAACTTGACATTGTAATACAAAAACTGGTTTTGTCCATAGAATAAAAAGGAAAAAATGAAAATAGTGTTATATGGTAATCAAAAACATGATACTAAAAGAAAACTTGTAATAAAAGGAATTAATTAAAAAAGATAGAGCAAAGAAAAAATTAGCCAGCATTAGATGGCATTTGAAATAAATGCAGGCCATTTCTGACCCATGTTGCCCGTTAGAGGGGTGCTCATAGTGCTCATCAAAATATTTTAATATTTCAAATTGATCTTTATGGAGGCTAACTTTGAGCCCTAGCTGCACCCTGTGGTTCGATACTTACATCTCAACTTCCAAGCGGCAAGGACTCTTCGAGCTTGAATTGGCCTTAGTGCTGACAGCAAATCTGCTTCCTCAATAAACTGAAAATCATCATAGGTCTCCACGCCTAGGTTTTGAAGTGTCTCTTCGAGAATGTCTTTGGAAACCTCTGGAAGATCTGGCAAGACCTCGGTTATGGCAGTGCGTAGAAAGGTTTGCGTGCAGTCAGTCATTTCTAGAATCAAGGAAGAATGTGTTTTTTAAAATTGAATTACAAAAGACACTGCATTTTGTGAAGTAACTGTACATCCACACATATAACCTCTACCATGAGTATCGAGTATGAGCAAGAATTTAAACTCATTTCTTATTTTTCAAATGCCACTTTCTTCCAGCACACACACACAGGAAGGACTGTGAGGAAATTGTCAATTTTGGATTTGAATCTATAGACCAAATTATTTAAAAGTTCAACTGCTGTTGGACAGTAATGTATCTTTAATGTTTCATCGTATAGCATCTAGGCATTATTAGTATGGTTTCTCCACCATAGTGCCCAACATCATGTTTACTTTGACAACACACTGTGTTTCAATGGAATAACTTGGTGCCCATTAACTATGTATGATGTTAATGGATAAAAATCTGCCAGGTCATTGATGTTAAGACATTGCAACCTCGTACTCTGTTTTGTCACTGAGTACAGATGGTATTCAGAATGATAGTCAGCTTTATACGTGTCCATCACAAAATACACACCTGTATCGTTGTGAACTAAAACAATGACAAGTTCTCCAAACTCCATTGACTCATCATTTTTTGACACAACAAAATGCCCTTTTTGATATGATGAGCCTTTATACTGTATGTGTGTGGAAACTCTTGTATTCTTTTCTGAAAAGCCAAAGTCTTCCACTGCATGCTTAATTGCATCACTGTAAAGGCTGGGGTAAAAAGTACAACTGTCTTTGACATGCAGAAGCTGACTGCATCCTGGCCCAGCTGAAAGATATGCTTGGAACATCTGATGTCTCTCTGACAATGTTAGGCATATGTTTTTAAAGTTTTTCATATGCCTGGCACATCTTTTAAAGTAGCTGTGTTTACTTTCAAACCTCATCGTCCACAGTCTGATCAAGGGGCCAAATTTCAAAATAAGTCCTGGATAGTGCCGCAAGAAATGGTGTTTGGGTTTGAGTGGAGTCTCAGGAAACAGGCACTTTCTTGATTCCAAATATTCTTGAATTAAAACATCAAGATATGTTACCTGTGAGAGGGAAATCTTTTGTGCACAAATAAAATCAACAGTGTCTTTGAGCTGGAGCATTAACTGCCACACATCATCTTCTGGATTTTGTATTTTGTCACCAATTATTACAGGCAGCAACCATAAGAAATTCCAATTTTGAATAGCTTGACCTGAAAGCTTGGAACCCTCCGGGTTGACAGCACATGGCTTTGTGAGTGCATCAGTTCCTTTGTACTTGAACTGCTTGACACGCCGGTTCAAAAATGAATATGTAAACCACTTCTTTTTGTTAATGAGATATTTCAAGTACAGTGCAACATCATATGATAAGATGCCCTCAAATATGTCATGGCCTAAACAAGAAGGGAGACCAGGCAGGCAAACATGAAAAGATTTCAGAGCATTAAACACAGAGTTTACCTTAATGCCTCTGTTGTGTTGACTGTCTCCGGCCTGTAGCTCACAAACAGCAGAATCGTAGCTCTCTGGGGTGCGCTGTGGACCAAATACATTTGGATCGTTATGAAAGTCATCCAGTGTTATTTCACAGTACCTGCAAAAATACTGAGAACGACTAAAGTTTTCAGTAAACCCACCGATGCCATGGGAACCCAAGTTATCACCAGCAATGCAGTACAGTGCCCCTTTGACTGTTTCACCACCTACAGTGACGCCATTTTCCTCCAAATCCCTCAAATCCTCCAACAACTCTGAAAAAACCTTAGCACAGCCAAATTGTTTCAGGTCATTTTCGCCACACAACAGGACAAGTGACATGTGATCTGTGTTTGACCGCACATGAACAGGTAGATTAGCCACAGACATATACACTGCAACAACTTTGTGTTTTTTCCTGGCAGAGCCAAGTGGATTTACTATTTCAAAAGCATCCTGGTACAGGATAAGCTTTAGGCACCCTGGATTTTCAATGAAGAACTGGTTGGATGTGAAGTTTTTTCCATCACTTATGTCACCAAAATCATCAGGGTTACAGTCTGTTTCAAAACAATGTTGTGACACTGAATTCTTCCATAATTCAGATTCTAGTAAGTTATTTAGTGTTTCTTTCAAAGGTATGTAATAAGCAAACCTTTCACACCTATTTTCATCATTTCCCAGTGTTACTTTTTTAGGCTCAATGTATTTGAACATCTTTTTAAATGTCTGGGCTCTTGAAAATGTTGTTCTGAGAGGTCCCTGATGACAGGAAGAAAACAAATCTGAATCCTTTACACAATCACAGATTTTAGCAATAGAATCATGTTAGACACATGTCATTTTTGAGAAGTGAATGCAGTTTACTCATCGTGTACTCCTGTCCCAATTCATGCACATTTTGAATTTCTTCAACAATTGTCTGTATTGTTGAGGCTGGAAGGAGGAGCTGCCCTTGCAATTTTAGATAGAATAAGCAAAGATTCCGGAGAAAGCTCTCACTGAAATCATGTGGTAATTCTGTGCTTTCATTTATTGTTGCATCATTTGAGCACTCACCAGCATCTGGACATGCAGTAACATCACTAGATGCAGACAGATGCCCCCTGTACATGTCACTTAAACTATCCACTGTAAACGCTCGATGGTTCCTCGACATATGAGCAGTAAATGAAGATTTAACAGTGAACGTTTTTTTACAACCAGTGAATGGGCAGGCCACAGGTTGCCCCTCCTCTATATGTTGTTTTAAGTGAGAGGTAAGTTCCTTCACAGTGTGAAATTGGCGCTCACACAGCGCCATCGCACATTTCAAGTCCGAAACGGCCCTGGTAATAACAGGACGTTCGGGCACATTGTGAGCACGGTAAAAGTGAGCTTTGAAGGCTGCGTAGGTACAAAATGACCGCTTGCAATTAGTTCCAACACATTTGAAAAAACAATGAGGTTCATTTCTGTGAACTCTACAATGCAGCACATAACCCCTTAATGTCTCAACTGTTTTGCTACAAAAACGGCAGGTAATCATTGCAGAAAACTAACAAGACCGACAGATTTTCCCCCAGTTGTTACGAACAGTTGAATGGCGCTTCTCTACTGCTAACCTAGCATGAAAAAATACTGAAACTGAAACTCACGGTCGGTCGGCGTAACTTCCAAAATACTGACAATACTTAAGGGAGATGAAAAGATGCAAACACGGAATTACCTGGGCAAATCCTGTAAATCGCTCTGTAGAAATTGGTCAGGTCCAAAGAGTGTTAAAATGCATCTGCGCCGATCTGGTCACGTTCAGCTTGAGTAGCTCCTTGACTCAACGGCGCAGTGGGCGGCTCCTCCCGCAAAAGCACGGCGTCCAATGAAATCACCAGTAGAACCCTGCGGCTGCGCGTTCTATGGCGGCAGAGTTTTAAATAAAAAATCCAGCCGTTTATTTTTGCGGGAATGTAAAATGTATGTGGAAAATCATAATGTCATCATACATTATTAATCGATGAAAACAAAACACAATTCTTATCATTTAGATGTGATTAACATCATTCAAAATTAAAGTAACACTGAACGACTAATTGCTTATTTGCAGTACTAAGATAATATTTCTTCACTTGAAAATTTACAAAGAAGGTCGAAAATTGTCATGTTTAATATTTATCTTTCATGTGAGGAGCAGATATAATATCTACTGTTTTTTTATCATGATAGTCCATGATAGTATGGATAATGTAACCTTTCACAAATCCATAGGCAATAAAGGGCAATGCATCAGGAATAATGCTGCACTTATCTATGCCAATTAGGCGACATGTTATAGCTGACCCTGTATTTTAAATATCTTTTCATAACTTGACTATTTTTATACATATTCTCATCTTTAAATTACAACATATGAATTTGTAAAATAAAATACAATGTTTTTCTGTAGGTTTAAAAAATCTATCTAACAAAACCATGATTTCAACACCCTCATTTTGTAATTTTTACTGTATTGCATTGCTTACTGTATTACGTTTTTTCTGTGTTTAACCAACAGTAATGTGTAAATTATACAAAACAGTATGATTTTTTTTACATTTTAATACTGTTAAATTAACAGTTTTGCTTGGTTCAGTATTTTGCAGAATATTACTGTAAGTTTAACAGCGCTAAACTGTTTTCCAATTTACATCTACTTTATGTCATGAATTCACAGTATTTCCCTGTTAATTCCACGGACATTTTTTACAGTGTAGGGGAGACGAGAATCCGCTGCTGTTTTGCTGTGCTGCTGTGCTGCTGTTTTGCCTCGCTGATTCCTGTGAATATCTGCCTCCACTCACGGTCTGTAAGCGGTGTTCTCCGCCTGCCTGTCCGCCTGTCTGTCTGTCCGCCGCCTGCATGTTTGCATGCCCCCCTGTGCCTGCTATTCGCTGCCCATCCTACGGGGGCCTTGTCTTTAAGCAGGGCTGCTTAGCTGTGCGGTGCTTGGGTGTTGTGTTCTTGCTCTGTCTGCTCACGGAGTGAGCCGCGCCGACCCTGTAACTGTAAGCTGAAGCTAGTGGTCCGTTCACAGGTGGAGCTGCTGCATGCTGCTTTCTCTTCCGCTGCGGCAGCCAAAACTGAACTGTTTTATACTCGTTTTTCCTAAGTTGGTTTGAATGGACTCTGGGGGTTGATTTCTTTGCTTTAATTGTTCATTTTTTGTTGTGTATTGATTATTCTTTTGCTTCCGTTTACACTTTTGTGGCAGTTATTTTGGCGTTTTGTGTTCTGCCATTAGTATTGTGTTTATTTGATTTATCTGACCTATTAATTGAGTTATTGAAGTTATTTTGATTTCGTTATTTTGGGGCAGTTTGAGTATCTTTTGTTAAGTCATTTTTTATTTTTCAATTACTGCCAATTATATTGCTTTGGTTATGTATGATTTAGTTGCTGTTTGTTTTCAGTTTCATTAACATTTCTTTTTGTTGCTCTTTTTCAGTGGCTGAGCCTGGTGGCGGTGCTGGTGATCGGTGGTTCCTCTCATCTTTACTGTGTGCTGTGTGTGTCTATTTGAGTTATTTCACAAGAGTGTGTGCGTAGGTTCCTCACGTATGCCTGGGGTGTTTTCAATTTGATTTTTCTCACTGGGATCCCCCTCCTCGACCCATCGCACCTGGTGAGCCTCAGCCACATTTCCTTTATCCTTCCCCTTTTTATGGATGGTTGTGTCTTGTTTTTGGTTTTCTAATTTTAATGAATAATTTTACTAAAATAATAATAAAGAATAATTGTTTTTACTGTAATCTGCCGTCTCGAGCTCCTCCGTATGAAGATATACGTGTAATTGTACAATATACCGAACTTGGTGGGTATTGGAAACAAACTTGAATTGTCCACAAGAGGTTTTGTGGACAATTCAAGTTTGTTTCCAATATTTCCCTGGGTGAAACTCCCAGGGTGGCGTTGTCGAAACCCTCGTGCTGCCACATTTGTTTTTTTTTTTTTTTTTTTTTTTTTAATGTTGAGGTTAAAAATCAAGGGATGTGTGTCACCAGCCCTCCCACCCACACACACATCCCCCCTCCACACACGCCTTCAGAGGAGGGAGGCTCATGGACCCGGGCGCTCTGTTCCCTTCGGTGCCATCTGCCCGGGTCCAAGGGCTCGCTAGTCCCCGAACTGAGCCTGAGCCCAGAGAGGACCCATGCAGGCTCAATCCGGGGACAAGCTATCCCTGCATCCATGGCATCTCAACCACTCTCCAAAGAAAGTGTGTAGAGTGATTTTATGTGTCAGAGAGGTCCTACCTATAACCTCGGTTTGGAACATGAAGGGAATTCTTTGTGACGTCACACATCACGTGCTCCATTCATGTTCGGGATTCACATATACACTCCATGAACGCCACACTGTGACGTCGTGTTCAGGAATCAGCCTCGAGGCCAATCAACGCAACGCTATTGTTTTTTGTTTTGTTTTGTTTTTTTAATGTTGATGTAGCAGGATGAGCCCTGCTGCTCCTCATTATGAGTAATGCTGGCCTATCGCCACCTGGGGGCACTCTATAAAAGGGAGGCAGAGATGATTCTGCCCCCTCTTGCTCTTCGGTGGGCGGCTCCGCTCTGTCCCGCTTGCCTCACTTCCTGGTGGTCACCGATGCAGGTAGGTTTGCGGCATGTGTTTTAATCACGCGTTGCATGGTTTTTAGCATGCTCCATTGTTGGTATCCTCTGCTGTTGCAGCTCTGAGCCTTAGGAGCAGGACGCACGCCTCTCCCTCTGTTGCGCAACGACGCGCCGGATCGTTATGTACGCCACACGGCGCTCGATTCATTCAGTAATGTAATCATGAAGCTCTCATTAACCCTGGAGAACCCACGGGGTCAAATTTGGCCACTGTTAATTGCTGCTACCCAAAATGAACAAAAAAAAAAAGAAAAATTCAAATTTAGCTTCAAAAGCCCAGAGTGCCACTTCTGGGCCCTGCATAGAGACACCTAGTGGATGAATACTGAACTGACATGAGCCACAGTGATTGTGACAAGCTGGGTGACAACATGCTGTTTTGTTGAGCTTGAAATCTACCCAAACCAAATCGCTTCCCCAGCAAACCAGAGGTTGATAATTTTGGTTATTTTTTGTTAATCTGTTTAGTGTAAGCTTGCAGAATACCTAGAAGAAAGTTTTATGTCCTTTTTGGATAAATTAGTGACTCTGAGCTAGTTCAAAAAACGATGGGTCAAAAATGACCCTTTGGTTCATTGAGTCACTTTGTAGATGGAGAATGGTGACGGTCCTCATTGCCTAAAGCCCTGAAATAAATTCATTTGTATTTTATATTTTACTAAGTTAGCTTGGTAGTACAGGGCCAGAGACTAATAAAATATATTCCTATATATTTTCAGGGAGTATGGCATCTCCCTTTTCAGGACAGCGAAAGCAACAGAGAAAGTTCACTGTAGCACAAGTACTGGAGTAACTTCAAGCTGATGATAGTGACTTTGGCCCTGAATCTGACAGCGATAGCGGTTCTGATGAATTGTTTCAACCACATAAAAATGGTGAATCTTCTGCCCAAGACAGTGAACAGGTTGAGTCGTACCAGGATGCCAAAACAGACACGCCACTGGTTTATTTTCGTCGCTTTATCTCCCTTGATATGTTGGAAAATATTGTTGAGCATACCAATCAGTACAGTGTTCAAAAGCTTGGGAAATGTGTAGACACTTCAGTAAAGGAGATAGAACAAGTTCTGGGAATGTATCTCAGAATGAGATTAGTTCAAATGTCTGGAGTACGTCAGTACTGGGAAAGTGAAGTTCGTTATGGGCCTGTGGCAGACGTAATGAGTCGCAACCGATTCAACCTGCTACTCTCTGTCATCCACTTTACAGACAACGAAATGGCCAGCGAAGAAGTAAAAAAGGATCGACTTTGGAAACTGAGACCATTTTTGGATTCTTTTTGGAGACAATGTCTGACTATAGCTCCTCGTCAAAAACAGTCCATTGACGAGATGATGGTGCCGTACAAGGGAAAATTTGGTGGCATAAGGCAGTACTTCAAAGGGAAGCCACATCCGTGGGGATTCAAAGTGTGGGCACGCTGCTGTGTCACTGGCCTCCTGCATGACTTTGACATATATCAGGGAAAAGGTGGTGGCAATGAACAAAAAGGGAAGAGCCAGTTGGGTGTTGGTGGAGATGTTGTAGTGAAGCTGTGCGAATCACTTGCAGAGAGAGCACATTTCCTGATTTTTGCTGACAATTTTTTCACTTCCATGCCCCTCATTGAGAAACTATTGGCAAAGGGGATCTACTACACAGGAACTGTGCGAAAAAACTGCATGTCAAAGTGCGACCTTGTAACGGACAAAGACCTGTCCAAGAAAGGCCGTGGATCCTATGATTATCGAATCGAGTCCAACACCAACACTGTTTGTTTGAAATTGCAAGACACGAAAGCAGTCACTTTGATGTCAAGTAGTCTGCATTGACAGTGTTTGTTATTGCGATTCTTTGAAATGGTATGCCT
The DNA here is from genome assembly GCA_030710495.1 of Labroides dimidiatus. Lineage (NCBI taxonomy): Eukaryota > Metazoa > Chordata > Actinopteri > Labriformes > Labridae > Labroides > Labroides dimidiatus. Next base: position 34,055,458 of record CM061143.1, on the reverse strand, counting down.
AAAGCCCAATGGGTCAAATTTGACCCAAATCCTAAATTAGACAATAAAGGGTTAAAATTGAAAAAGTTGATATTTTTGTGTTCAGTGAACTTATAGCAATCATTTAATGCATAGTTCATAATTTTCCAAAGAAGATAAGGGTTCTTGGGTTCTCCAGGGTTAAAATGGCTTTTTTTATTATTTGTTAGGCGCTACGTGATAGCCTATTTGTGGGTAGGGGAGACGAGAATCCGCTGCTGTTTTGCTGTGCTGCTGTGCTGCTGTTTTGCCTCGCTGATTCCTGTGAATATCTGCCTCCACTCACGGTCTGTAAGCGGTGTTCTCCGCCTGCCTGCCTGTCCGCCTGTCTGTCTGTCCGCCGCCTGCATGTTTGCATGCCCCCCTGTGCCTGCTATTCGCTGCCCATCCTACGGGGGCCTTGTCTTTAAGCAGGGCTGCTTAGCTGTGCGGTGCTTGGGTGTTGTGTTCTTGCTCTGTCTGCTCACGGAGTGAGCCGCGCCGACCCTGTAACTGTAAGCTGAAGCTAGTGGTCCGTTCACAGGTGGAGCTGCTGCATGCTGCTTTCTCTTCCGCTGCGGCAGCCAAAACTGAACTGTTTTATACTCGTTTTTCCTAAGTTGGTTTGAATGGACTCTGGGGGTTGATTTCTTTGCTTTAATTGTTCATTTTTTGTTGTGTATTGATTATTCTTTTGCTTCCGTTTACACTTTTGTGGCAGTTATTTTGGCGTTTTGTGTTCTGCCATTAGTATTGTGTTTATTTGATTTATCTGACCTATTAATTGAGTTATTGAAGTTATTTTGATTTCGTTATTTTGGGGCAGTTTGAGTATCTTTTGTTAAGTCATTTTTTATTTTTCAATTACTGCCAATTATATTGCTTTGGTTATGTATGATTTAGTTGCTGTTTGTTTTCAGTTTCATTAACATTTCTTTTTGTTGCTCTTTTTCAGTGGCTGAGCCTGGTGGCGGTGCTGGTGATCGGTGGTTCCTCTCATCTTTACTGTGTGCTGTGTGTGTCTATTTGAGTTATTTCACAAGAGTGTGTGCGTAGGTTCCTCACGTATGCCTGGGGTGTTTTCAATTTGATTTTTCTCACTGGGATCCCCCTCCTCGACCCATCGCACCTGGTGAGCCTCAGCCACATTTCCTTTATCCTTCCCCTTTTTATGGATGGTTGTGTCTTGTTTTTGGTTTTCTAATTTTAATGAATAATTTTACTAAAATAATAATAAAGAATAATTGTTTTTACTGTAATCTGCCGTCTCGAGCTCCTCCGTATGAAGATATACGTGTAATTGTACAATATACCGAACTTGGTGGGTATTGGAAACAAACTTGAATTGTCCACAAGAGGTTTTGTGGACAATTCAAGTTTGTTTCCAATATTTCCCTGGGTGAAACTCCCAGGGTGGCGTTGTCGAAACCCTCGTGCTGCCACATTTGTTTTTTTTTTTTTTTTTTTTTTTTTAATGTTGAGGTTAAAAATCAAGGGATGTGTGTCACCAGCCCTCCCACCCACACACACATCCCCCCTCCACACACGCCTTCAGAGGAGGGAGGCTCATGGACCCGGGCGCTCTGTTCCCTTCGGTGCCATCTGCCCGGGTCCAAGGGCTCGCTAGTCCCCGAACTGAGCCTGAGCCCAGAGAGGACCCATGCAGGCTCAATCCGGGGACAAGCTATCCCTGCATCCAGGGCATCTCAACCACTCTCCAAAGAAAGTGTGTAGAGTGATTTTATGTGTCAGAGAGGTCCTACCTATAACCTCGGTTTGGAACATGAAGGGAATTCTTTGTGACGTCACACATCACGTGCTCCATTCATGTTCGGGATTCACGTATACACTCCATGAACGCCACACTGTGACGTCATGTTCAGGAATCAGCCTCGAGGCCAATCAACGCAACGCTATTGTTTTTTGTTTTGTTTTGTTTTTTTAATGTTGATGTAGCAGGATGAGCCCTGCTGCTCCTCATTATGAGTAATGCTGGCCTATCGCCACCTGGGGGCACTCTATAAAAGGGAGGCAGAGATGATTCTGCCCCCTCTTGCTCTTCGGTGGGCGGCTCCGCTCTGTCCCGCTTGCCTCACTTCCTGGTGGTCACCGATGCAGGTAGGTTTGCGGCATGTGTTTTAATCACGCGTTGCATGGTTTTTAGCATGCTCCATTGTTGGTATCCTCTGCTGTTGCAGCTCTGAGCCTTAGGAGCAGGACGCACGCCTCTCCCTCTGTTGCGCAACGACGCGCCGGATCGTTATGTACGCCACACGGCGCTCGATTCATTCAGTAATGTAATCATGAAGCTCTCATTAAAATGGCTTTTTTTATTATTTGTTAGGCGCTACGTGATAGCCTATTTGTGGGTAGGGGAGACGAGAATCCGCTGCTGTTTTGCTGTGCTGCTGTGCTGCTGTTTTGCCTCGCTGATTCCTGTGAATATCTGCCTCCACTCACGGTCTGTAAGCGGTGTTCTCCGCCTGCCTGCCTGTCCGCCTGTCTGTCTGTCCGCCGCCTGCATGTTTGCATGCCCCCCTGTGCCTGCTATTCGCTGCCCATCCTACGGGGGCCTTGTCTTTAAGCAGGGCTGCTTAGCTGTGCGGTGCTTGGGTGTTGTGTTCTTGCTCTGTCTGCTCACGGAGTGAGCCGCGCCGACCCTGTAACTGTAAGCTGAAGCTAGTGGTCCGTTCACAGGTGGAGCTGCTGCATGCTGCTTTCTCTTCCGCTGCGGCAGCCAAAACTGAACTGTTTTATACTCGTTTTTCCTAAGTTGGTTTGAATGGACTCTGGGGGTTGATTTCTTTGCTTTAATTGTTCATTTTTTGTTGTGTATTGATTATTCTTTTGCTTCCGTTTACACTTTTGTGGCAGTTATTTTGGCGTTTTGTGTTCTGCCATTAGTATTGTGTTTATTTGATTTATCTGACCTATTAATTGAGTTATTGAAGTTATTTTGATTTCGTTATTTTGGGGCAGTTTGAGTATCTTTTGTTAAGTCATTTATTATTTTTCAATTACTGCCAATTATATTGCTTTGGTTATGTATGATTTAGTTGCTGTTTGTTTTCAGTTTCATTAACATTTCTTTTTGTTGCTCTTTTTCAGTGGCTGAGCCTGGTGGCGGTGCTGGTGATCGGTGGTTCCTCTCATCTTTACTGTGTGCTGTGTGTGTCTATTTGAGTTATTTCACAAGAGTGTGTGCGTAGGTTCCTCACGTATGCCTGGGGTGTTTTCAATTTGATTTTTCTCACTGGGATCCCCCTCCTCGACCCATCGCACCTGGTGAGCCTCAGCCACATTTCCTTTATCCTTCCCCTTTTTATGGATGGTTGTGTCTTGTTTTTGGTTTTCTAATTTTAATGAATAATTTTACTAAAATAATAATAAAGAATAATTGTTTTTACTGTAATCTGCCGTCTCGAGCTCCTCCGTATGAAGATATACGTGTAATTGTACAATATACCGAACTTGGTGGGTATTGGAAACAAACTTGAATTGTCCACAAGAGGTTTTGTGGACAATTCAAGTTTGTTTCCAATATTTCCCTGGGTGAAACTCCCAGGGTGGCGTTGTCGAAACCCTCGTGCTGCCACATTTGTTTTTTTTTTTTTTTTTTTTTTTTTAATGTTGAGGTTAAAAATCAAGGGATGTGTGTCACCAGCCCTCCCACCCACACACACATCCCCCCTCCACACACGCCTTCAGAGGAGGGAGGCTCATGGACCCGGGCGCTCTGTTCCCTTCGGTGCCATCTGCCCGGGTCCAAGGGCTCGCTAGTCCCCGAACTGAGCCTGAGCCCAGAGAGGACCCATGCAGGCTCAATCCGGGGACAAGCTATCCCTGCATCCAGGGCATCTCAACCACTCTCCAAAGAAAGTGTGTAGAGTGATTTTATGTGTCAGAGAGGTCCTACCTATAACCTCGGTTTGGAACATGAAGGGAATTCTTTGTGACGTCACACATCACGTGCTCCATTCATGTTCGGGATTCACGTATACACTCCATGAACGCCACACTGTGACGTCATGTTCAGGAATCAGCCTCGAGGCCAATCAACGCAACGCTATTGTTTTTTGTTTTGTTTTGTTTTTTTAATGTTGATGTAGCAGGATGAGCCCTGCTGCTCCTCATTATGAGTAATGCTGGCCTATCGCCACCTGGGGGCACTCTATAAAAGGGAGGCAGAGATGATTCTGCCCCCTCTTGCTCTTCGGTGGGCGGCTCCGCTCTGTCCCGCTTGCCTCACTTCCTGGTGGTCACCGATGCAGGTAGGTTTGCGGCATGTGTTTTAATCACGCGTTGCATGGTTTTTAGCATGCTCCATTGTTGGTATCCTCTGCTGTTGCAGCTCTGAGCCTTAGGAGCAGGACGCACGCCTCTCCCTCTGTTGCGCAACGACGCGCCGGATCGTTATGTACGCCACACGGCGCTCGATTCATTCAGTAATGTAATCATGAAGCTCTCATTAAAATGGCTTTTTTTATTATTTGTTAGGCGCTACGTGATAGCCTATTTGTGGGTAGGGGAGACGAGAATCCGCTGCTGTTTTGCTGTGCTGCTGTGCTGCTGTTTTGCCTCGCTGATTCCTGTGAATATCTGCCTCCACTCACGGTCTGTAAGCGGTGTTCTCCGCCTGCCTGCCTGTCCGCCTGTCTGTCTGTCCGCCGCCTGCATGTTTGCATGCCCCCCTGTGCCTGCTATTCGCTGCCCATCCTACGGGGGCCTTGTCTTTAAGCAGGGCTGCTTAGCTGTGCGGTGCTTGGGTGTTGTGTTCTTGCTCTGTCTGCTCACGGAGTGAGCCGCGCCGACCCTGTAACTGTAAGCTGAAGCTAGTGGTCCGTTCACAGGTGGAGCTGCTGCATGCTGCTTTCTCTTCCGCTGCGGCAGCCAAAACTGAACTGTTTTATACTCGTTTTTCCTAAGTTGGTTTGAATGGACTCTGGGGGTTGATTTCTTTGCTTTAATTGTTCATTTTTTGTTGTGTATTGATTATTCTTTTGCTTCCGTTTACACTTTTGTGGCAGTTATTTTGGCGTTTTGTGTTCTGCCATTAGTATTGTGTTTATTTGATTTATCTGACCTATTAATTGAGTTATTGAAGTTATTTTGATTTCGTTATTTTGGGGCAGTTTGAGTATCTTTTGTTAAGTCATTTATTATTTTTCAATTACTGCCAATTATATTGCTTTGGTTATGTATGATTTAGTTGCTGTTTGTTTTCAGTTTCATTAACATTTCTTTTTGTTGCTCTTTTTCAGTGGCTGAGCCTGGTGGCGGTGCTGGTGATCGGTGGTTCCTCTCATCTTTACTGTGTGCTGTGTGTGTCTATTTGAGTTATTTCACAAGAGTGTGTGCGTAGGTTCCTCACGTATGCCTGGGGTGTTTTCAATTTGATTTTTCTCACTGGGATCCCCCTCCTCGACCCATCGCACCTGGTGAGCCTCAGCCACATTTCCTTTATCCTTCCCCTTTTTATGGATGGTTGTGTCTTGTTTTTGGTTTTCTAATTTTAATGAATAATTTTACTAAAATAATAATAAAGAATAATTGTTTTTACTGTAATCTGCCGTCTCGAGCTCCTCCGTATGAAGATATACGTGTAATTGTACAATATACCGAACTTGGTGGGTATTGGAAACAAACTTGAATTGTCCACAAGAGGTTTTGTGGACAATTCAAGTTTGTTTCCAATATTTCCCTGGGTGAAACTCCCAGGGTGGCGTTGTCGAAACCCTCGTGCTGCCACATTTGTTTTTTTTTTTTTTTTTTTTTTTTTTTAATGTTGAGGTTAAAAATCAAGGGATGTGTGTCACCAGCCCTCCCACCCACACACACATCCCCCCTCCACACACGCCTTCAGAGGAGGGAGGCTCATGGACCCGGGCGCTCTGTTCCCTTCGGTGCCATCTGCCCGGGTCCAAGGGCTCGCTAGTCCCCGAACTGAGCCTGAGCCCAGAGAGGACCCATGCAGGCTCAATCCGGGGACAAGCTATCCCTGCATCCATGGCATCTCAACCACTCTCCAAAGAAAGTGTGTAGAGTGATTTTATGTGTCAGAGAGGTCCTACCTATAACCTCGGTTTGGAACATGAAGGGAATTCTTTGTGACGTCACACATCACGTGCTCCATTCATGTTCGGGATTCACATATACACTCCATGAACGCCACACTGTGACGTCATGTTCAGGAATCAGCCTCGAGGCCAATCAACGCAACGCTATTGTTTTTTGTTTTGTTTTGTTTTTTTAATGTTGATGTAGCAGGATGAGCCCTGCTGCTCCTCATTATGAGTAATGCTGGCCTATCGCCACCTGGGGGCACTCTATAAAAGGGAGGCAGAGATGATTCTGCCCCCTCTTGCTCTTCGGTGGGCGGCTCCGCTCTGTCCCGCTTGCCTCACTTCCTGGTGGTCACCGATGCAGGTAGGTTTGCGGCATGTGTTTTAATCACGCGTTGCATGGTTTTTAGCATGCTCCATTGTTGGTATCCTCTGCTGTTGCTGCTCTGAGCCTTAGGAGCAGGACGCACGCCTCTCCCTCTGTTGCGCAACGACGCGCCGGATCGTTATGTACGCCACACGGCGCTCGATTCATTCAGTAATGTAATCATGAAGCTCTCATTAAAATGGCTTTTTTTTAATTATAATTTGTTAGGCGCTACGTGATAGCCTATTTGTGGGTAGGGGAGACGAGAATCCGCTGCTGTTTTGCTGTGCTGCTGTGCTGCTGTTTTGCCTCGCTGATTCCTGTGAATATCTGCCTCCACTCACGGTCTGTAAGCGGTGTTCTCCGCCTGCCTGTCCGCCTGTCTGTCTGTCCGCCGCCTGCATGTTTGCATGCCCCCCTGTGCCTGCTATTCGCTGCCCATCCTACGGGGGCCTTGTCTTTAAGCAGGGCTGCTTAGCTGTGCGGTGCTTGGGTGTTGTGTTCTTGCTCTGTCTGCTCACGGAGTGAGCCGCGCCGACCCTGTAACTGTAAGCTGAAGCTAGTGGTCCGTTCACAGGTGGAGCTGCTGCATGCTGCTTTCTCTTCCGCTGCGGCAGCCAAAACTGAACTGTTTTATACTCGTTTTTCCTAAGTTGGTTTGAATGGACTCTGGGGGTTGATTTCTTTGCTTTAATTGTTCATTTTTTGTTGTGTATTGATTATTCTTTTGCTTCCGTTTACACTTTTGTGGCAGTTATTTTGGCGTTTTGTGTTCTGCCATTAGTATTGTGTTTATTTGATTTATCTGACCTATTAATTGAGTTATTGAAGTTATTTTGATTTCGTTATTTTGGGGCAGTTTGAGTATCTTTTGTTAAGTCATTTATTATTTTTCAATTACTGCCAATTATATTGCTTTGGTTATGTATGATTTAGTTGCTGTTTGTTTTCAGTTTCATTAACATTTCTTTTTGTTGCTCTTTTTCAGTGGCTGAGCCTGGTGGCGGTGCTGGTGATCGGTGGTTCCTCTCATCTTTACTGTGTGCTGTGTGTGTCTATTTGAGTTATTTCACAAGAGTGTGTGCGTAGGTTCCTCACGTATGCCTGGGGTGTTTTCAATTTGATTTTTCTCACTGGGATCCCCCTCCTCGACCCATCGCACCTGGTGAGCCTCAGCCACATTTCCTTTATCCTTCCCCTTTTTATGGATGGTTGTGTCTTGTTTTTGGTTTTCTAATTTTAATGAATAATTTTACTAAAATAATAATAAAGAATAATTGTTTTTACTGTAATCTGCCGTCTCGAGCTCCTCTGTATGAAGATATACGTGTAATTGTACAATATACCGAACTTGGTGGGTATTGGAAACAAACTTGAATTGTCCACAAGAGGTTTTGTGGACAATTCAAGTTTGTTTCCAATATTTCCCTGGGTGAAACTTCCAGGGTGGCGTTGTCGAAACCCTCGTGCTGCCACATTTGTTTTTTTTTGTTTTTTTTTTTTTTTAATGTTGAGGTTAAAAATCAAGGGATGTGTGTCACCAGCCCTCCCACCCACACACACATCCCCCCTCCACACACGCCTTCAGAGGAGGGAGGCTCATGGACCCGGGCGCTCTGTTCCCTTCGGTGCCATCTGCCCGGGTCCAAGGGCTCGCTAGTCCCCGAACTGAGCCTGAGCCCAGAGAGGACCCATGCAGGCTCAATCCGGGGACAAGCTATCCCTGCATCCATGGCATCTCAACCACTCTCCAAAGAAAGTGTGTAGAGTGATTTTATGTGTCAGAGAGGTCCTACCTATAACCTCGGTTTGGAACATGAAGGGAATTCTTTGTGACGTCACACATCACGTGCTCCATTCATGTTCGGGATTCACGTATACACTCCATGAACGCCACACTGTGACGTCATGTTCAGGAATCAGCCTCGAGGCCAATCAACGCAACGCTATTGTTTTTTGTTTTGTTTTGTTTTTTTAATGTTGAGGTTAAAAATCAAGGGATGTGTGTCACCAGCCCTCCCACCCACACACACATCCCCCCTCCACACACGCCTTCAGAGGAGGGAGGCTCATGGACCCGGGCGCTCTGTTCCCTTCGGTGCCATCTGCCCGGGTCCAAGGGCTCGCTAGTCCCCGAACTGAGCCTGAGCCCAGAGAGGACCCATGCAGGCTCAATCCGGGGACAAGCTATCCCTGCATCCAGGGCATCTCAACCACTCTCCAAAGAAAGTGTGTAGAGTGATTTTATGTGTCAGAGAGGTCCTACCTATAACCTCGGTTTGGAACATGAAGGGAATTCTTTGTGACGTCACACATCACGTGCTCCATTCATGTTCGGGATTCACATATACACTCCATGAACGCCACACTGTGACGTCGTGTTCAGGAATCAGCCTCGAGGCCAATCAACGCAACGCTATTGTTTTTTGTTTTGTTTTGTTTTTTTAATGTTGATGTAGCAGGATGAGCCCTGCTGCTCCTCATTATGAGTAATGCTGGCCTATCGCCACCTGGGGGCACTCTATAAAAGGGAGGCAGAGATGATTCTGCCCCCTCTTGCTCTTCGGTGGGCGGCTCCGCTCTGTCCCGCTTCTCTCACTTCCTGGTGGTCACCGATGCAGGTAGGTTTGCGGCATGTGTTTTAATCACGCGTTGCATGGTTTTTAGCATGCTCCATTGTTGGTATCCTCTGCTGTTGCAGCTCTGAGCCTTAGGAGCAGGACGCACGCCTCTCCCTCTGTTGCGCAACGACGCGCCGGAATGTTATTGTAAGAAAACTTAGTTTAATTTTATAATGAAGGTCTTAGCTGCCACCACCTTTGTTTATCCGGTCTGGTCCGGTGTCAGAGGCAAGAGAAATCCACGACGAGTCAGTTGGAAGGTACAAAAATATAAACTTTATTGAAATTACAATTAATTAAAATTATGGCCACAGAACTCTGCACTGGACTTCACTGAGTGTCGCAACACCTGCGAAAAGGGGCAGCCCGCGCCCCCGAGGACACCACAAGTGAAGACACTCCAATAAGATGCACTGCACACTAATACACCGCAAGAAAAGCACAGCACGATAATAAAATTCAAGTGAACCTCATGCAGCTCATTCACTGAGGACCGCTATAAACTACGCAGGTCGAAACCACTACAAACATCGGGGGGCGCAAGGAGCTACCCTAAAACACAGCGCCACCCCTCGATGAAACCCAGACAGAGTAACAGCTTATATTTTATAATACCGTGAGACCGGACACATGCTCACACAACAAGGTTAAGAATTAACAATTTATTATTCGAATGAAGCCACTTATCTCGCCCTGCTGGCGACGAGACCCCCCCGTGGGGTCTGAACATGGACTCTTCCGCAGCAGCAGCGCAGCAGCAGCAGCAGCAGCAGGGAGCCCGACAGCACAACCGCCCGCGTGCGGCAGAATTAGGTCGGCATGGAAGTAAGCAGCAAACAGGTACGACGAGGCGTGTAGACAGCCCCGTGGATCCAGCGCAGGGACTTTCTAACCCCCCCACTCACTACCTACAGGAGACAACACGCCTCCCCTCCTAACACAGGAACCGCTCCCCTATTTAACTGTCTTCACTGCCGCAACACTAAAAGTCACGGGCAGCACACCGTTCTTGATCATGTCTTTGTCTTTGTCCCCGGCCACGGCCACAGTCGACAGCCATCCAGTCTCTACCCTTCTGTCTGTCCCATGCCCTTTTTACAGCCCCGCTGTGGTCCTCCCCTCTTTACACAGGTGAGTCCCATAAGCTCATTAGTTCAGAAAAACACAGTGGGCCTCTAGCCCCCTCAAGTGTCCACAGTGAGACAAACTCCAGTCTCATTACACTCCTCCCTTCTCTAACAAAGAGGACTCGTCCTCGAGTCAGAATGTACAGTCGTAGTCCCTTGACCACACAGGCGCCCTCCTCTCTCGTGCAGTGCGCCCTCCACGTGTGGAGTTTCTCTGATCGCTGCCCCCACCTGGTAGGCAATGGTCTGCTTCATAAGACATTCTGGAGTTCGTTCCTTCAACGTTGTCCAATGCTGGAACATCTGCTCCTGTTCCTAGGGCCTCCTCCCTCCTTGCCTCAGGATGATACACTGGCTCCTCCACTCTGGGCCCCCCACTGCGTGCTAGAGGATGCAGGGCCGGATCAACCCCACCTCCTGGCAATGACTGGTGGAGACCGCTGGCCACCGCTCCATCACTTCCCCTCGGACGTGAGCTACCATCCTGCTGCTCTGGTGGAGCCGGCACGGCCTCACCCTGGACCGTTGGTAGCTCTGGACAAGGAGATAGATAGGGTTTAAGGCGATTGAAATGTATTACCTTATCTTGGCCTCCCTCTACTGGTACCACACGATACAACACTTCTGTGACTCTATCTACTATCTTATAGGGTCCTTTAAAGCGCCTCTGAAGCTTGGGACACAGCCCTCTTCTCCGGCTCTTGTCTCGAACCCATACCAGCTCCCCCTCTGAGTAATACTGAAAATTTACTCTGAGATCAAAATTAGCCTTTTGCCGCCGAGAGGCTTTTGCCTGATGTTCCTTTACAGCCTCCACTACAGTGGACAATGTCTGAACCAATCTGCTGACATAAGCATTAACCGAAGAAAACCTTTCCCCAGCTTCCACTTCCAGCATAATGTCCACCGGAAGCACCATTTCCCGTCCATACAATACCTTATATGGAGTAAAACCTGTACTTGAATGCACACTGCTGCGATATGCCATCATCACAAAAGGTAACAAGGAGTCCCAATTGGACTGATTTTCCTGTACAAACAATGACAGCATAGACAGCAGAGTACGATTAAAACGCTCAATGAGGCCATCTGACTGGGGATGATATGGGGAAGTTCTTGTTTTGTGAATATTGAGAAGTCGACATAGGTCTTTGAACAATGTTGACTCAAAAGATCGCCCCTGATCAGAATGAAGGCTGCGTGGTGTCCCAAACCTACAAACCCACTCCTCTACAAGTACCTTTGCAATGGTGTGGGATTCCTGGTTCGGCAAAGGAAAAGCTTCTGTCCACTTGGAAAAATAGTCACCTATGACCAGAATATATTTGTTTTTGTCGACTGTCTCGGGCAAAGGCCCCAAGATGTCAAGAGCCACCCGTTCATACGGTCTTGACGCTGGCATCGTTTGAAGGGGCGCACAAGGAGTCGGACCCTGTGCTTTCCGAGAGGCACAATCTGCACACTGCCTACACCACTGTTTCACATCGCTAAACCACCCTGGCCAATAAAAGCGATCTTTTACCTTACCCTGCAGTTTATTTACCCCTAAATGACCACCAATAGGAGTATTATGCAGCTGGGTTAAGACTTTTGGGACCAAAGCCTGAGGAAGGACAATCTGTACATGTGGCGAAGCATCTGAGTTTGGAGGAGGGACTCGGACTAAACGTGACCCCCTCATCTGTAGCTGAGGCCAAACTGGGGCATACTTTTGCAAAGCTGGATCTTCAGGGAGGGCCAAGCCCTGCTTTTTGCAGTCAATCAGCTGCTGAAGAACTGCATCCTCAGCCTGGGCTTTTGTCATCTCATCATCAGGACACTCTTTACCTGACAGCACCCGGAGTCCCTTTTCCTGTATAGCACACACACTTTCTTCTGGGAGGGGTTGCTCCGCAGGGACAAGTTTGGGCTGATTAGCACCCAAAAATGCAGGCAGCCTAGAAAGGGCATCCGCATTGGCATGCAATTTCCCTGGCCGATGGATAATTTTATATTGGAAACTCGCCAACTGTTCTACCCATCTGGCAAGCTGTCCTTCTAAGCCCTGGAAATTATGTAACCACCTGAGAGAGTTATGGTCGGTGCGTAACAGGAACTCTTTCCCCAGCAGATAATGTTTGAAGTACTTTGTGAATGTTACCATACTCAGTAGCTCCTTTTTTGTTGTGGCATACTTCCTTTCCTGTTTAGTTAGTGCTCTGCTGGCATACGCTACAACATACTCTACACCATCACTCTCCTGTGATAGGACTGCACCAATCCCTAGATCGCTGGCATCTGTATCCAAGATGAAGGGTCTTGTGGGGTCTGGGTAAGCGAGTATAGGAGCAGATATTAACATAGCCTTCAGTTGCTCAAATGCATCCTGACAGGAGTCGGACCACTTAAAACGCCTGCCCTTTTCAGTTAGCTGGTGTAAAGGGCGTGCTATCTCTGCAAAGCCCTTTATAAACCGCCTATAATAGGATGCTAACCCCACAAAACTCCTCACCTCCGTTTGACTTTTAGGCACTGGCCATTCTTTCACTGCCTGAACTTTGGCTGGGTCTGCTCTAACCCCATCTGCGGAGATCACGTGACCAAGGTACTGCACCTGTGTTGAAAACAAGTTACACTTCGAGGGCTTCACCTTAAGGTTGGCCTGCCGCAACTTTAACAGCACTTCATCTAAACGTGCCAAATGCTCCGAGAAGGTGCGACCAAACACGATAATATCATCAAGATAGACCAGACAAGTAGTCCACTGCAAATCAGCCAAAACCACATCCATGAGCCTCTGAAATGTGCTTGGTGCATTACACAAGCCAAAACTCAGCACATTAAACTCAAACAACCCCTGACGAGTTATAAAAGCTGTCTTATGCCTATCTTCAGGTTCAATCTCAACCTGCCAGTAACCACTGGCCAGGTCAAGGGTGGAAAACCAGCAGGCTTTGTGCAGGCTGTCGAGAGCATCATCAATCCGGGGAAGGGGATAAGCATCTTTTCTAGTCAGGTCGTTAAGCCTACGATAGTCAACACAGAATCTAAGCCCTCCATCTCGCTTCCTCACAAGAACAACTGGAGCAGCCCAAGGGCTACATGAAGGCTGAATAATACCATTGGCCTGCATCTGCTTTATGTGTTCGGCACACTCTTCCTGTAAGTGGAGAGGGACTCGGCGTGGATGTAACTTGACCGGCACAGCATCCCCAGTATCAATAGTGTGCTTTACTAGGGGAGTCCTCCCTAGATCTGCATCACCCGAGCTGAAAGCAGACAGATGTTTAATCAACAGGTTACGGATGGCTTGTTTTTCTGAAGCCTCCAGTCCCTTCTGATCCAGCCCCAACTGTCTTACTAGGGAGTCTACCTGCCAGGGGGAAGTGTGAGTCAGTATTTCGCTATCCCCCTCCCTTACAACATCCCCCACCTCGATATCTGTGTGCAAGGTTCCAACTTTCATGCCCTCTTTTAATACCAGATCTTCATCTGTAACATTGATGACGCGTACAGGGACAACACCTTGTTCTACCTGGCAAACAACACGGGCCACCAAAACATTACAGTGATCAGACAAGGACGAAGAGGGTTCCAACATACCTTCTATGCACTCTCTGAATGGGGTCGTGACTACCCCGGGGAGAATCAGCTCGCTTCGGGCTGGGACAGCAGTGTCAGATTTTATAACTACAGTGCGAGGTTTCACCGGATCTTCTTGACAAAGCAGGGGTAATGTCTTTCCCATCAGACGGAAGACTCGCTCCTTGTAATCAATCACTGCACCATGTTTAAACAAAAAGTCAAAGCCTAGCAGGATATCACTCGAAGGGACATCAGCCACAAGGAAGTCTGCTATCAGGGCTAGGGTGTCAAACTGACAAACTGACTGCCACACTCCTGATATACACATTCCCCCACCATTGGCTGCAGACACACTCCCCGAGTACTCAGTCAGTTCACCCCTCCCCTTTGTAAGAGTTTCCCAAAGTTTTTGGGGGATTACTGACCGGTCGGCTCCACTATCCACAATAACCTGACAATCTGTTCCCCCCACCTTTATAGCTATATAGCTACCCGTTTTATTGGTTGAGGCCACAGTCTGTTTCACACTTGAGGGGGCGGGCAGGTGGCCTGCTATACCCGCCCCCTTTAGTTTCCCGACACATAAGGGCAGTCGCGACGCAGGTGTCGGTCACACCCACATTCCCAACACACACCTGCCCTGTTCCGAGTTCTACGCCCAGGAACATCAGTAGGAGGGGCTTTAAGATCAGCCTGCAAATTCTGAGTGGGACCAGGAGGGGGAATAGGAGGGGTGACCAATTTGGAGGGCAGCTGCAGTCCCTGAACCACTGACTGCACGGCTTTGACTTCCTGGCGCAGACTCTCTACTGCCCCTAGCAAAACTTGGAGACGCTCCTCAGACCCATCACCGCTCTCCACCACCCCCCTTACTCGGGCATCAGAGGTTACGTGAGCCTGTTCTAGGTTTCTAAGTAGCTCCATTTCAGCAGCCAATTGGATAGCTGACTCTAATGTTTTGGGTTTTGCAGCTCGAAGGCTAATACGGAAATCACCAGCAGTGAAATGGGTAATAAACTGATCTCTTGCTAACATGTCTCGAGTTTGGTCGTCTACAGAGGGATAAGCTTTTGCAACTAGCCTACGCAGAGCGTTACCAAACTCCTGGGATGTTTCATTTGGTAGCCGCCTCCGCTCTGAAAAAGCAACTCTGCTCCACTCATCATTATGACAGGGCTCAAAACACTTAGTCATAGCTGCTTTCAATAACACATAATTATGCTTGGATTGGGAAGAAACCCCATTATACATGTCGCGAGCATGCCCAGAGAGCAGCAACGACATAAATTTAAGTTTAACAGAATCATCCCAACCATTAACCCCAGCAGCAAGCTCAAATTGTTCAACCCAATCACACCATTCCCGCCCAACCCCAGTAAATACTTCAGGCATGAACACTGGACGAGGGATGGAATTAAAAGCAGGGGCCACTACAGAGGCAGCACTGCTGCCAGGAGAGTTAGACTCGGCTGAATTCATTTGTTGCAACCCTGATGAAGGTTGAATATTCTCTGCCTCTGACATTTTGATCAAATTCAATCCCACCGCTGCCACCAGTGTAAGAAAACTTAGTTTAATTTTATAATGAAGGTCTTAGCTGCCACCACCTTTGTTTATCCGGTCTGGTCCGGTGTCAGAGGCAAGAGAAATCCACGACGAGTCAGTTGGAAGGTACAAAAATATAAACTTTATTGAAATTACAATTAATTAAAATTATGGCCACAGAACTCTGCACTGGACTTCACTGAGTGTCGCAACACCTGCGAAAAGGGGCAGCCCGCGCCCCCGAGGACACCACAAGTGAAGACACTCCAATAAGATGCACTGCACACTAATACACCGCAAGAAAAGCACAGCACGATAATAAAATTCAAGTGAACCTCATGCAGCTCATTCACTGAGGACCGCTATAAACTACGCAGGTCGAAACCACTACAAACATCGGGGGGCGCAAGGAGCTACCCTAAAACACAGCGCCACCCCTCGATGAAACCCAGACAGAGTAACAGCTTATATTTTATAATACCGTGAGACCGGACACATGCTCACACAACAAGGTTAAGAATTAACAATTTATTATTCGAATGAAGCCACTTATCTCGCCCTGCTGGCGACGAGACCCCCCCGTGGGGTCTGAACATGGACTCTTCCGCAGCAGCAGCGCAGCAGCAGCAGCAGCAGCAGGGAGCCCGACAGCACAACCGCCCGCGTGCGGCAGAATTAGGTCGGCATGGAAGTAAGCAGCAAACAGGTACGACGAGGCGTGTAGACAGCCCCGTGGATCCAGCGCAGGGACTTTCTAACCCCCCCACTCACTACCTACAGGAGACAACACGCCTCCCCTCCTAACACAGGGACCGCTCCCCTATTTAACTGTCTTCACTGCCGCAACACTAAAAGTCACGGGCAGCACACCGTTCTTGATCATGTCTTTGTCTTTGTCCCCGGCCACGGCCACAGTCGACAGCCATCCAGTCTCTCCCCTTCTGTCTGTCCCATGCCCTTTTTACAGCCCCGCTGTGGTCCTCCCCTCTTTACACAGGTGAGTCCCATAAGCTCATTAGTTCAGAAAAACACAGTGGGCCTCTAGCCCCCTCAAGTGTCCACAGTGAGACAAACTCCAGTCTCATTACACTCCTCCCTTCTCTAACAAAGAGGACTCGTCCTCGAGTCAGAATGTACAGTCGTAGTCCCTTGACCACACAGGCGCCCTCCTCTCTCGTGCAGTGCGCCCTCCACGTGTGGAGTTTCTCTGATCGCTGCCCCCACCTGGTAGGCAATGGTCTGCTTCATAAGACATTCTGGAGTTCGTTCCTTCAACGTTGTCCAATGCTGGAACATCTGCTCCTGTTCCTAGGGCCTCCTCCCTCCTTGCCTCAGGATGATACACTGGCTCCTCCACTCTGGGCCCCCCACTGCGTGCTAGAGGATGCAGGGCCGGATCAACCCCACCTCCTGGCAATGACTGGTGGAGACCGCTGGCCACCGCTCCATCACTTCCCCTCGGACGTGAGCTACCATCCTGCTGCTCTGGTGGAGCCGGCACGGCCTCACCCTGGACCGTTGGTAGCTCTGGACAAGGAGATAGATAGGGTTTAAGGCGATTGAAATGTATTACCTTATCTTGGCCTCCCTCTACTGGTACCACACGATACAACACTTCTGTGACTCTATCTACTATCTTATAGGGTCCTTTAAAGCGCCTCTGAAGCTTGGGACACAGCCCTCTTCTCCGGCTCTTGTCTCGAACCCATACCAGCTCCCCCTCTGAGTAATACTGAAAATTTACTCTGAGATCAAAATTAGCCTTTTGCCGCCGAGAGGCTTTTGCCTGATGTTCCTTTACAGCCTCCACTACAGTGGACAATGTCTGAACCAATCTGCTGACATAAGCATTAACCGAAGAAAACCTTTCCCCAGCTTCCACTTCCAGCATAATGTCCACCGGAAGCACCATTTCCCGTCCATACAATACCTTATATGGAGTAAAACCTGTACTTGAATGCACACTGCTGCGATATGCCATCATCACAAAAGGTAACAAGGAGTCCCAATTGGACTGATTTTCCTGTACAAACAATGACAGCATAGACAGCAGAGTACGATTAAAACGCTCAATGAGGCCATCTGACTGGGGATGATATGGGGAAGTTCTTGTTTTGTGAATATTGAGAAGTCGACATAGGTCTTTGAACAATGTTGACTCAAAAGATCGCCCCTGATCAGAATGAAGGCTGCGTGGTGTCCCAAACCTACAAACCCACTCCTCTACAAGTACCTTTGCAATGGTGTGGGATTCCTGGTTCGGCAAAGGAAAAGCTTCTGTCCACTTGGAAAAATAGTCACCTATGACCAGAATATATTTGTTTTTGTCGACTGTCTCGGGCAAAGGCCCCAAGATGTCAAGAGCCACCCGTTCATACGGTCTTGACGCTGGCATCGTTTGAAGGGGCGCACAAGGAGTCGGACCCTGTGCTTTCCGAGAGGCACAATCTGCACACTGCCTACACCACTGTTTCACATCGCTAAACCACCCTGGCCAATAAAAGCGATCTTTTACCTTACCCTGCAGTTTATTTACCCCTAAATGACCACCAATAGGAGTATTATGCAGCTGGGTTAAGACTTTTGGGACCAAAGCCTGAGGAAGGACAATCTGTACATGTGGCGAAGCATCTGAGTTTGGAGGAGGGACTCGGACTAAACGTGACCCCCTCATCTGTAGCTGAGGCCAAACTGGGGCATACTTTTGCAAAGCTGGATCTTCAGGGAGGGCCAAGCCCTGCTTTTTGCAGTCAATCAGCTGCTGAAGAACTGCATCCTCAGCCTGGGCTTTTGTCATCTCATCATCAGGACACTCTTTACCTGACAGCACCCGGAGTCCCTTTTCCTGTATAGCACACACACTTTCTTCTGGGAGGGGTTGCTCCGCAGGGACAAGTTTGGGCTGATTAGCACCCAAAAATGCAGGCAGCCTAGAAAGGGCATCCGCATTGGCATGCAATTTCCCTGGCCGATGGATAATTTTATATTGGAAACTCGCCAACTGTTCTACCCATCTGGCAAGCTGTCCTTCTAAGCCCTGGAAATTATGTAACCACCTGAGAGAGTTATGGTCGGTGCGTAACAGGAACTCTTTCCCCAGCAGATAATGTTTGAAGTACTTTGTGAATGTTACCATACTCAGTAGCTCCTTTTTTGTTGTGGCATACTTCCTTTCCTGTTTAGTTAGTGCTCTGCTGGCATACGCTACAACATACTCTACACCATCACTCTCCTGTGATAGGACTGCACCAATCCCTAGATCGCTGGCATCTGTATCCAAGATGAAGGGTCTTGTGGGGTCTGGGTAAGCGAGTATAGGAGCAGATATTAACATAGCCTTCAGTTGCTCAAATGCATCCTGACAGGAGTCGGACCACTTAAAACGCCTGCCCTTTTCAGTTAGCTGGTGTAAAGGGCGTGCTATCTCTGCAAAGCCCTTTATAAACCGCCTATAATAGGATGCTAACCCCACAAAACTCCTCACCTCCGTTTGACTTTTAGGCACTGGCCATTCTTTCACTGCCTGAACTTTGGCTGGGTCTGCTCTAACCCCATCTGCGGAGATCACGTGACCAAGGTACTGCACCTGTGTTGAAAACAAGTTACACTTCGAGGGCTTCACCTTAAGGTTGGCCTGCCGCAACTTTAACAGCACTTCATCTAAACGTGCCAAATGCTCCGAGAAGGTGCGACCAAACACGATAATATCATCAAGATAGACCAGACAAGTAGTCCACTGCAAATCAGCCAAAACCACATCCATGAGCCTCTGAAATGTGCTTGGTGCATTACACAAGCCAAAACTCAGCACATTAAACTCAAACAACCCCTGACGAGTTATAAAAGCTGTCTTATGCCTATCTTCAGGTTCAATCTCAACCTGCCAGTAACCACTGGCCAGGTCAAGGGTGGAAAACCAGCAGGCTTTGTGCAGGCTGTCGAGAGCATCATCAATCCGGGGAAGGGGATAAGCATCTTTTCTAGTCAGGTCGTTAAGCCTACGATAGTCAACACAGAATCTAAGCCCTCCATCTCGCTTCCTCACAAGAACAACTGGAGCAGCCCAAGGGCTACATGAAGGCTGAATAATACCATTGGCCTGCATCTGCTTTATGTGTTCGGCACACTCTTCCTGTAAGTGGAGAGGGACTCGGCGTGGATGTAACTTGACCGGCACAGCATCCCCAGTATCAATAGTGTGCTTTACTAGGGGAGTCCTCCCTAGATCTGCATCACCCGAGCTGAAAGCAGACAGATGTTTAATCAACAGGTTACGGATGGCTTGTTTTTCTGAAGCCTCCAGTCCCTTCTGATCCAGCCCCAACTGTCTTACTAGGGAGTCTACCTGCCAGGGGGAAGTGTGAGTCAGTATTTCGCTATCCCCCTCCCTTACAACATCCCCCACCTCGATATCTGTGTGCAAGGTTCCAACTTTCATGCCCTCTTTTAATACCAGATCTTCATCTGTAACATTGATGACGCGTACAGGGACAACACCTTGTTCTACCTGGCAAACAACACGGGCCACCAAAACATTACAGTGATCAGACAAGGACGAAGAGGGTTCCAACATACCTTCTATGCACTCTCTGAATGGGGTCGTGACTACCCCGGGGAGAATCAGCTCGCTTCGGGCTGGGACAGCAGTGTCAGATTTTATAACTACAGTGCGAGGTTTCACCGGATCTTCTTGACAAAGCAGGGGTAATGTCTTTCCCATCAGACGGAAGACTCGCTCCTTGTAATCAATCACTGCACCATGTTTAAACAAAAAGTCAAAGCCTAGCAGGATATCACTCGAAGGGACATCAGCCACAAGGAAGTCTGCTATCAGGGCTAGGGTGTCAAACTGACAAACTGACTGCCACACTCCTGATATACACATTCCCCCACCATTGGCTGCAGACACACTCCCCGAGTACTCAGTCAGTTCACCCCTCCCCTTTGTAAGAGTTTCCCAAAGTTTTTGGGGGATTACTGACCGGTCGGCTCCACTATCCACAATAACCTGACAATCTGTTCCCCCCACCTTTATAGCTATATAGCTACCCGTTTTATTGGTTGAGGCCACAGTCTGTTTCACACTTGAGGGGGCGGGCAGGTGGCCTGCTATACCCGCCCCCTTTAGTTTCCCGACACATAAGGGCAGTCGCGACGCAGGTGTCGGTCACACCCACATTCCCAACACACACCTGCCCTGTTCCGAGTTCTACGCCCAGGAACATCAGTAGGAGGGGCTTTAAGATCAGCCTGCAAATTCTGAGTGGGACCAGGAGGGGGAATAGGAGGGGTGACCAATTTGGAGGGCAGCTGCAGTCCCTGAACCACTGACTGCACGGCTTTGACTTCCTGGCGCAGACTCTCTACTGCCCCTAGCAAAACTTGGAGACGCTCCTCAGACCCATCACCGCTCTCCACCACCCCCCTTACTCGGGCATCAGAGGTTACGTGAGCCTGTTCTAGGTTTCTAAGTAGCTCCATTTCAGCAGCCAATTGGATAGCTGACTCTAATGTTTTGGGTTTTGCAGCTCGAAGGCTAATACGGAAATCACCAGCAGTGAAATGGGTAATAAACTGATCTCTTGCTAACATGTCTCGAGTTTGGTCGTCTACAGAGGGATAAGCTTTTGCAACTAGCCTACGCAGAGCGTTACCAAACTCCTGGGATGTTTCATTTGGTAGCCGCCTCCGCTCTGAAAAAGCAACTCTGCTCCACTCATCATTATGACAGGGCTCAAAACACTTAGTCATAGCTGCTTTCAATAACACATAATTATGCTTGGATTGGGAAGAAACCCCATTATACATGTCGCGAGCATGCCCAGAGAGCAGCAACGACATAAATTTAAGTTTAACAGAATCATCCCAACCATTAACCCCAGCAGCAAGCTCAAATTGTTCAACCCAATCACACCATTCCCGCCCAACCCCAGTAAATACTTCAGGCATGAACACTGGACGAGGGATGGAATTAAAAGCAGGGGCCACTACAGAGGCAGCACTGCTGCCAGGAGAGTTAGACTCGGCTGAATTCATTTGTTGCAACCCTGATGAAGGTTGAATATTCTCTGCCTCTGACATTTTGATCAAATTCAATCCCACCGCTGCCACCAGTGTAAGAAAACTTAGTTTAATTTTATAATGAAGGTCTTAGCTGCCACCACCTTTGTTTATCCGGTCTGGTCCGGTGTCAGAGGCAAGAGAAATCCACGACGAGTCAGTTGGAAGGTACAAAAATATAAACTTTATTGAAATTACAATTAATTAAAATTATGGCCACAGAACTCTGCACTGGACTTCACTGAGTGTCGCAACACCTGCGAAAAGGGGCAGCCCGCGCCCCCGAGGACACCACAAGTGAAGACACTCCAATAAGATGCACTGCACACTAATACACCGCAAGAAAAGCACAGCACGATAATAAAATTCAAGTGAACCTCATGCAGCTCATTCACTGAGGACCGCTATAAACTACGCAGGTCGAAACCACTACAAACATCGGGGGGCGCAAGGAGCTACCCTAAAACACAGCGCCACCCCTCGATGAAACCCAGACAGAGTAACAGCTTATATTTTATAATACCGTGAGACCGGACACATGCTCACACAACAAGGTTAAGAATTAACAATTTATTATTCGAATGAAGCCACTTATCTCGCCCTGCTGGCGACGAGACCCCCCCGTGGGGTCTGAACATGGACTCTTCCGCAGCAGCAGCGCAGCAGCAGCAGCAGCAGCAGGGAGCCCGACAGCACAACCGCCCGCGTGCGGCAGAATTAGGTCGGCATGGAAGTAAGCAGCAAACAGGTACGACGAGGCGTGTAGACAGCCCCGTGGATCCAGCGCAGGGACTTTCTAACCCCCCCACTCACTACCTACAGGAGACAACACGCCTCCCCTCCTAACACAGGGACCGCTCCCCTATTTAACTGTCTTCACTGCCGCAACACTAAAAGTCACGGGCAGCACACCGTTCTTGATCATGTCTTTGTCTTTGTCCCCGGCCACGGCCACAGTCGACAGCCATCCAGTCTCTCCCCTTCTGTCTGTCCCATGCCCTTTTTACAGCCCCGCTGTGGTCCTCCCCTCTTTACACAGGTGAGTCCCATAAGCTCATTAGTTCAGAAAAACACAGTGGGCCTCTAGCCCCCTCAAGTGTCCACAGTGAGACAAACTCCAGTCTCATTACATTATGTACGCCACACGGCGCTCGATTCATTCAGTAATGTAATCATGAAGCTCTCATTAAAATGGCTTTTTTTATTATTTGTTAGGCGCTACGTGATAGCCTATTTGTGGGTAGGGGAGACGAGAATCCGCTGCTGTTTTGCTGTGCTGCTGTGCTGCTGTGCTGCTGTTTTGCCTCGCTGATTCCTGTGAATATCTGCCTCCACTCACGGTCTGTAAGCGGTGTTCTCCGCCTGCCTGTCCGCCTGTCTGTCTGTCCGCCGCCTGCATGTTTGCATGCCCCCCTGTGCCTGCTATTCGCTGCCCATCCTACGGGGGCCTTGTCTTTAAGCAGGGCTGCTTGGCTGTGCGGTGCTTGGGTGTTGTGTTCTTGCTCTGTCTGCTCACGGAGTGAGCCGCGCCGACCCTGTAACTGTAAGCTGAAGCTAGTGGTCCGTTCACAGGTGGAGCTGCTGCATGCTGCTTTCTCTTCCGCTGCGGCAGCCAAAACTGAACTGTTTTATACTCGTTTTTCCTAAGTTGGTTTGAATGGACTCTGGGGGTTGATTTCTTTGCTTTAATTGTTCATTTTTTGTTGTGTATTGATTATTCTTTTGCTTCCGTTTACACTTTTGTGGCAGTTATTTTGGCGTTTTGTGTTCTGCCATTAGTATTGTGTTTATTTGATTTATCTGACCTATTAATTGAGTTATTGAAGTTATTTTGATTTCGTTATTTTGGGGCAGTTTGAGTATCTTTTGTTAAGTCATTTATTATTTTTCAATTACTGCCAATTATATTGCTTTGGTTATGTATGATTTAGTTGCTGTTTGTTTTCAGTTTCATTAACATTTCTTTCTGTTGCTCTTTTTCAGTGGCTGAGCCTGGTGGCGGTGCTGGTGATCGGTGGTTCCTCTCATCTTTACTGTGTGCTGTGTGTGTCTATTTGAGTTATTTCACAAGAGTGTGTGCGTAGGTTCCTCACGTATGCCTGGGGTGTTTTCAATTTGATTTTTCTCACTGGGATCCCCCTCCTCGACCCATCGCACCTGGTGAGCCTCAGCCACATTTCCTTTATCCTTCCCCTTTTTATGGATGGTTGTGTCTTGTTTTTGGTTTTCTAATTTTAATGAATAATTTTACTAAAATAATAATAAAGAATAATTGTTTTACTGTAATCTGCCGTCTCGAGCTCCTCTGTATGAAGATATACATGTAATTGTTCAATATACCGAACTTGGTGGGAATTGGAAACAAACTTGAATTGTCCACAAGAGGTTTTGTGGACAATTCAAGTTTATTTCCAAGATTTCCCTGGGTGAAACTCCCAGGGTGGCGTTGTCGAAACCCTCGTGCTGCCACATTTGTTTTGTTTTGTTTTTTTTTTAATGTTGAGGTTAAAAAACAAGGGATGTGTGTCACCAGCCCTCCCACCCACACACACATCCCCCCTCCACACACGCCTTCAGAGGAGGGAGGCTCATGGACCCGGGCGCTCTGTTCCCTTCGGTGCCATCTGCCCGGGTCCAAGGGCTCGCTAGTCCCCGAACTGAGCCTGAGCCCAGAGAGGACCCATGCAGGCTCAATCCGGGGACAAGCTATCCCTGCATCCAGGGCATCTCAACCACTCTCCAAAGAAAGTGTGTAGAGTGATTTTATGTGTCAGAGAGGTCCTACCTATAACCTCGGTTTGGAACATGAAGGGAATTCTTTGTGACGTCACACATCACGTGCTCCATTCATGTTCGGGATTCACGTATACACTCCATGAACGCCACACAGTGACGTCGTGTTCAGGAATCAGCCTCGAGGCCAATCAACGCAACGCTATTGTTTTTTGTTTTGTTTTGTTTTTTTAATGTTGAGGTTAAAAAACAAGGGATGTGTGTCACCAGCCCTCCCACCCACACACACATCCCCCCTCCACACACGCCTTTAGAGGAGGGAGGCTCATGGACCCGGGCGCTCTGTTCCCTTCGGTGCCATCTGCCCGGGTCCAAGGGCTCGCTAGTCCCCGAACTGAGCCTGAGCCCAGAGAGGACCCATGCAGGCTCAATCCGGGGACAAGCTATCCCTGCATCCAGGGCATCTCAACCACTCTCCAAAGAAAGTGTGTAGAGTGATTTTATGTGTCAGAGAGGTCCTACCTATAACCTCGGTTTGGAACATGAAGGGAATTCTTTGTGACGTCACACATCACGTGCTCCATTCATGTTCGGGATTCACATATACACTCCATGAACGCCGCCACACTGTGACGTCATGTTCAGGAATCAGCCTCGAGGCCAATCAACGCAACGCTATTGTTTTTTGTTTTGTTTTGTTTTTTTAATGTTGATGTAGCAGGATGAGCCCTGCTGCTCCTCATTATGAGTAATGCTGGCCTATCGCCACCTGGGGGCACTCTATAAAAAGGAGGCAGAGATGATTCTGCCCCCTCTTGCTCTTCGGTGGGCGGCTCCGCTCTGTCCCGCTTGCCTCACTTCCTGGTGGTCACCGATGCAGGTAGGTTTGCGGCATGTGTTTTAATCACGGGAGGAGGAGCCAAGATGGCGCTCTGAACAGTCGTATTTCTGTGAGCTCTGCAAACCTAATTGTTTTTTTTATATATTGAGTACGGAGAACAGACTTTCTTTCTGCCCGTGGGCAAATTATTACTGCTGTCACGTTTAGATACCGTCAACGAGCCAAAATGATCAAACCTGAGAAGAGAAAATCCGAACAAAAGAAGTCACCAGCTAATATCGTCGGCTCTGCTAGCAAACCTGTTCGCAGCCTGCCCGCGAAAACAACCTCTACACCTGACAAACCGACTGAAGCCAAAAACCCTTTCATTGACTCCATGCACGACTATTTGGAAGCGGTTTCTGTACCATCACAATGTGTCCTAATGGAAGAAGACTTCCCTCCACTTCCCCTCACCCCATGTGCCTCTCCTGCTGGTAAGCAAAGGAAAGTTGAAGACACGAATACTGCTGTTCTCTCCCAGCTCTCATCACTCACCGCGCTGATTAACTCGAGGTTAGATACGCTCGAAAAAATGGTCAGTGGGAACTCTGTTGAGATTTCTGAGATGAAAAAGGCAGTTCTAGAGAACACTGAGCATATCACAACAATGAAAGAATCATTTGAGGCTATCGGTGCTGAGATAAATGTCGTGAAGGACAGAGTTGTCAACGTTGAGTCACAACTTGCAGAATTCAAAGCAAATGTGGAAACACAGGAGAAGCGAATCCGTCATCTGGAGAGCTACTCGCGCCGATGGAATTTAAAACTCTACGGCCTGGCTGAGAATGAGAACCAAGACGTGCGGCGGGAGGTGATCCAAGTTTGCCAGTCTGTTTTACCGGAGGCGAAAGATAAAATACCAGACATCCTGGATACAGTGCACCGCTTAGGTCCCAAGAAACCCAACAATAACCAACCCAGAGGAGTCATCATGCAGTTTACGTCCAGGATCTACCGTGATGCTGTCTGGCGCTCAGCCAAAAAATCATCTTTCCTGAAAAACAATAACTTAAAGCTGGCTGAGGATCTGTCAGCTGATGACCGCGACCGGAGGAACCGTCTCTGGCCAGCTGTGGAGAAAGCGCGCAAGGAAAACAAGCTGGCGTTCTTCGTAGGAGGACGTGCGTTCGTTAATGGAAAAGAAATCTTTCCACCCTGATATTCTATTTTGAGGTAAAACATGCCACAGAGTGTAGTAGTACCTGATTCAAATGTGTTAACTCATCGTTTTCGTTAACTGTTTTTCTTCTGTTAATTGATTACATGCTTTAATTGTGCCTTAAAGAAAGCTGGAATTAAGCTGCCTTTTATTTCTTAGTTTTAATTGCCAGTTTGATTTTGAACTTTCATAAGCACTCTTAAATACTCACATTTTGAAAATAAATCGTTAAAGAGTTAAATAGTTGAATCAGCGTTAAATAGCAACTATTCTCGTTGAATTAGCCATATATGTGTGTATATGTATGTATGTATATATGTGTATATATATGTATGTATGTATGTATATATATATATATATGTATATATATATATATATGTGTATGTATGTGTATGTATGTGTATATATATATATATATATATATATATATATATATATATATATATATATATATATATATATATATATATTATATAAAGGGTTTTATTTTTCTTTCCAAAAACCACATACCTGAGAGGTGGGTGGTATGCCACTTTGGCTTCATTTTCACATTAAATGTTCCTGTTATGGCTCAAAGGAACAGTTCTCTCATTCAGGGTTTGCAGTTCTTACTGTTAAGTTCTCTTAAGCGACCACAAGTTTTCAACTTAACCACTTCATCGCTTTTTGGTCTAAGCTTTTGTATATTTGTCTTCATTGTTTTTCTGTTTTTATTTCTTTTCATATTTTGTCACTATGTCTTTGTCTATTATCTCTTTAAATGCGAGAGGTTTAAGAAACAATGTCAAACGTAAAGCCTTATTCATGTTTTGCAAACAATTCCGCACAGATTTCTGTTTCATACAAGAGTCCCACTCAGTTGAACTAGACAAATCTTTCTGGAGATCGCAGTGGGGTGGTGACTTGTGGATGTCACACGGTACAGAACGTGCTGCTGGTGTCTGTATTTTGAAAAGCAAATTTAATGGTAAAATCCTGACTTCTGACTGTGATAAAGATGGTCATTATATTTTTCTGATACTTGAAGCTGCACACTCTACTTTTATTTTAGTTAATGTGTATGGATTCAACAATCAAACAGAGAATAATCTTTATTTTGACAGGTTGGAAGAACGTCTATTGCATTGGCTGTCCAAATATCCAAATTCTTCTATAATTTTAGGTGGAGACTTTAATGCTGTGTCTGATAATTGCATAGATAGGTGGCCTTCAAAGAATTCAGACTCCTCTAACTTGAAAGTAAGAATGTTTGCACAAAGATTTAATTTAACTGATTCTTGGAGAGACTCTCATCCAGCTCAAAGGATGTATACTTGGTGCAATAAGACACAAACCAGTCATTCACGCATTGATTATTGGCTCATTTCAAAAGAGCTGAAAGAAGTTAAAACAGATATTTATCCGACACCTCTATCAGATCACAAAACCATTCATATAAATGTTCCTTTGTCACCCTCCTCTGGTACTATGCAGTCATACTGGAAGCTCAACAGCACTATTCTTGAGCATAATGATGTAGTTACTGAAGTTAATCATTTGATAAGGCTTCATTGGAGCAAAGCTGTAGCTGAAAATATGTTTTGTAACAACTGGGAGCTCTTGAAATATGAACTTGGTAAATTTTTTCGAAAGTATAGCACTGATTTGGCAAAGAGAAGAAGGGCTGACGAGCTTGAAGTAATAAGTAAGATTGCAGTTTTCACCTCTAAACCAGCAGAGGCTCTCAGTGAGTCTGATAAGGCAGAAATGATTGACTTGCAGCAGGGATTAGATGAGATTTATAAACGAAAGGCTGAGGGAGCATTTGTTCGGTCTCGTACAAAGTGGCTTGAAGAAGGAGAGCAGAACTCAGCGTATTTTTTCAGACTTGAGAAACACCAATACAACACTAACTCCATTTTACAACTAAACATTAACGGAACTGTTTCTAATGATAAGAACATCATAGTGTAGCCCGCCCGATCTGTCTGTCTGCTACGAAATACCCTCTGCGTTGTGTTTGTTGGATGAAGGGATGTAGACAGCAGGTTGGTCACTGGAGCAGGTTTATTTAGGCAGCAGTTCTGTACAAAATATAACAGTTTCAGTGGACCACACTTCATGCATCTTTTCTCCACAGCACACTTCTCTCCTCATCATGTCCACAGGGCATCTCATCCTGCTCTTCAGTGACATTTTTATAAATATATTTTTTGTTTCATCAACAAATCATTTTTATGAACAGAATTCATTTACAATATAAAACAAAATACAATTTGACAATCAAAAGTAATACAAATTACTGAGACAAAAAAACAAAACAAGGGCTCACATACCTGTACAAAATATAACAGTTTCAGTGGACCACACTTCATGCATCTTTTCTCCACAGCACACTTCTAAAGGGAGAGCAGAGAGCATGGCGCGCTGCATGAGAAACAGCCCACACTATAGCCTAGCTTGAGATCGGTAAGTTAGCTCTTAAAACTACGTGCCGCACGTCACTTCAAACACTCCAAAAATACACGTCTAAACGTTCGTAATATTTGTATACAGTCTGTGAGCCTAAAACATATATATGAACAACTTTATAGCCTGTTAACTGTGCTTTAACTCAGATTGAACGGAATGCGATGTAAAAACCTACCTCTCCTCATCATGTCCACAGGGCATCTGAGGAAAGTACCGCGAACGGTGCCGGAAGTAACGCACCGGAAGTGACCATCAAAATAAAATAAAATAAATATTTTAATACATTACAAAGAAAGAATTTAACATAATTAATAACTGAGGATGGACTTTTGGTGAATTATAATGTTTCTTTTACACACTCGTTACATCCACCCCTCCTAAGTTCACCAAAATCCAGACTGCACATGTGAGGATATCCAAAATCAAAGGCACACCTTGCACATACTGGGGAAACCTGACAGATATATGAAAGAAGCTCTAAGCTTCACCTTCTCTGAGAAACCCACAAAATAGGTTCAGAAAGAACATAAGGGTGATCAGGCCTTAGTCTCTCCTAGGATGATATGATGCCGCGTACACCATACTAACTCTGTCATTACAACCTGTGCCCAACAAAAGCACTAAAACAAGCACTTACATTCAACACACAGTGCCCCAAACTTTATGCTTTGGATACCGCCCTGCAAACGCAACACATGAAAACATCTGGAAATCTAAAACAAACTCAGAAGTGATTGTGATCTTCTGTGTATTGAATCAGCCATATCTTTGAAATGAAATGGTCCCTGAACCATAGACTCAATGAGTCGATTGACCTTTTTCCTGACCCTGCCAACTCGTGTTCTAACCACATGTTCTGCAACTTCTGATGGATTCACTGGTCTCACTGCACTATAGCTCGCATCTGCAGAAGTTGGCTGTGTGTCTGTGAGTTGGACTGGAAATGTCTGGGGTAAACTAGGTTCTGTGTCTATGTCTGGGTCTGCTGGATGAAACTGGGAGTCAGCGTCTCCTGCATCAGTCGTGGGCAGGACATCAGAGTCAGGTTCCACAGCTAAACTGTCAACACTACTGTCTCTGTCTGAGTTGTCTACACCAGGCAAACTCTGATCTGCTACATCCGACTTTGGTTCATCACAGTCCATCACTGAAGCAACTTGATTGAGCTTGTCAAGTCCCGATGATCCCTCACTCAGGTCCACCTGACTATCAATGTCCCCCGACACATCCATCAGCCATGCACTTGTCCTGTCCTCGGTGTTCTCCTCCTCCAACGAATCCAGAGAATCTGGCAAACTTGATCCATCCTCCCACTCATTGCCACACAGACCTTCATCAGTAGCACTGACAGGTAAGAAACTGATGTTCAAGACCAGGTTACGGTGTACAACTCTGGTGTTTCCTTCACTGTCCTCGAGCATGTATGTGTGAGTCTGTGGTTTTCTGTCCTTGACTATGTACACAGTTGGATCCCATTTATCAGCCAACTTTTTCTTTCCTCTCTCCCCTTTGTTTGCAATGAGTACTCTGTCTCCGATGTTCAGGGAAGCCCCTTTAACTCTCTTGTTGTACCCTCTCGCTTGTTTGTCTTGTTCTTTGATCGCATGTTCTTGTGCGATCCTGGCTGCCTCATGAAGATGTGACATGAGAGTTGTAACATAAGTTCTGTGGTCAACAACCACGGGGTCATGAAGCACTTGTTTGAACATTACATCTACAGGAAGTCTTGGAACGCGACCAAACATGAGCTGGAAAGGGGCATATCCGGTGGTTTCATGCACCGTTGCATTATATGCAAATGTCAAAGTCTGTATTTGTTGAGGCCATGTGCTTTTCTCTTTCAGGGGCAAGGATCGAAGCATGTTGCCAAGTGTTCTGTTGAACCTTTCAGTGCCTCCATTTCCCATGGGATGATAAGCTGTTGTACGTGACTTCGAGACGCCTGACAGTCTGAGCAGTTCAGCTACGAGTTCGCTCTCAAAGTTTGTCCCCTGGTCGGAGTGAATCCTTTCCGGGAAACCATACACACAAAAGACATGATCCCACAGCTTTTTGGCTACTTGTTTGGCAGTCTGATTCATGCATGGGAAAGCATGGGCGAGCTTTGTGAAATGATCTGTCAGCACAAGAACATCAACTGAACGCTGTTTGCTGTCCTCTGCACTCCAAAAGTCCAAACATACTAACTCCATGGGGAATGATGTTCTGACACTTTCAAGTGGCGCTCGAGCAGATGGATCAGGAGTTTTAGCTAGTATGCACCTCTGACAACATTTCACATACTCTTTCACATCAGAGTCCATTTTGGGCCAAAAGAAGCGCTGCCTCGCTAGATGAAGAGTTCTTGCTTGCCCTTGATGTCCAGCTATGTCATGGATACCATGCAAAGCTTTGGCTTTAAGACTTTCAGGGAGAACAAACTGATGTCGTCTGTGTTTGCTGATGGGGTCTTTTGTCAGGCGGTAGAGAATGCCATTCTGGATTTTGAGTCTGTCCCACTGTTTGATGAACACTGCAGCTGCTGAATCAAACCCAGACCGCTCACGCCTGGAGGGTCGCCTTCTCCTGCTAACAAACTGCATGATCCTCGAGATGGTGGGGTCAAGCTCTTGGCTTCGCTGGAGCTCCTCTGAAGTGAATACAGGGAGAGAGTCTTGCCCTTGAGTCAACAGGTCCTGAACAGACTGAACTAGCTCCACTGCCCTGGTTTCTGCGGCAGAGTCCCATTGATCATGAACATCAAAAAGAGCTTTAACAGCAGCAGTGTCACAGTGAGATGTAACTGAGCTCGTCAGTGACTTTGATGGGCTGCAGGATCTTTCCTTCACTTTATGGCACTGGACCTTCAAGCGAAAGGCATCTTGAATGCCATCATGACTGACTGCTCCAGCCTCAACAAGAAGGTTGTCATACTGCTCTGTGATGAGTCGGTGACTGACTGTGGTTGCGAAGGGGTCTCTGCTGAGAGCGTCAGCTACTGTGTTCCTTATGCCTGGGATGTGTTTCAAGTCGAATGTGTAGGGGGCGAGCTTGGACACCCAACGCTGTTCACAAGCGTCAAGCTTGGGTTTTGTCATGATATAGGTGAGTGGGTTATTATCTGTCCATACTGTAAATGAATGTCCTCTCAGCCAATGGCTAAACTTCTCACACACACTCCATTTTAAGGCTAAGAATTCTAGCCAATGGGCTGGATACTTTTTCTGGGAACTGCTCAGAGTCTTACTGGCGAAAGCTATGGGTCGGGCCTTCTTCTCACCAGCAGGTACTTGTGACAATACAGCACCGAGTCCATCTAGCGACGCATCAATGGACAAGATAAAGGGTTGGCTGAAATCTGGGTGTGTTAGGACAACACAGTTTAAAAGACAGTTTTTGAGTACAGACAGAGCGGCATCACACTCACTGGTCCAGTCTGAAGGTTTGAGCTTTCTGAACGAACCACTATTACCACCCACTCTGACTTTTCCTCTTTTCTTTTGTCCAGCAGTGAGAGCAAAGAGCGGTTTGGCTATGGATGAGCAACTCGGGATGAAGTGCTGATAGTAGAACACCATACCAAGAAAAGATTTTATCCTCTTCGCAGACGGTGTACAGTCGTCCTCCTCCATCAAATCATTCTTGGTCATTTTTGTGATGACATCAACTTTCGCTGGATCAACAGATACACCGTTGCCATCTATGATGTGACCAAGAAATTTAACTGAAGACCTCATCAAATGACATTTCTTGGGGCTTAGTTTAAGGTTGTGGAGTCGTAGTCGCTGGAAAACAACCTCTAACCTTTCCAAAGCTGCTTCTTCAGTTGGGGCAAACACAAGCAAATCATCAAGATAACGTAACAGGCTGCTAAAGTTCAAGTCTCCAAATATGCTGAGCATCATGCGCATAAAGGAGGCTGGGCTATTGCACAGTCCTTGGGGCATCCTGTTATATTCATACAAGCCCATGGGGGTTGTGAATGCAGTGAACCTCTTGTCTTCTTCCGCCATCGGGATGTTATAGAACCCTGAAGTCAGGTCCATGGTGCTGAAGTAGCTGTTTCCACCTAAAGCAGCAAGGCAGTCAGACTGATGCGGCAAGGGGTGTGCATCCTTCAGCGTTCTCGCATTCAACCACCTGAAGTCCGTGCAGATTCTCAAACTGCCATCCTTCTTCCACACCAACACAAGGGGGGAAGCAAACTCACTGACTGACTTTCTTATGATTTCTTGTTCCTCCATCTCAGACAGCACCTGCCTTAGTTTCTGATAGTGTGCTGGAGGTACCCGTCGATAAGGAAGCCGGAATGGTCTCTCATCAGTAAGTCTGATGCGATGCATGAAGTCTTTTGCCTCTCCACAGTCCAAAGTGTGTTTTGAGAATATGTCATTGTACTCTTCAAGCAGCTCAACTAGCTTTGTCTTTCCTTCCTGACCAGCATGACACAGAGTGATATCAATGTCGCCAAGGCCAACTTCATGCAGTCGCTGCTTGAGATCTGCGGGCTTGGAGTTATCACAGGTGTTCTCAGGCTTAGCTTCGTCAGGTTGTGTGGTTCCCTGGAAAACCTCAAAGTCCTCCACAGCTAAACAGGGGGAAACATCTGCAAGCTTGCTGTTACGTTTGAGAGTTATGGGTTTGTTTAACAGGTTAGTGACTTTCATGGGGACCCATCTATCACCCCATAGTGGTGTGATGACACGACCAACCATAATGTTACGTGGCATGGACTTGGATGAGGTGGGTTCAACTATCACTGTACTTCCTGGTGACATAGGGACATTGTTAGGGAGCTTACCCCATACAAGATGTTCTTGTCTTGCCAGGAGGGTGACTGATTGTTGAAGCTTGACTGTGCCAATCTTGTCGGGAGGCTCCTCACCTCTCCATCTGGATGAATTGGCCATGAGATCGAGGAACTGCTCACACTCAGGAAGAAGACCTCCGCTGGAGACAAGGCGCCAATAATCACTGGTTATTTTCATTTGACGGATCAGAAATCTGATGACATTTGTTCCAATGATCAAATCATCGCGCTGACCTGGCACAACAAGGACGGGAACAACACAGGTTTCTCCATACAGTTTCATTTCCACTTCATACATGCACTTCGCCTTACTGAGTGATCCACCACAGCCCACTAACACAATCTCTTGATTCAATGAAATTGGTTCCACCAGTACATTTTCACTCAACATCTGCTGCTCAGCTTGTTCACTAAGGGTACATGCCATGGAGCCAGAGTCAAGCATCCCTTTCAGCTGGAAGCCATTGTTGATGGAGACAGGTTTGTAAAACAGTTCATCAAACGGACCCACTCTCTGCGTATTTTGGACTATGACTTTGGCATTAACAGGGGCAGCTGCACACGCCTTCATGTAATGCTGTTCAATGTTGTCATCGTTGAGGGTTTCCTCACTTGTGCCCACACATCCCCTCGTCCAATGCGGGCCAGCTAGTTTAAAGGCTGGGAGTTCGATGGTCTGGGGACAGTCTGACTCTGACCAGGTAGTCTGTTAGGGCAGTTCCTTTTAATGTGATTTGGCTCGAAACATGACAGACACAGGCGTTTCTGCCTGCAGTGAGCAAGGGTTGAGTGATCAAAGGAATGGCAGACTTTACATGTCCACTGCTGACGCAGCGCAGGGGGAAACTGTTTATCTGTGACTTGACTGTTCTGTGACAGCGCACGATCAAAGAGGCTCATCAGCGTCTTCAGACAGCTGTCATCACAGTGAGCTTTAGCTGTCTCACTACACTCAGTCTGTGCAGGATGCTCTTGGGGTGTACATGTTGCTGTTAAGTTATCAGGTGCAAGGGTCTGGGCATAAACTGGGACAGGTCTTAGCTGTTTGGACTTGTAAAGAAGCTGTTCTTTTGTTTCAATCTGATAACGATCAATGTGCTCTTGAATTTCGCTAGCAGTCCACTTATCAGGAGCTTTTAGTTTGAAAACTGCAGCAAGTGTTGGGTCTGGACAGTGTCTGACAAACATCATCGCAGCCTCTTGACATGGGTTCTCTATGCATCGCCCCAGTCTTTTTAAGCCCTCTTCTGCGGCATCAACTGCCTTATTCAGCCGAACCCAGTACTCTAAAGGAGCCTCCCCAGCCACCGGAGTTGTGTTGTAGAAATCAGCCATGGGCATGTATGAGTAACTCACCTCGCCAAAATGCTGTCTGAGAATGTTGAAGATGACATCGGGGTTTACTTCTGGATTCAGTGAGGTGCTGCTCCTCAGAGTTATTCTCACAATGTCCTTTGCTTTGCCCAACAACTTAGACATTATCTCGACATGTTGCTCTCCAAGAGGAATCGCTCTCTTCTTCAAGAAGGTTTTCATAAATTCCTCCCATTCACACACTGACAATTTGTCTGACCCATCACCTCTGAAGACGGGGGGCTCTTTCACATCCGACTGCAGGACAAACTTGGCACCAGTCAGATTAAGGACAGTAGAGTCACTGGTCAGCTGTCCTACACTACTCTTAGCTTGTGCATCACTAGCAACCTTTTCTCTACATTCTTCCTTTAACTGATCCCTTATTGTCTGTCCTACTTGCTGAGCAATGTGAGTTATCAAGTCAGTCAAAGCTGGGTCATTGGCAGCTGAGATGTCTGTGAGTGTGGCTCCCTCTTGTGGCCTAACGGGAGTGCGGTTACTTATGCGTGTAGAGCAAAAAGCAGGTGACTCCGCGATACCACCATTTCTAACTGGAGTAGCCAGTAATGCACCTCGCCCAAAACCATAATCAAATTTTTTAGCTGCATCCATATTTTCAAAAACGTCCATGAATTTCTGTGACCCTTCTTAACCAAAAAAAAATTAAAACAGCATGAAATGTTTCTTCTTAAACATGAATTATACTGCAGAATAACAAAACACCTTTCAATCCTTGTAGACACTCACTTTTCCTTTAAACAGTCTTTTTAAAACAAATCAAACATCAAAAACTTGCATGTGACAGCAACCTCAGGCGACCAAATTGACATCGGTCCACGACTCCAGGCACCAGGATGAAGATGACGAAGGAGTCTGAAGCAGGGTTCACGGCACCACTGTAGCCCGCCCGATCTGTCTGTCTGCTACGAAATACCCTCTGCGTTGTGTTTGTTGGATGAAGGGATGTAGACAGCAGGTTGGTCACTGGAGCAGGTTTATTTAGGCAGCAGTTCTGTACAAAATATAACAGTTTCAGTGGACCACACTTCATGCATCTTTTCTCCACAGCACACTTCTCTCCTCATCATGTCCACAGGGCATCTCATCCTGCTCTTCAGTGACATTTTTATAAATATATTTTTTGTTTCATCAACAAATCATTTTTATGAACAGAATTCATTTACAATATAAAACAAAATACAATTTGACAATCAAAAGTAATACAAATTACTGAGACAAAAAAACAAAACAAGGGCTCACATACCTGTACAAAATATAACAGTTTCAGTGGACCACACTTCATGCATCTTTTCTCCACAGCACACTTCTAAAGGGAGAGCAGAGAGCATGGCGCGCTGCATGAGAAACAGCCCACACTATAGCCTAGCTTGAGATCGGTAAGTTAGCTCTTAAAACTACGTGCCGCACGTCACTTCAAACACTCCAAAAATACACGTCTAAACGTTCGTAATATTTGTATACAGTCTGTGAGCCTAAAACATATATATGAACAACTTTATAGCCTGTTAACTGTGCTTTAACTCAGATTGAACGGAATGCGATGTAAAAACCTACCTCTCCTCATCATGTCCACAGGGCATCTGAGGAAAGTACCGCGAACGGTGCCGGAAGTAACGCACCGGAAGTGACCATCAAAATAAAATAAAATAAATATTTTAATACATTACAAAGAAAGAATTTAACATAATTAATAACTGAGGATGGACTTTTGGTGAATTATAATGTTTCTTTTACACACTCGTTACATCCACCCCTCCTAAGTTCACCAAAATCCAGACTGCACATGTGAGGATATCCAAAATCAAAGGCACACCTTGCACATACTGGGGAAACCTGACAGATATATGAAAGAAGCTCTAAGCTTCACCTTCTCTGAGAAACCCACAAAATAGGTTCAGAAAGAACATAAGGGTGATCAGGCCTTAGTCTCTCCTAGGATGATATGATGCCGCGTACACCATACTAACTCTGTCATTACAACCTGTGCCCAACAAAAGCACTAAAACAAGCACTTACATTCAACACACAGTGCCCCAAACTTTATGCTTTGGATACCGCCCTGCAAACGCAACACATGAAAACATCTGGAAATCTAAAACAAACTCAGAAGTGATTGTGATCTTCTGTGTATTGAATCAGCCATATCTTTGAAATGAAATGGTCCCTGAACCATAGACTCAATGAGTCGATTGACCTTTTTCCTGACCCTGCCAACTCGTGTTCTAACCACATGTTCTGCAACTTCTGATGGATTCACTGGTCTCACTGCACTATAGCTCGCATCTGCAGAAGTTGGCTGTGTGTCTGTGAGTTGGACTGGAAATGTCTGGGGTAAACTAGGTTCTGTGTCTATGTCTGGGTCTGCTGGATGAAACTGGGAGTCAGCGTCTCCTGCATCAGTCGTGGGCAGGACATCAGAGTCAGGTTCCACAGCTAAACTGTCAACACTACTGTCTCTGTCTGAGTTGTCTACACCAGGCAAACTCTGATCTGCTACATCCGACTTTGGTTCATCACAGTCCATCACTGAAGCAACTTGATTGAGCTTGTCAAGTCCCGATGATCCCTCACTCAGGTCCACCTGACTATCAATGTCCCCCGACACATCCATCAGCCATGCACTTGTCCTGTCCTCGGTGTTCTCCTCCTCCAACGAATCCAGAGAATCTGGCAAACTTGATCCATCCTCCCACTCATTGCCACACAGACCTTCATCAGTAGCACTGACAGGTAAGAAACTGATGTTCAAGACCAGGTTACGGTGTACAACTCTGGTGTTTCCTTCACTGTCCTCGAGCATGTATGTGTGAGTCTGTGGTTTTCTGTCCTTGACTATGTACACAGTTGGATCCCATTTATCAGCCAACTTTTTCTTTCCTCTCTCCCCTTTGTTTGCAATGAGTACTCTGTCTCCGATGTTCAGGGAAGCCCCTTTAACTCTCTTGTTGTACCCTCTCGCTTGTTTGTCTTGTTCTTTGATCGCATGTTCTTGTGCGATCCTGGCTGCCTCATGAAGATGTGACATGAGAGTTGTAACATAAGTTCTGTGGTCAACAACCACGGGGTCATGAAGCACTTGTTTGAACATTACATCTACAGGAAGTCTTGGAACGCGACCAAACATGAGCTGGAAAGGGGCATATCCGGTGGTTTCATGCACCGTTGCATTATATGCAAATGTCAAAGTCTGTATTTGTTGAGGCCATGTGCTTTTCTCTTTCAGGGGCAAGGATCGAAGCATGTTGCCAAGTGTTCTGTTGAACCTTTCAGTGCCTCCATTTCCCATGGGATGATAAGCTGTTGTACGTGACTTCGAGACGCCTGACAGTCTGAGCAGTTCAGCTACGAGTTCGCTCTCAAAGTTTGTCCCCTGGTCGGAGTGAATCCTTTCCGGGAAACCATACACACAAAAGACATGATCCCACAGCTTTTTGGCTACTTGTTTGGCAGTCTGATTCATGCATGGGAAAGCATGGGCGAGCTTTGTGAAATGATCTGTCAGCACAAGAACATCAACTGAACGCTGTTTGCTGTCCTCTGCACTCCAAAAGTCCAAACATACTAACTCCATGGGGAATGATGTTCTGACACTTTCAAGTGGCGCTCGAGCAGATGGATCAGGAGTTTTAGCTAGTATGCACCTCTGACAACATTTCACATACTCTTTCACATCAGAGTCCATTTTGGGCCAAAAGAAGCGCTGCCTCGCTAGATGAAGAGTTCTTGCTTGCCCTTGATGTCCAGCTATGTCATGGATACCATGCAAAGCTTTGGCTTTAAGACTTTCAGGGAGAACAAACTGATGTCGTCTGTGTTTGCTGATGGGGTCTTTTGTCAGGCGGTAGAGAATGCCATTCTGGATTTTGAGTCTGTCCCACTGTTTGATGAACACTGCAGCTGCTGAATCAAACCCAGACCGCTCACGCCTGGAGGGTCGCCTTCTCCTGCTAACAAACTGCATGATCCTCGAGATGGTGGGGTCAAGCTCTTGGCTTCGCTGGAGCTCCTCTGAAGTGAATACAGGGAGAGAGTCTTGCCCTTGAGTCAACAGGTCCTGAACAGACTGAACTAGCTCCACTGCCCTGGTTTCTGCGGCAGAGTCCCATTGATCATGAACATCAAAAAGAGCTTTAACAGCAGCAGTGTCACAGTGAGATGTAACTGAGCTCGTCAGTGACTTTGATGGGCTGCAGGATCTTTCCTTCACTTTATGGCACTGGACCTTCAAGCGAAAGGCATCTTGAATGCCATCATGACTGACTGCTCCAGCCTCAACAAGAAGGTTGTCATACTGCTCTGTGATGAGTCGGTGACTGACTGTGGTTGCGAAGGGGTCTCTGCTGAGAGCGTCAGCTACTGTGTTCCTTATGCCTGGGATGTGTTTCAAGTCGAATGTGTAGGGGGCGAGCTTGGACACCCAACGCTGTTCACAAGCGTCAAGCTTGGGTTTTGTCATGATATAGGTGAGTGGGTTATTATCTGTCCATACTGTAAATGAATGTCCTCTCAGCCAATGGCTAAACTTCTCACACACACTCCATTTTAAGGCTAAGAATTCTAGCCAATGGGCTGGATACTTTTTCTGGGAACTGCTCAGAGTCTTACTGGCGAAAGCTATGGGTCGGGCCTTCTTCTCACCAGCAGGTACTTGTGACAATACAGCACCGAGTCCATCTAGCGACGCATCAATGGACAAGATAAAGGGTTGGCTGAAATCTGGGTGTGTTAGGACAACACAGTTTAAAAGACAGTTTTTGAGTACAGACAGAGCGGCATCACACTCACTGGTCCAGTCTGAAGGTTTGAGCTTTCTGAACGAACCACTATTACCACCCACTCTGACTTTTCCTCTTTTCTTTTGTCCAGCAGTGAGAGCAAAGAGCGGTTTGGCTATGGATGAGCAACTCGGGATGAAGTGCTGATAGTAGAACACCATACCAAGAAAAGATTTTATCCTCTTCGCAGACGGTGTACAGTCGTCCTCCTCCATCAAATCATTCTTGGTCATTTTTGTGATGACATCAACTTTCGCTGGATCAACAGATACACCGTTGCCATCTATGATGTGACCAAGAAATTTAACTGAAGACCTCATCAAATGACATTTCTTGGGGCTTAGTTTAAGGTTGTGGAGTCGTAGTCGCTGGAAAACAACCTCTAACCTTTCCAAAGCTGCTTCTTCAGTTGGGGCAAACACAAGCAAATCATCAAGATAACGTAACAGGCTGCTAAAGTTCAAGTCTCCAAATATGCTGAGCATCATGCGCATAAAGGAGGCTGGGCTATTGCACAGTCCTTGGGGCATCCTGTTATATTCATACAAGCCCATGGGGGTTGTGAATGCAGTGAACCTCTTGTCTTCTTCCGCCATCGGGATGTTATAGAACCCTGAAGTCAGGTCCATGGTGCTGAAGTAGCTGTTTCCACCTAAAGCAGCAAGGCAGTCAGACTGATGCGGCAAGGGGTGTGCATCCTTCAGCGTTCTCGCATTCAACCACCTGAAGTCCGTGCAGATTCTCAAACTGCCATCCTTCTTCCACACCAACACAAGGGGGGAAGCAAACTCACTGACTGACTTTCTTATGATTTCTTGTTCCTCCATCTCAGACAGCACCTGCCTTAGTTTCTGATAGTGTGCTGGAGGTACCCGTCGATAAGGAAGCCGGAATGGTCTCTCATCAGTAAGTCTGATGCGATGCATGAAGTCTTTTGCCTCTCCACAGTCCAAAGTGTGTTTTGAGAATATGTCATTGTACTCTTCAAGCAGCTCAACTAGCTTTGTCTTTCCTTCCTGACCAGCATGACACAGAGTGATATCAATGTCGCCAAGGCCAACTTCATGCAGTCGCTGCTTGAGATCTGCGGGCTTGGAGTTATCACAGGTGTTCTCAGGCTTAGCTTCGTCAGGTTGTGTGGTTCCCTGGAAAACCTCAAAGTCCTCCACAGCTAAACAGGGGGAAACATCTGCAAGCTTGCTGTTACGTTTGAGAGTTATGGGTTTGTTTAACAGGTTAGTGACTTTCATGGGGACCCATCTATCACCCCATAGTGGTGTGATGACACGACCAACCATAATGTTACGTGGCATGGACTTGGATGAGGTGGGTTCAACTATCACTGTACTTCCTGGTGACATAGGGACATTGTTAGGGAGCTTACCCCATACAAGATGTTCTTGTCTTGCCAGGAGGGTGACTGATTGTTGAAGCTTGACTGTGCCAATCTTGTCGGGAGGCTCCTCACCTCTCCATCTGGATGAATTGGCCATGAGATCGAGGAACTGCTCACACTCAGGAAGAAGACCTCCGCTGGAGACAAGGCGCCAATAATCACTGGTTATTTTCATTTGACGGATCAGAAATCTGATGACATTTGTTCCAATGATCAAATCATCGCGCTGACCTGGCACAACAAGGACGGGAACAACACAGGTTTCTCCATACAGTTTCATTTCCACTTCATACATGCACTTCGCCTTACTGAGTGATCCACCACAGCCCACTAACACAATCTCTTGATTCAATGAAATTGGTTCCACCAGTACATTTTCACTCAACATCTGCTGCTCAGCTTGTTCACTAAGGGTACATGCCATGGAGCCAGAGTCAAGCATCCCTTTCAGCTGGAAGCCATTGTTGATGGAGACAGGTTTGTAAAACAGTTCATCAAACGGACCCACTCTCTGCGTATTTTGGACTATGACTTTGGCATTAACAGGGGCAGCTGCACACGCCTTCATGTAATGCTGTTCAATGTTGTCATCGTTGAGGGTTTCCTCACTTGTGCCCACACATCCCCTCGTCCAATGCGGGCCAGCTAGTTTAAAGGCTGGGAGTTCGATGGTCTGGGGACAGTCTGACTCTGACCAGGTAGTCTGTTAGGGCAGTTCCTTTTAATGTGATTTGGCTCGAAACATGACAGACACAGGCGTTTCTGCCTGCAGTGAGCAAGGGTTGAGTGATCAAAGGAATGGCAGACTTTACATGTCCACTGCTGACGCAGCGCAGGGGGAAACTGTTTATCTGTGACTTGACTGTTCTGTGACAGCGCACGATCAAAGAGGCTCATCAGCGTCTTCAGACAGCTG
This sequence comes from Labroides dimidiatus, assembly GCA_030710495.1. Classification (NCBI taxonomy): domain Eukaryota; kingdom Metazoa; phylum Chordata; class Actinopteri; order Labriformes; family Labridae; genus Labroides; species Labroides dimidiatus. Next base: position 34,013,636 of record CM061143.1, on the reverse strand, counting down.
TCATCACAGTGAGCTTTAGCTGTCTCACTACACTCAGTCTGTGCAGGATGCTCTTGGGGTGTACATGTTGCTGTTAAGTTATCAGGTGCAAGGGTCTGGGCATAAACTGGGACAGGTCTTAGCTGTTTGGACTTGTAAAGAAGCTGTTCTTTTGTTTCAATCTGATAACGATCAATGTGCTCTTGAATTTCGCTAGCAGTCCACTTATCAGGAGCTTTTAGTTTGAAAACTGCAGCAAGTGTTGGGTCTGGACAGTGTCTGACAAACATCATCGCAGCCTCTTGACATGGGTTCTCTATGCATCGCCCCAGTCTTTTTAAGCCCTCTTCTGCGGCATCAACTGCCTTATTCAGCCGAACCCAGTACTCTAAAGGAGCCTCCCCAGCCACCGGAGTTGTGTTGTAGAAATCAGCCATGGGCATGTATGAGTAACTCACCTCGCCAAAATGCTGTCTGAGAATGTTGAAGATGACATCGGGGTTTACTTCTGGATTCAGTGAGGTGCTGCTCCTCAGAGTTATTCTCACAATGTCCTTTGCTTTGCCCAACAACTTAGACATTATCTCGACATGTTGCTCTCCAAGAGGAATCGCTCTCTTCTTCAAGAAGGTTTTCATAAATTCCTCCCATTCACACACTGACAATTTGTCTGACCCATCACCTCTGAAGACGGGGGGCTCTTTCACATCCGACTGCAGGACAAACTTGGCACCAGTCAGATTAAGGACAGTAGAGTCACTGGTCAGCTGTCCTACACTACTCTTAGCTTGTGCATCACTAGCAACCTTTTCTCTACATTCTTCCTTTAACTGATCCCTTATTGTCTGTCCTACTTGCTGAGCAATGTGAGTTATCAAGTCAGTCAAAGCTGGGTCATTGGCAGCTGAGATGTCTGTGAGTGTGGCTCCCTCTTGTGGCCTAACGGGAGTGCGGTTACTTATGCGTGTAGAGCAAAAAGCAGGTGACTCCGCGATACCACCATTTCTAACTGGAGTAGCCAGTAATGCACCTCGCCCAAAACCATAATCAAATTTTTTAGCTGCATCCATATTTTCAAAAACGTCCATGAATTTCTGTGACCCTTCTTAACCAAAAAAAAATTAAAACAGCATGAAATGTTTCTTCTTAAACATGAATTATACTGCAGAATAACAAAACACCTTTCAATCCTTGTAGACACTCACTTTTCCTTTAAACAGTCTTTTTAAAACAAATCAAACATCAAAAACTTGCATGTGACAGCAACCTCAGGCGACCAAATTGACATCGGTCCACGACTCCAGGCACCAGGATGAAGATGACGAAGGAGTCTGAAGCAGGGTTCACGGCACCACTGTAGCCCGCCCGATCTGTCTGTCTGCTACGAAATACCCTCTGCGTTGTGTTTGTTGGATGAAGGGATGTAGACAGCAGGTTGGTCACTGGAGCAGGTTTATTTAGGCAGCAGTTCTGTACAAAATATAACAGTTTCAGTGGACCACACTTCATGCATCTTTTCTCCACAGCACACTTCTCTCCTCATCATGTCCACAGGGCATCTCATCCTGCTCTTCAGTGACATTTTTATAAATATATTTTTTGTTTCATCAACAAATCATTTTTATGAACAGAATTCATTTACAATATAAAACAAAATACAATTTGACAATCAAAAGTAATACAAATTACTGAGACAAAAAAACAAAACAAGGGCTCACATACCTGTACAAAATATAACAGTTTCAGTGGACCACACTTCATGCATCTTTTCTCCACAGCACACTTCTAAAGGGAGAGCAGAGAGCATGGCGCGCTGCATGAGAAACAGCCCACACTATAGCCTAGCTTGAGATCGGTAAGTTAGCTCTTAAAACTACGTGCCGCACGTCACTTCAAACACTCCAAAAATACACGTCTAAACGTTCGTAATATTTGTATACAGTCTGTGAGCCTAAAACATATATATGAACAACTTTATAGCCTGTTAACTGTGCTTTAACTCAGATTGAACGGAATGCGATGTAAAAACCTACCTCTCCTCATCATGTCCACAGGGCATCTGGGAAAGTACCGCGAACGGTGCCGGAAGTAACGCACCGGAAGTGACCATCAAAATAAAATAAAATAAATATTTTAATACATTACAAAGAAAGAATTTAACATAATTAATAACTGAGGATGGACTTTTGGTGAATTATAATGTTTCTTTTACACACTCGTTACAATAGCAAAGCACTGGGCTGATTTTTATAGTAAGCTCTATTCTTCCAAATATTGCCCTCAAGCTGCTTCAGATTTTTTTAACTCAATAGGTAACATCAAACAGCTAAGTGAAAGTGATAGTAAACTCTGTGACAGGACAATTTCTTTGGATGAGGTGGTAGATGCTATAAAGAATTTAAAAGTAAATAAGTCTCCTGGTACGGATGGTCTTACTGCCGAATTGTATAAACAGTTTTCTGACAGCTTAGCCCCGTTTCTTTTAGAGGTTTTCAAAGAGAGCATTGATAAAGGTGCACTTCCTCCCACTTTGTGTCAGGGCCTAATCACCCTGATTCCCAAACCAAGAAAGGACCTTTTATTTTTAGATAATTGGCGTCCAATTTCCTTACTGAACAATGATTATAAGTTACTAGCTCTGATTCTTGCAAACAGAGTTAAACCAGTATTAGATACTCTCATTGATGAGGGTCAGTCTGGATTTATGCAGAATCGTCATATTTCAAATAACATAAGATTAATTTTAGACATCATTGATTACCCTGAATTAGTGCAGGACGACAGTTTTATTCTTTTTTTAGATTTCTATAAAGCATTTGACTCATTGGAACATGACTTTATTATTAACGCTTTAAATAAATTTGGCTTTGGTCAATCTTTTTGCAATGCAGTTCAAACACTTTATTCCAATAGTAATAGTTCTATAAAACTCACTAGTGGTACTTCCCCGAGATTTTCTCTGAAGCGTGGAGTGAGGCAGGGATGCCCCCTCTCAGTCTATCTTTTCCTTCTTTCTGTGCAGCTCCTTAATTTACATGTCAAACTCAGTCCTCTGAAGGGTATGATCGTCGCTAACAGAGAAATATTTATAAGTCAATTAGCAGATGATACTGCTCTTTTTCTCAAGGATGCTTCACAAGTATCAGTGGCAATTAACAGTATCCAGTCCTTTACAAAAGCCTCTGGACTGTCCCTTAACCTTAATAAATGTGAACTTTTACCTGTTAAAGACTGCTTAGAGGCTTCAATTCATGGAATTCCTGTGAAGGACTCCGTAACATACCTTGGTATTCAAGTCACAAGGAATATCGACTCTAGATGCTCTATAAACTTCACTCCTATTATAGAAAAAACCCAAAAAATCCTAAATCACTGGCTGCAGAGAGACTTATCTTTAAAGGGAAGAGTTCTGCTTTCAAAGGCAGAGGGAATTTCACGCCTAACCTATGCTGCTCAGTCTTTACAGGTTAATAATACTACTTGCAAATCAATTGATAAAATGTTACACCGTTTCTTATGGAAAAATAAAACTCATTACTTGCGAAAGTCTGTCACTTTAAGCCCTTATGACAAAGGTGGTTTGAACTGTATTGACTTTAGTGCTCTTAATAATACATTTAAAATAAACTGGATAAAAAAATACTTACAAAACCCCACATCTTTGTGGAATTTCATTTCACACCGTGTTTTCTCAAATTTAGGCGGCCTTAATTTCTTGTTGCTCTGCAATTATAGCATTCCAAAAATACCATTGAAACTCTCTAACTTCCATCGACAGGATCTTTTAGCATGGACATTGATTTACAAGCACAATTTTTCTCCACAGAGTTGCTTCATTTGGAACAACTGTAATATTGTTTATAAGAACAAATCACTGTACTTAGATACTTGGTTTAGCAATGGAATTATTTTGGTAAGTCAGTTATTCAAAACTGATGGTCTGTTATACAATTATTCTGAGTTCCTTATGAGATATAATGTACCAGTAACGCCTAGAGAATTTTCAATGGTTTTCGATGCTATTCCATCTGGTTTATGTATGTTATTCAGGTGCTCTAATAGCTCTCCTCCTTTAACATTTCATCCTTCTGATGTGTCACAGTGTCCTCTTGGTAAAGTTTGCTTTTCATCTGTCAAAACTCTGAACCCCAGGATAAGAGCCATGTTTCAGGATGACCTAATTTCCATCCCACCAGCAACACTCTATTGGGCAAACTTTATGTCTGATATTGAATGGAGAAAAGTCTGGACATTACCACAAAAATTCTTTTTAACAAACAAAGTAAAAGAGGTCTCATTTAAACTGATACATAGATTCTACCCTGCAAAACAATACTTGTCAAAATTTAAGAGCGACATAGATGTTAACTGCTCCTTCTGCCAAAACCATCCTGAAACATGTGCTCACGTATTTTGGTCCTGTGACTTCACTTATGGATTCTGGAAGGACTTCCACAAGTTCATTACTGATTTTGTTTTCTCTGATTTTCACCTGTATTATAAAAATGTTATTTTTGGTTTTCATTATTATAACTATAAAGACAATAACGCTTTCTTCCTTATAAATATGCTCTTGTTGTTAGCCAAGTTTCACATACACAAGTGCAAATTCTTGAACAGAAAACCGGAACTTTTCGTTTTGAAAAAGGAACTTGAACAATATATGAGGACAATCTCCAAATCCACAAACACTAAGGCTTTAAAAACTTTTAATATTTGCAAAGAATTTAACTTGTCTACATAAAACACATTCTCGCACAAGATTTTTTCTTTTTATCTTTATGTATTTATTTTTATTTATTTTTTCCTCCTATGTATTTTTCATTTCCTTTTCCTTTTATTAGCTTTCCTGTCTCGTTTGTTACTGTATTTGTACTTCTGTTATGATTACTGATGTTGTCAATGATTCAAATAAATAAAAAAAAAAAAAAAAAAAAAAAAAAAAAAAAATGTGTTTTAATCACGCGTTGCATGGTTTTTAGCATGCTCCATTGTTGGTATCCTCTGCTGTTGCAGCTCTGAGCCTTAGGAGCAGGACGCACGCCTCTCCCTCTGTTGCGCAACGACGCGCCGGATCGTTATGTACGCCACACGGCGCTCGATTCATTCAGTAATGTAATCATGAAGCTCTCATTAAAATGGCTTTTTTTATTATTTGTTAGGCGCTACGTGATAGCCTATTTGTGGGTAGGGGAGACGAGAATCCGCTGCTGTTTTGCTGTGCTGCTGTGCTGCTGTTTTGCCTCGCTGATTCCTGTGAATATCTGCCTCCACTCACGGTCTGTAAGCGGTGTTCTCCGCCTGCCTGTCCGCCTGTCTGTCTGTCCGCTGCCTGCATGTTTGCATGCCCCCCTGTGCCTGCTATTCGCTGCCCATCCTACGGGGGCCTTGTCTTTAAGCAGGGCTGCTTAGCTGTGCGGTGCTTGGGTGTTGTGTTCTTGCTCTGTCTGCTCACGGAGTGAGCCGCGCCGACCCTGTAACTGTAAGCTGAAGCTAGTGGTCCGTTCACAGGTGGAGCTGCTGCATGCTGCTTTCTCTTCCGCTGCGGCAGCCAAAACTGAACTGTTTTATACTCGTTTTTCCTAAGTTGGTTTGAATGGACTCTGGGGGTTGATTTCTTTGCTTTAATTGTTCATTTTTTGTTGTGTATTGATTATTCTTTTGCTTCCGTTTACACTTTTGTGGCAGTTATTTTGGCGTTTTGTGTTCTGCCATTAGTATTGTGTTTATTTGATTTATCTGACCTATTAATTGAGTTATTGAAGTTATTTTGATTTCGTTATTTTGGGGCAGTTTGAGTATCTTTTGTTAAGTCATTTATTATTTTTCAATTACTGCCAATTATATTGCTTTGGTTATGTATGATTTAGTTGCTGTTTGTTTTCAGTTTCATTAACATTTCTTTCTGTTGCTCTTTTTCAGTGGCTGAGCCTGGTGGCGGTGCTGGTGATCGGTGGTTCCTCTCATCTTTACTGTGTGCTGTGTGTGTCTATTTGAGTTATTTCACAAGAGTGTGTGCGTAGGTTCCTCACGTATGCCTGGGGTGTTTTCAATTTGATTTTTCTCACTGGGATCCCCCTCCTCGACCCATCGCACCTGGTGAGCCTCAGCCACATTTCCTTTATCCTTCCCCTTTTTATGGATGGTTGTGTCTTGTTTTTGGTTTTCTAATTTTAATGAATAATTTTACTAAAATAATAACAAAGAATAATTTTTTTACTGTTATCTGCCGTCTCGAACTTGGTGGGTATTGGAAACAAACTTGAATTGTCCACAAGAGGTTTTGTGGACAATTCAAGTTCGTTTCCAATATTTCCCTGGGTGAAACTCCCAGGGTGGCGTTGTTGAAACCCTCGTGCTGCCACGTTTGTTTTGTTTGTTTTTTTTTTAATGTTGAGGTTAAAAAACAAGGGATGTGTGTCACCAGCCCTCCCACCCACACACACATCCCCCCTCCACACACGCCTTCAGAGGAGGGAGGCTCATGGACCCGGGCGCTCTGTTCCCTTCGGTGCCATCTGCCCGGGTCCAAGGGCTCACTAGTCCCCGAACTGAGCCTGAGCCCAGAGAGGACCCATGCAGGCTCAATCCGGGGACAAGCTATCCCTGCATCCAGGGCATCTCAACCACTCTCCAAAGAAAGTGTGTAGAGTGATTTTTTGTGTCAGAGAGGTCCTACCTATAACCTCGGTTTGGAACATGAAGGGAATTCTTTGTGACGTCACACATCACGTGCTCCATTCATGTTCGGGATTCACGTATACACTCCATGAACGCCACACAGTGACGTCGTGTTCAGGAATCAGCCTCGAGGCCAATCAACGCAACGCTATTGTTTTTTGTTTTGTTTTGTTTTTTTAATGTTGAGGTTAAAAAACAAGGGATGTGTGTCACCAGCCCTCCCACCCACACACACATCCCCCCTCCACACACGCCTTCAGAGGAGGGAGGCTCATGGACCCGGGCGCTCTGTTCCCTTCGGTGCCATCTGCCCGGGTCCAAGGGCTCGCTAGTCCCCGAACTGAGCCTGAGCCCAGAGAGGACCCATGCAGGCTCAATCCGGGGACAAGCTATCCCTGCATCCAGGGCATCTCAACCACTCTCCAAAGAAAGTGTGTAGAGTGATTTTATGTGTCAGAGAGGTCCTACCTATAACCTCGGTTTGGAACATGAAGGGAATTCTTTGTGACGTCACACATCACGTGCTCCATTCATGTTCGGGATTCACATATACACTCCATGAACGCCACACTGTGACGTCATGTTCAGGAATCAGCCTCGAGGCCAATCAACGCAACGCTATTGTTTTTTGTTTTGTTTTGTTTTTTTAATGTTGATGTAGCAGGATGAGCCCTGCTGCTCCTCATTATGAGTAATGCTGGCCTATCGCCACCTGGGGGCACTCTATAAAAGGGAGGCAGAGATGATTCTGCCCCCTCTTGCTCTTCGGTGGGCGGCTCCGCTCTGTCCCGCTTGCCTCACTTCCTGGTGGTCACCGATGCAGGTAGGTTTGCGGCATGTGTTTTAATCACGGGAGGAGGAGCCAAGATGGCGCTCTGAGCAGTCGTATTTCTGTGAGCTCTGCAAACCTAATTGTTTTTTTTATATATTGAGTACGGAGAACAGACTTTCTTTCTGCCCGTGGGCAAATTATTACTGCTGTCACGTTTAGATACCGTCAACGAGCCAAAATGATCAAACCTGAGAAGAGAAAATCCGAACAAAAGAAGTCACCAGCTAATATCGTCGGCTCTGCTAGCAAACCTGTTCGCAGCCTGCCCGCGAAAACAACCTCTACACCTGACAAACCGACTGAAGCCAAAAACCCTTTCATTGACTCCATGCACGACTATTTGGAAGCGGTTTCTGTACCATCACAATGTGTCCTAATGGAAGAAGACTTCCCTCCACTTCCCCTCACCCCATGTGCCTCTCCTGCTGGTAAGCAAAGGAAAGTTGAAGACACGAATACTGCTGTTCTCTCCCAGCTCTCATCACTCACCGCGCTGATTAACTCGAGGTTAGATACGCTCGAAAAAATGGTCAGTGGGAACTCTGTTGAGATTTCTGAGATGAAAAAGGCAGTTCTAGAGAACACTGAGCATATCACAACAATGAAAGAATCATTTGAGGCTATCGGTGCTGAGATAAATGACGTGAAGGACAGAGTTGTCAACGTTGAGTCACAACTTGCAGAATTCAAAGCAAATGTGGAAACACAGGAGAAGCGAATCCGTCATCTGGAGAGCTACTCGCGCCGATGGAATTTAAAACTCTACGGCCTGGCTGAGAATGAGAACCAAGACGTGCGGCGGGAGGTGATCCAAGTTTGCCAGTCTGTTTTACCGGAGGCGAAAGATAAAATACCAGACGTCCTGGATACAGTGCACCGCTTAGGTCCCAAGAAACCCAACAATAACCAACCCAGAGGAGTCATCATGCAGTTTACGTCCAGGATCTACCGTGATGCTGTCTGGCGCTCAGCCAAAAAATCATCTTTCCTGAAAAACAATAACTTAAAGCTGGCTGAGGATCTGTCAGCTGATGACCGCGACCGGAGGAACCGTCTCTGGCCAGCTGTGGAGAAAGCGCGCAAGGAAAACAAGCTGGCGTTCTTCGTAGGAGGACGTGCGTTCGTTAATGGAAAAGAAATCTTTCCACCCTGATATTCTATTTTGAGGTAAAACATGCCACAGAGTGTAGTAGTACCTGATTCAAATGTGTTAACTCATCGTTTTCGTTAACTGTTTTTCTTCTGTTAATTGATTACATGCTTTAATTGTGCCTTAAAGAAAGCTGGAATTAAGCTGCCTTTTATTTCTTAGTTTTAATTGCCAGTTTGATTTTGAACTTTCATAAGCACTCTTAAATACTCACATTTTGAAAATAAATCGTTAAAGCGTTAAATAGTTGAATCAGCGTTAAATAGCAACTATTCTCGTTGAATTAGCCATATATGTGTGTATATGTATGTATGTATATATGTGTATATATATGTATGTATGTATGTATATATATATGTATATATATATATATGTGTATGTGTGTGTGTATGTATGTGTATGTATGTGTATATATATATATATATATATATATATATATATATATATATATATATATATATATATATATATATATATTATATAAAGGGTTTTATTTTTCTTTCCAAAAACCACATACCTGAGAGGTGGGTGGTATGCCACTTTGGCTTCATTTTCACATTAAATGTTCCTGTTATGGCTCAAAGGAACAGTTCTCTCATTCAGGGTTTGCAGTTCTTACTGTTAAGTTCTCTTAAGCGACCACAAGTTTTCAACTTAACCACTTCATCGCTTTTTGGTCTAAGCTTTTGTATATTTGTCTTCATTGTTTTTCTGTTTTTATTTCTTTTCATATTTTGTCACTATGTCTTTGTCTATTATCTCTTTAAATGCGAGAGGTTTAAGAAACAATGTCAAACGTAAAGCCTTATTCATGTTTTGCAAACAATTCCGCACAGATTTCTGTTTCATACAAGAGTCCCACTCAGTTGAACTAGACAAATCTTTCTGTAGATCGCAGTGGGGTGGTGACTTGTGGATGTCACACGGTACAGAACGTGCTGCTGGTGTCTGTATTTTGAAAAGCAAATTTAATGGTAAAATCCTGACTTCTGACTGTGATAAAGATGGTCATTATATTTTTCTGATACTTGAAGCTGCACACTCTACTTTTATTTTAGTTAATGTGTATGGATTCAACAATCAAACAGAGAATAATCTTTATTTTGACAGGTTGGAAGAACGTCTATTGCATTGGCTGTCCAAATATCCAAATTCTTCTATAATTTTAGGTGGAGACTTTAATGCTGTGTCTGATAATTGCATAGATAGGTGGCCTTCAAAGAATTCAGACTCCTCTAACTTGAAAGTAAGAATGTTTGCACAAAGATTTAATTTAACTGATTCTTGGAGAGACTCTCATCCAGCTCAAAGGATGTATACTTGGTGCAATAAGACACAAACCAGTCATTCACGCATTGATTATTGGCTCATTTCAAAAGAGCTGAAAGAAGTTAAAACAGATATTTATCCGACACCTCTATCAGATCACAAAACCATTCATATAAATGTTCCTTTGTCACCCTCCTCTGGTACTATGCAGTCATACTGGAAGCTCAACAGCACTATTCTTGAGCATAATGATGTAGTTACTGAAGTTAATCATTTGATAAGGCTTCATTGGAGCAAAGCTGTAGCTGAAAATATGTTTTGTAACAACTGGGAGCTCTTGAAATATGAACTTGGTAAATTTTTTCGAAAGTATAGCACTGATTTGGCAAAGAGAAGAAGGGCTGACGAGCTTGAAGTAATAAGTAAGATTGCAGTTTTCACCTCTAAACCAGCAGAGGCTCTCAGTGAGTCTGATAAGGCAGAAATGATTGACTTGCAGCAGGGATTAGATGAGATTTATAAACGAAAGGCTGAGGGAGCATTTGTTCGGTCTCGTACAAAGTGGCTTGAAGAAGGAGAGCAGAACTCAGCGTATTTTTTCAGACTTGAGAAACACCAATACAACACTAACTCCATTTTACAACTAAACATTAACGGAACTGTTTCTAATGATAAGAACATCATAGCAAAGCACTGTGCTGATTTTTATAGTAAGCTCTATTCTTCCAAATATTGCCCTCAAGCTGCTTCAGATTTTTTTAACTCAATAGGTAACATCAAACAGCTAAGTGAAAGTGATAGTAAACTCTGTGACAGGACAATTTCTTTGGATGAGGTGGTAGATGCTATAAAGAATTTAAAAGTAAATAAGTCTCCTGGTACGGATGGTCTTACTGCCGAATTGTATAAACAGTTTTCTGACAGCTTAGCCCCGTTTCTTTTAGAGGTTTTCAAAGAGAGCATTGATAAAGGTGCACTTCCTCCCACTTTGTGTCAGGGCCTAATCACCCTGATTCCCAAACCAAGAAAGGACCTTTTATTTTTAGATAATTGGCGTCCAATTTCCTTACTGAACAATGATTATAAGTTACTAGCTCTGATTCTTGCAAACAGAGTTAAACCAGTATTAGATACTCTCATTGATGAGGGTCAGTCTGGATTTATGCAGAATCGTCATATTTCAAATAACATAAGATTAATTTTAGACATCATTGATTACCCTGAATTAGTGCAGGACGACAGTTTTATTCTTTTTTTAGATTTCTATAAAGCATTTGACTCATTGGAACATGACTTTATTATTAACGCTTTAAATAAATTTGGCTTTGGTCAATCTTTTTGCAATGCAGTTCAAACACTTTATTCCAATAGTAATAGTTCTATAAAACTTACTAGTGGTACTTCCCCGAGATTTTCTCTGAAGCGTGGAGTGAGGCAGGGATGCCCCCTCTCAGTCTATCTTTTCCTTCTTTCTGTGCAGCTCCTTAATTTACATGTCAAACTCAGTCCTCTGAAGGGTATGATCGTCGCTAACAGAGAAATATTTATAAGTCAATTAGCAGATGATACTGCTCTTTTTCTCAAGGATGCTTCACAAGTATCAGTGGCAATTAACAGTATCCAGTCCTTTACAAAAGCCTCTGGACTGTCCCTTAACCTTAATAAATGTGAACTTTTACCTGTTAAAGACTGCTTAGAGGCTTCAATTCATGGAATTCCTGTGAAGGACTCCGTAACATACCTTGGTATTCAAGTCACAAGGAATATCGACTCTAGATGCTCTATAAACTTCACTCCTATTATAGAAAAAACCCAAAAAATCCTAAATCACTGGCTGCAGAGAGACTTATCTTTAAAGGGAAGAGTTCTGCTTTCAAAGGCAGAAGGAATTTCACGCCTAACCTATGCTGCTCAGTCTTTACAGGTTAATAATACTACTTGCAAATCAATTGATAAAATGTTACACCGTTTCTTATGGAAAAATAAAACTCATTACTTACGAAAGTCTGTCACTTTAAGCCCTTATGACAAAGGTGGTTTGAACTGTATTGACTTTAGTGCTCTTAATAATACATTTAAAATAAACTGGATAAAAAAATACTTACAAAACCCCACATCTTTGTGGAATTTCATTTCACACCGTGTTTTCTCAAATTTAGGCGGCCTTAATTTCTTGTTGCTCTGCAATTATAGCATTCCAAAAATACCATTGAAACTCTCTAACTTCCATCGACAGGCTCTTTTAGCATGGACATTGATTTACAAGCACAATTTTTCTCCACAGAGTTGCTTCATTTGGAACAACTGTAATATTGTTTATAAGAACAAATCACTGTACTTAGATACTTGGTTTAGCAATGGAATTATTTTGGTAAGTCAGTTATTCAAAACTGATGGTCTGTTATACAATTATTCTGAGTTCCTTATGAGATATAATGTACCAATAACGCCTAGAGAATTTTCAATGGTTTTCGATGCTATTCCATCTGGTTTATGTATGTTATTCAGGTGCTCTAATAGCTCTCCTCCTTTAACATTTCATCCTCCTGATGTGTCACAGTGTCCTCTTGGTAAAGTTTGCTTTTCATCTGTCAAAACTCTGAACCCCAGGATAAGAGCCATGTTTCAGGATGACCTAATTTCCATCCCACCAGCAACACTCTATTGGGCAAACTTTATGTCTGATATTGAATGGAGAAAAGTCTGGACATTACCACAAAAATTCTTTTTAACAAACAAAGTAAAAGAGGTCTCATTTAAACTGATACATAGATTCTACCCTGCAAAACAATACTTGTCAAAATTTAAGAGTGACATAGATGTTAACTGCTCCTTCTGCCAAAACCATCCTGAAACATGTGCTCACGTATTTTGGTCCTGTGACTTCACTTATGGATTCTGGAAGGACTTCCACAAGTTTATTACTGATTCTGTTTTCTCTGATTTTCACCTGTATTATAAAAATGTTATTTTTGGTTTTCATTATTATAACTATAAAGACAATAACGCTTTCTTCCTTATAAATATGCTCTTGTTGTTAGCCAAGTTTCACATACACAAGTGTAAATTCTTGAACAGAAAACCGGAACTTTTCGTTTTGAAAAAGGAACTTGAACAATATATGAGGACAATCTCCAAATCCACAAACACTAAGGCTTTAAAAACTTTTAATATTTGCAAAGAATTTAACTTGTCTACATAAAACACATTCTCGCACAAAATTTTTTCTTTTTATCTTTATGTATTTATTTTTATTTATTTTTTCCTCCTATGTATTTTTCATTTCCTTTTCCTTTTATTAGCTTTCCTGTCTCGTTTGTTACTGTATTTGTACTTCTGTTATGATTACTGATGTTGTCAATGATTCAAAAAAAAAAAAAAAAAAAAAAAAAAAAAAAAAAAGTGTTTTAATCACGCGTTGCATGGTTTTTAGCATGCTCCATTGTTGGTATCCTCTGCTGTTGCAGCTCTGAGCCTTAGGAGCAGGACGCACGCCTCTCCCTCTGTTGCGCAACGACGCGCCGGATCGTTATGTACGCCACACGGCGCTCGATTCATTCAGTAATGTAATCATGAAGCTCTCATTAAAATGGCTTTTTTTTTTATTATTTGTTAGGCGCTACGTGATAGCCTATTTGTGGGTAGGGGAGACGAGAATCCGCTGCTGTTTTGCTGTGCTGCTGTGCTGCTGTTTTGCCTCGCTGATTCCTGTGAATATCTGCCTCCACTCACGGTCTGTAAGCGGTGTTCTCCGCCTGCCTGCCTGTCCGCCTGTCTGTCTGTCCGCCGCCTGCATGTTTGCATGCCCCCCTGTGCCTGCTATTCGCTGCCCATCCTACGGGGGCCTTGTCTTTAAGCAGGGCTGCTTAGCTGTGCGGTGCTTGGGTGTTGTGTTCTTGCTCTGTCTGCTCACGGAGTGAGCCGCGCCGACCCTGTAACTGTAAGCTGAAGCTAGTGGTCCGTTCACAGGTGGAGCTGCTGCATGCTGCTTTCTCTTCCGCTGCGGCAGCCAAAACTGAACTGTTTTATACTCGTTTTTCCTAAGTTGGTTTGAATGGACTCTGGGGGTTGATTTCTTTGCTTTAATTGTTCATTTTTTGTTGTGTATTGATTATTCTTTTGCTTCCGTTTACACTTTTGTGGCAGTTATTTTGGCGTTTTGTGTTCTGCCATTAGTATTGTGTTTATTTGATTTATCTGACCTATTAATTGAGTTATTGAAGTTATTTTGATTTCGTTATTTTGGGGCAGTTTGAGTATCTTTTGTTAAGTCATTTTTTATTTTTCAATTACTGCCAATTATATTGCTTTGGTTATGTATGATTTAGTTGCTGTTTGTTTTCAGTTTCATTAACATTTCTTTTTGTTGCTCTTTTTCAGTGGCTGAGCCTGGTGGCGGTGCTGGTGATCGGTGGTTCCTCTCATCTTTACTGTGTGCTGTGTGTGTCTATTTGAGTTATTTCACAAGAGTGTGTGCGTAGGTTCCTCACGTATGCCTGGGGTGTTTTCAATTTGATTTTTCTCACTGGGATCCCCCTCCTCGACCCATCGCACCTGGTGAGCCTCAGCCACATTTCCTTTATCCTTCCCCTTTTTATGGATGGTTGTGTCTTGTTTTTGGTTTTCTAATTTTAATGAATAATTTTACTAAAATAATAATAAAGAATAATTGTTTTACTGTAATCTGCCGTCTCGAGCTCCTCTGTATGAAGATATGCATGTAATTGTACAATATACTGAACTTGGTGGGTATTGGAAACAAACTTGAATTGTCCACAAGAGGTTTTGTGGACAATTCAAGTTTGTTTCCAATATTTCCCTGGGTGAAACTCCCAGGGTGGCGTTGTCGAAACCCTCGTGCTGCCACATTTGTTTTGTTTGTTTTTTTTTTTTTTAATGTTGAGGTTAAAAAACAAGGGATGTGTGTCACCAGCCCTCCCACCCACACACACATCCCCCCTCCACACACGCCTTCAGAGGAGGGAGGCTCATGGACCCGGGCGCTCTGTTCCCTTCGGTGCCATCTGCCCGGGTCCAAGGGCTCGCTAGTCCCCGAACTGAGCCTGAGCCCAGAGAGGACCCATGCAGGCTCAATCCGGGGACAAGCTATCCCTGCATCCAGGGCATCTCAACCACTCTCCAAAGAAAGTGTGTAGAGTGATTTTATGTGTCAGAGAGGTCCTACCTATAACCTCGGTTTGGAACATGAAGGGAATTCTTTGTGACGTCACACATCACGTGCTCCATTCATGTTCGGGATTCACATATACACTCCATGAACGCCACACTGTGACGTCGTGTTCAGGAATCAGCCTCGAGGCCAATCAACGCAACGCTATTGTTTTTTGTTTTGTTTTGTTTTTTTAATGTTGATGTAGCAGGATGAGCCCTGCTGCTCCTCATTATGAGTAATGCTGGCCTATCGCCACCTGGGGGCACTCTATAAAAGGGAGGCAGAGATGATTCTGCCCCCTCTTGCTCTTCGGTGGGCGGCTCCGCTCTGTCCCGCTTGCCTCACTTCCTGGTGGTCACCGATGCAGGTAGGTTTGCGGCATGTGTTTTAATCACGCGTTGCATGGTTTTTAGCATGCTCCATTGTTGGTATCCTCTGCTGTTGCAGCTCTGAGCCTTAGGAGCAGGACGCACGCCTCTCCCTCTGTTGCGCAACGACGCGCCGGATCGTTATGTACGCCACACGGCGCTCGATTCATTCAGTAATGTAATCATGAAGCTCTCATTAAAATGGCTTTTTTTTTTATTATTTGTTAGGCGCTACGTGATAGCCTATTTGTGGGTAGGGGAGACGAGAATCCGCTGCTGTTTTGCTGTGCTGCTGTGCTGCTGTTTTGCCTCGCTGATTCCTGTGAATATCTGCCTCCACTCACGGTCTGTAAGCGGTGTTCTCCGCCTGCCTGTCCGCCTGTCTGTCTGTCCGCCGCCTGCATGTTTGCATGCCCCCCTGTGCCTGCTATTCGCTGCCCATCCTACGGGGGCCTTGTCTTTAAGCAGGGCTGCTTAGCTGTGCGGTGCTTGGGTGTTGTGTTCTTGCTCTGTCTGCTCACGGAGTGAGCCGCGCCGACCCTGTAACTGTAAGCTGAAGCTAGTGGTCCGTTCACAGGTGGAGCTGCTGCATGCTGCTTTCTCTTCCGCTGCGGCAGCCAAAACTGAACTGTTTTATACTCGTTTTTCCTAAGTTGGTTTGAATGGACTCTGGGGGTTGATTTCTTTGCTTTAATTGTTCATTTTTTGTTGTGTATTGATTATTCTTTTGCTTCCGTTTACACTTTTGTGGCAGTTATTTTGGCGTTTTGTGTTCTGCCATTAGTATTGTGTTTATTTGATTTATCTGACCTATTAATTGAGTTATTGAAGTTATTTTGATTTCGTTATTTTGGGGCAGTTTGAGTATCTTTTGTTAAGTCATTTATTATTTTTCAATTACTGCCAATTATATTGCTTTGGTTATGTATGATTTAGTTGCTGTTTGTTTTCAGTTTCATTAACATTTCTTTTTGTTGCTCTTTTTCAGTGGCTGAGCCTGGTGGCGGTGCTGGTGATCGGTGGTTCCTCTCATCTTTACTGTGTGCTGTGTGTGTCTATTTGAGTTATTTCACAAGAGTGTGTGCGTAGGTTCCTCATGTATGCCTGGGGTGTTTTCAATTTGATTTTTCTCACTGGGATCCCCCTCCTCGACCCATCGCACCTGGTGAGCCTCAGCCACATTTCCTTTATCCTTCCCCTTTTTATGGATGGTTGTGTCTTGTTTTTGGTTTTCTGATTTTAATGAATAATTTTACTAAAATAATAATAAAGAATAATTGTTTTACTGTAATCTGCCGTCTCGAGCTCCTCTGTATGAAGATATACATGTAATTGTACAATATACCGAAGTTGGTGGGTATTGGAAACAAACTTGAATTGTCCACAAGAGGTTTTGTGGACAATTCAAGTTTGTTTCCAATATTTCCCTGGGTGAAACTCCCAGGGTGGCGTTGTCGAAACCCTCGTGCTGCCACATTTGTTTTTTTTTTTTTTTTTTTTTAATGTTGAGGTTAAAAATCAAGGGATGTGTGTCACCAGCCCTCCCACCCACACACACATCCCCCCTCCACACACGCCTTCAGAGGAGGGAGGCTCATGGACCCGGGCGCTCTGTTCCCTTCGGTGCCATCTGCCCGGGTCCAAGGGCTCGCTAGTCCCCGAACTGAGACTGAGACCAGAGAGGACCCATGCAGGCTCAATCCGGGGACAAGCTATCCCTGCATCCAGGGCATCTCAACCACTCTCCAAAGAAAGTGTGTAGAGTGATTTTATGTGTCAGAGAGGTCCTACCTATAACCTCGGTTTGGAACATGAAGGGAATTCTTTGTGACGTCACACATCACGTGCTCTATTCATGTTCGGGATTCACATATACACTCCATGAACGCCACACAGTGACGTCATGTTCAGGAATCAGCCTCGCGGCCAATCAACGCAACGCTATTGTTTTTTGTTTTGTTTTGTTTTTTTAATGTTGAGGTTAAAAAACAAGGGATGTGTGTCACCAGCCCTCCCACCCACACACACATCCCCCCTCCACACACGCCTTCAGAGGAGGGAGGCTCATGGACCCGGGCGCTCTGTTCCCTTCGGTGCCATCTGCCCGGGTCCAAGGGCTCGCTAGTCCCCGAACTGAGCCTGAGCCCAGAGAGGACCCATGCAGGCTCAATCCGGGGACAAGCTATCCCTGCATCCAGGGCATCTCAACCACTCTCCAAAGAAAGTGTGTAGAGTGATTTTATGTGTCAGAGAGGTCCTACCTATAACCTCGGTTTGGAACATGAAGGGAATTCTTTGTGACGTCACACATCACGTGCTCCATTCATGTTCGGGATTCACATATACACTCCATGAACGCCGCCACACAGTGACGTCATGTTCAGGAATCAGCCTCGAGGCCAATCAACGCAACGCTATTGTTTTTTGTTTTGTTTTGTTTTTTTAATGTTGATGTAGCAGGATGAGCCCTGCTGCTCCTCATTATGAGTAATGCTGGCCTATCGCCACCTGGGGGCACTCTATAAAAGGGAGGCAGAGATGATTCTGCCCCCTCTTGCTCTTCGGTGGGCGGCTCCGCTCTGTCCCGCTTGCCTCACTTCCTGGTGGTCACCGATGCAGGTAGGTTTGCGGCATGTGTTTTAATCACGCGTTGCATGGTTTTTAGCATGCTCCATTGTTGGTATCCTCTGCTGTTGCAGCTCTGAGCCTTAGGAGCAGGACGCACGCCTCTCCCTCTGTTGCGCAACGACGCGCCGGAATGTTATTGTAAGAAAACTTAGTTTAATTTTATAATGAAGGTCTTAGCTGCCACCACCTTTGTTTATCCGGTCTGGTCCGGTGTCAGAGGCAAGAGAAATCCACGACGAGTCAGTTGGAAGGTACAAAAATATAAACTTTATTGAAATTACAATTAATTAAAATTATGGCCACAGAACTCTGCACTGGACTTCACTGAGTGTCGCAACACCTGCGAAAAGGGGCAGCCCGCGCCCCCGAGGACACCACAAGTGAAGACACTCCAATAAGATGCACTGCACACTAATACACCGCAAGAAAAGCACAGCACGATAATAAAATTCAAGTGAACCTCATGCAGCTCATTCACTGAGGACCGCTATAAACTACGCAGGTCGAAACCACTACAAACATCGGGGGGCGCAAGGAGCTACCCTAAAACACAGCGCCACCCCTCGATGAAACCCAGACAGAGTAACAGCTTATATTTTATAATACCGTGAGACCGGACACATGCTCACACAACAAGGTTAAGAATTAACAATTTATTATTCGAATGAAGCCACTTATCTCGCCCTGCTGGCGACGAGACCCCCCCGTGGGGTCTGAACATGGACTCTTCCGCAGCAGCAGCGCAGCAGCAGCAGCAGCAGCAGGGAGCCCGACAGCACAACCGCCCGCGTGCGGCAGAATTAGGTCGGCATGGAAGTAAGCAGCAAACAGGTACGACGAGGCGTGTAGACAGCCCCGTGGATCCAGCGCAGGGACTTTCTAACCCCCCCACTCACTACCTACAGGAGACAACACGCCTCCCCTCCTAACACAGGAACCGCTCCCCTATTTAACTGTCTTCACTGCCGCAACACTAAAAGTCACGGGCAGCACACCGTTCTTGATCATGTCTTTGTCTTTGTCCCCGGCCACGGCCACAGTCGACAGCCATCCAGTCTCTCCCCTTCTGTCTGTCCCATGCCCTTTTTACAGCCCCGCTGTGGTCCTCCCCTCTTTACACAGGTGAGTCCCATAAGCTCATTAGTTCAGAAAAACACAGTGGGCCTCTAGCCCCCTCAAGTGTCCACAGTGAGACAAACTCCAGTCTCATTACACTCCTCCCTTCTCTAACAAAGAGGACTCGTCCTCGAGTCAGAATGTACAGTCGTAGTCCCTTGACCACACAGGCGCCCTCCTCTCTCGTGCAGTGCGCCCTCCACGTGTGGAGTTTCTCTGATCGCTGCCCCCACCTGGTAGGCAATGGTCTGCTTCATAAGACATTCTGGAGTTCGTTCCTTCAACGTTGTCCAATGCTGGAACATCTGCTCCTGTTCCTAGGGCCTCCTCCCTCCTTGCCTCAGGATGATACACTGGCTCCTCCACTCTGGGCCCCCCACTGCGTGCTAGAGGATGCAGGGCCGGATCAACCCCACCTCCTGGCAATGACTGGTGGAGACCGCTGGCCACCGCTCCATCACTTCCCCTCGGACGTGAGCTACCATCCTGCTGCTCTGGTGGAGCCGGCACGGCCTCACCCTGGACCGTTGGTAGCTCTGGACAAGGAGATAGATAGGGTTTAAGGCGATTGAAATGTATTACCTTATCTTGGCCTCCCTCTACTGGTACCACACGATACAACACTTCTGTGACTCTATCTACTATCTTATAGGGTCCTTTAAAGCGCCTCTGAAGCTTGGGACACAGCCCTCTTCTCCGGCTCTTGTCTCGAACCCATACCAGCTCCCCCTCTGAGTAATACTGAAAATTTACTCTGAGATCAAAATTAGCCTTTTGCCGCCGAGAGGCTTTTGCCTGATGTTCCTTTACAGCCTCCACTACAGTGGACAATGTCTGAACCAATCTGCTGACATAAGCATTAACCGAAGAAAACCTTTCCCCAGCTTCCACTTCCAGCATAATGTCCACCGGAAGCACCATTTCCCGTCCATACAATACCTTATATGGAGTAAAACCTGTACTTGAATGCACACTGCTGCGATATGCCATCATCACAAAAGGTAACAAGGAGTCCCAATTGGACTGATTTTCCTGTACAAACAATGACAGCATAGACAGCAGAGTACGATTAAAACGCTCAATGAGGCCATCTGACTGGGGATGATATGGGGAAGTTCTTGTTTTGTGAATATTGAGAAGTCGACATAGGTCTTTGAACAATGTTGACTCAAAAGATCGCCCCTGATCAGAATGAAGGCTGCGTGGTGTCCCAAACCTACAAACCCACTCCTCTACAAGTACCTTTGCAATGGTGTGGGATTCCTGGTTCGGCAAAGGAAAAGCTTCTGTCCACTTGGAAAAATAGTCACCTATGACCAGAATATATTTGTTTTTGTCGACTGTCTCGGGCAAAGGCCCCAAGATGTCAAGAGCCACCCGTTCATACGGTCTTGACGCTGGCATCGTTTGAAGGGGCGCACAAGGAGTCGGACCCTGTGCTTTCCGAGAGGCACAATCTGCACACTGCCTACACCACTGTTTCACATCGCTAAACCACCCTGGCCAATAAAAGCGATCTTTTACCTTACCCTGCAGTTTATTTACCCCTAAATGACCACCAATAGGAGTATTATGCAGCTGGGTTAAGACTTTTGGGACCAAAGCCTGAGGAAGGACAATCTGTACATGTGGCGAAGCATCTGAGTTTGGAGGAGGGACTCGGACTAAACGTGACCCCCTCATCTGTAGCTGAGGCCAAACTGGGGCATACTTTTGCAAAGCTGGATCTTCAGGGAGGGCCAAGCCCTGCTTTTTGCAGTCAATCAGCTGCTGAAGAACTGCATCCTCAGCCTGGGCTTTTGTCATCTCATCATCAGGACACTCTTTACCTGACAGCACCCGGAGTCCCTTTTCCTGTATAGCACACACACTTTCTTCTGGGAGGGGTTGCTCCGCAGGGACAAGTTTGGGCTGATTAGCACCCAAAAATGCAGGCAGCCTAGAAAGGGCATCCGCATTGGCATGCAATTTCCCTGGCCGATGGATAATTTTATATTGGAAACTCGCCAACTGTTCTACCCATCTGGCAAGCTGTCCTTCTAAGCCCTGGAAATTATGTAACCACCTGAGAGAGTTATGGTCGGTGCGTAACAGGAACTCTTTCCCCAGCAGATAATGTTTGAAGTACTTTGTGAATGTTACCATACTCAGTAGCTCCTTTTTTGTTGTGGCATACTTCCTTTCCTGTTTAGTTAGTGCTCTGCTGGCATACGCTACAACATACTCTACACCATCACTCTCCTGTGATAGGACTGCACCAATCCCTAGATCGCTGGCATCTGTATCCAAGATGAAGGGTCTTGTGGGGTCTGGGTAAGCGAGTATAGGAGCAGATATTAACATAGCCTTCAGTTGCTCAAATGCATCCTGACAGGAGTCGGACCACTTAAAACGCCTGCCCTTTTCAGTTAGCTGGTGTAAAGGGCGTGCTATCTCTGCAAAGCCCTTTATAAACCGCCTATAATAGGATGCTAACCCCACAAAACTCCTCACCTCCGTTTGACTTTTAGGCACTGGCCATTCTTTCACTGCCTGAACTTTGGCTGGGTCTGCTCTAACCCCATCTGCGGAGATCACGTGACCAAGGTACTGCACCTGTGTTGAAAACAAGTTACACTTCGAGGGCTTCACCTTAAGGTTGGCCTGCCGCAACTTTAACAGCACTTCATCTAAACGTGCCAAATGCTCCGAGAAGGTGCGACCAAACACGATAATATCATCAAGATAGACCAGACAAGTAGTCCACTGCAAATCAGCCAAAACCACATCCATGAGCCTCTGAAATGTGCTTGGTGCATTACACAAGCCAAAACTCAGCACATTAAACTCAAACAACCCCTGACGAGTTATAAAAGCTGTCTTATGCCTATCTTCAGGTTCAATCTCAACCTGCCAGTAACCACTGGCCAGGTCAAGGGTGGAAAACCAGCAGGCTTTGTGCAGGCTGTCGAGAGCATCATCAATCCGGGGAAGGGGATAAGCATCTTTTCTAGTCAGGTCGTTAAGCCTACGATAGTCAACACAGAATCTAAGCCCTCCATCTCGCTTCCTCACAAGAACAACTGGAGCAGCCCAAGGGCTACATGAAGGCTGAATAATACCATTGGCCTGCATCTGCTTTATGTGTTCGGCACACTCTTCCTGTAAGTGGAGAGGGACTCGGCGTGGATGTAACTTGACCGGCACAGCATCCCCAGTATCAATAGTGTGCTTTACTAGGGGAGTCCTCCCTAGATCTGCATCACCCGAGCTGAAAGCAGACAGATGTTTAATCAACAGGTTACGGATGGCTTGTTTTTCTGAAGCCTCCAGTCCCTTCTGATCCAGCCCCAACTGTCTTACTAGGGAGTCTACCTGCCAGGGGGAAGTGTGAGTCAGTATTTCGCTATCCCCCTCCCTTACAACATCCCCCACCTCGATATCTGTGTGCAAGGTTCCAACTTTCATGCCCTCTTTTAATACCAGATCTTCATCTGTAACATTGATGACGCGTACAGGGACAACACCTTGTTCTACCTGGCAAACAACACGGGCCACCAAAACATTACAGTGATCAGACAAGGACGAAGAGGGTTCCAACATACCTTCTATGCACTCTCTGAATGGGGTCGTGACTACCCCGGGGAGAATCAGCTCGCTTCGGGCTGGGACAGCAGTGTCAGATTTTATAACTACAGTGCGAGGTTTCACCGGATCTTCTTGACAAAGCAGGGGTAATGTCTTTCCCATCAGACGGAAGACTCGCTCCTTGTAATCAATCACTGCACCATGTTTAAACAAAAAGTCAAAGCCTAGCAGGATATCACTCGAAGGGACATCAGCCACAAGGAAGTCTGCTATCAGGGCTAGGGTGTCAAACTGACAAACTGACTGCCACACTCCTGATATACACATTCCCCCACCATTGGCTGCAGACACACTCCCCGAGTACTCAGTCAGTTCACCCCTCCCCTTTGTAAGAGTTTCCCAAAGTTTTTGGGGGATTACTGACCGGTCGGCTCCACTATCCACAATAACCTGACAATCTGTTCCCCCCACCTTTATAGCTATATAGCTACCCGTTTTATTGGTTGAGGCCACAGTCTGTTTCACACTTGAGGGGGCGGGCAGGTGGCCTGCTATACCCGCCCCCTTTAGTTTCCCGACACATAAGGGCAGTCGCGACGCAGGTGTCGGTCACACCCACATTCCCAACACACACCTGCCCTGTTCCGAGTTCTACGCCCAGGAACATCAGTAGGAGGGGCTTTAAGATCAGCCTGCAAATTCTGAGTGGGACCAGGAGGGGGAATAGGAGGGGTGACCAATTTGGAGGGCAGCTGCAGTCCCTGAACCACTGACTGCACGGCTTTGACTTCCTGGCGCAGACTCTCTACTGCCCCTAGCAAAACTTGGAGACGCTCCTCAGACCCATCACCGCTCTCCACCACCCCCCTTACTCGGGCATCAGAGGTTACGTGAGCCTGTTCTAGGTTTCTAAGTAGCTCCATTTCAGCAGCCAATTGGATAGCTGACTCTAATGTTTTGGGTTTTGCAGCTCGAAGGCTAATACGGAAATCACCAGCAGTGAAATGGGTAATAAACTGATCTCTTGCTAACATGTCTCGAGTTTGGTCGTCTACAGAGGGATAAGCTTTTGCAACTAGCCTACGCAGAGCGTTACCAAACTCCTGGGATGTTTCATTTGGTAGCCGCCTCCGCTCTGAAAAAGCAACTCTGCTCCACTCATCATTATGACAGGGCTCAAAACACTTAGTCATAGCTGCTTTCAATAACACATAATTATGCTTGGATTGGGAAGAAACCCCATTATACATGTCGCGAGCATGCCCAGAGAGCAGCAACGACATAAATTTAAGTTTAACAGAATCATCCCAACCATTAACCCCAGCAGCAAGCTCAAATTGTTCAACCCAATCACACCATTCCCGCCCAACCCCAGTAAATACTTCAGGCATGAACACTGGACGAGGGATGGAATTAAAAGCAGGGGCCACTACAGAGGCAGCACTGCTGCCAGGAGAGTTAGACTCGGCTGAATTCATTTGTTGCAACCCTGATGAAGGTTGAATATTCTCTGCCTCTGACATTTTGATCAAATTCAATCCCACCGCTGCCACCAGTGTAAGAAAACTTAGTTTAATTTTATAATGAAGGTCTTAGCTGCCACCACCTTTGTTTATCCGGTCTGGTCCGGTGTCAGAGGCAAGAGAAATCCACGACGAGTCAGTTGGAAGGTACAAAAATATAAACTTTATTGAAATTACAATTAATTAAAATTATGGCCACAGAACTCTGCACTGGACTTCACTGAGTGTCGCAACACCTGCGAAAAGGGGCAGCCCGCGCCCCCGAGGACACCACAAGTGAAGACACTCCAATAAGATGCACTGCACACTAATACACCGCAAGAAAAGCACAGCACGATAATAAAATTCAAGTGAACCTCATGCAGCTCATTCACTGAGGACCGCTATAAACTACGCAGGTCGAAACCACTACAAACATCGGGGGGCGCAAGGAGCTACCCTAAAACACAGCGCCACCCCTCGATGAAACCCAGACAGAGTAACAGCTTATATTTTATAATACCGTGAGACCGGACACATGCTCACACAACAAGGTTAAGAATTAACAATTTATTATTCGAATGAAGCCACTTATCTCGCCCTGCTGGCGACGAGACCCCCCCGTGGGGTCTGAACATGGACTCTTCCGCAGCAGCAGCGCAGCAGCAGCAGCAGCAGCAGGGAGCCCGACAGCACAACCGCCCGCGTGCGGCAGAATTAGGTCGGCATGGAAGTAAGCAGCAAACAGGTACGACGAGGCGTGTAGACAGCCCCGTGGATCCAGCGCAGGGACTTTCTAACCCCCCCACTCACTACCTACAGGAGACAACACGCCTCCCCTCCTAACACAGGGACCGCTCCCCTATTTAACTGTCTTCACTGCCGCAACACTAAAAGTCACGGGCAGCACACCGTTCTTGATCATGTCTTTGTCTTTGTCCCCGGCCACGGCCACAGTCGACAGCCATCCAGTCTCTCCCCTTCTGTCTGTCCCATGCCCTTTTTACAGCCCCGCTGTGGTCCTCCCCTCTTTACACAGGTGAGTCCCATAAGCTCATTAGTTCAGAAAAACACAGTGGGCCTCTAGCCCCCTCAAGTGTCCACAGTGAGACAAACTCCAGTCTCATTACATTATGTACGCCACACGGCGCTCGATTCATTCAGTAATGTAATCATGAAGCTCTCATTAAAATGGCTTTTTTTATTATTTGTTAGGCGCTACGTGATAGCCTATTTGTGGGTAGGGGAGACGAGAATCCGCTGCTGTTTTGCTGTGCTGCTGTGCTGCTGTTTTGCCTCGCTGATTCCTGTGAATATCTGCCTCCACTCACGGTCTGTAAGCGGTGTTCTCCGCCTGCCTGTCCGCCTGTCTGTCTGTCCGCCGCCTGCATGTTTGCATGCCCCCCTGTGCCTGCTATTCGCTGCCCATCCTACGGGGGCCTTGTCTTTAAGCAGGGCTGCTTGGCTGTGCGGTGCTTGGGTGTTGTGTTCTTGCTCTGTCTGCTCACGGAGTGAGCCGCGCCGACCCTGTAACTGTAAGCTGAAGCTAGTGGTCCGTTCACAGGTGGAGCTGCTGCATGCTGCTTTCTCTTCCGCTGCGGCAGCCAAAACTGAACTGTTTTATACTCGTTTTTCCTAAGTTGGTTTGAATGGACTCTGGGGGTTGATTTCTTTGCTTTAATTGTTCATTTTTTGTTGTGTATTGATTATTCTTTTGCTTCCGTTTACACTTTTGTGGCAGTTATTTTGGCGTTTTGTGTTCTGCCATTAGTATTGTGTTTATTTGATTTATCTGACCTATTAATTGAGTTATTGAAGTTATTTTGATTTCGTTATTTTGGGGCAGTTTGAGTATCTTTTGTTAAGTCATTTATTATTTTTCAATTACTGCCAATTATATTGCTTTGGTTATGTATGATTTAGTTGCTGTTTGTTTTCAGTTTCATTAACATTTCTTTCTGTTGCTCTTTTTCAGTGGCTGAGCCTGGTGGCGGTGCTGGTGATCGGTGGTTCCTCTCATCTTTACTGTGTGCTGTGTGTGTCTATTTGAGTTATTTCACAAGAGTGTGTGCGTAGGTTCCTCACGTATGCCTGGGGTGTTTTCAATTTGATTTTTCTCACTGGGATCCCCCTCCTCGACCCATCGCACCTGGTGAGCCTCAGCCACATTTCCTTTATCCTTCCCCTTTTTATGGATGGTTGTGTCTTGTTTTTGGTTTTCTAATTTTAATGAATAATTTTACTAAAATAATAATAAAGAATAATTGTTTTACTGTAATCTGCCGTCTCGAGCTCCTCTGTATGAAGATATACATGTAATTGTTCAATATACCGAACTTGGTGGGAATTGGAAACAAACTTGAATTGTCCACAAGAGGTTTTGTGGACAATTCAAGTTTATTTCCAAGATTTCCCTGGGTGAAACTCCCAGGGTGGCGTTGTCGAAACCCTCGTGCTGCCACATTTGTTTTGTTTTGTTTTTTTTTTAATGTTGAGGTTAAAAAACAAGGGATGTGTGTCACCAGCCCTCCCACCCACACACACATCCCCCCTCCACACACGCCTTCAGAGGAGGGAGGCTCATGGACCCGGGCGCTCTGTTCCCTTCGGTGCCATCTGCCCGGGTCCAAGGGCTCGCTAGTCCCCGAACTGAGCCTGAGCCCAGAGAGGACCCATGCAGGCTCAATCCGGGGACAAGCTATCCCTGCATCCAGGGCATCTCAACCACTCTCCAAAGAAAGTGTGTAGAGTGATTTTATGTGTCAGAGAGGTCCTACCTATAACCTCGGTTTGGAACATGAAGGGAATTCTTTGTGACGTCACACATCACGTGCTCCATTCATGTTCGGGATTCACGTATACACTCCATGAACGCCACACAGTGACGTCGTGTTCAGGAATCAGCCTCGAGGCCAATCAATGCAATGCTATTGTTTTTTGTTTTGTTTTGTTTTTTTAATGTTGAGGTTAAAAATCAAGGGATGTGTGTCACCAGCCCTCCCACCCACACACACATCCCCCCTCCACACACGCCTTCAGAGGAGGGAGGCTCATGGACCCGGGCGCTCTGTTCCCTTCGGTGCCATCTGCCCGGGTCCAAGGGCTCGCTAGTCCCCGAACTGAGCCTGAGCCCAGAGAGGACCCATGCAGGCTCAATCCGGGGACAAGCTATCCCTGCATCCAGGGCATCTCAACCACTCTCCAAAGAAAGTGTGTAGAGTGATTTTATGTGTCAGAGAGGTCCTACCTATAACCTCGGTTTGGAACATGAAGGGAATTCTTTGTGACGTCACACATCACGTGCTCCATTCATGTTCGGGATTCACATATACACTCCATGAACGCCGCCACACTGTGACGTCATATTCAGGAATCAGCCTCGAGGCCAATCAACGCAACGCTATTGTTTTTTGTTTTGTTTTGTTTTTTTAATGTTGATGTAGCAGGATGAGCCCTGCTGCTCCTCATTATGAGTAATGCTGGCCTATCGCCACCTGGGGGCACTCTATAAAAGGGAGGCAGAGATGATTCTGCCCCCTCTTGCTCTTCGGTGGGCGGCTCCGCTCTGTCCCGCTTGCCTCACTTCCTGGTGGTCACCGATGCAGGTAGGTTTGCGGCATGTGTTTTAATCACGGGAGGAGGAGCCAAGATGGCGCTCTGAACAGTCGTATTTCTGTGAGCTCTGCAAACCTAATTGTTTTTTTTATATATTGAGTACGGAGAACAGACTTTCTTTCTGCCCGTGGGCAAATTATTACTGCTGTCACGTTTAGATACCGTCAACGAGCCAAAATGATCAAACCTGAGAAGAGAAAATCCGAACAAAAGAAGTCACCAGCTAATATCGTCGGCTCTGCTAGCAAACCTGTTCGCAGCCTGCCCGCGAAAACAACCTCTACACCTGACAAACCGACTGAAGCCAAAAACCCTTTCATTGACTCCATGCACGACTATTTGGAAGCGGTTTCTGTACCATCACAATGTGTCCTAATGGAAGAAGACTTCCCTCCACTTCCCCTCACCCCATGTGCCTCTCCTGCTGGTAAGCAAAGGAAAGTTGAAGACACGAATACTGCTGTTCTCTCCCAGCTCTCATCACTCACCGCGCTGATTAACTCGAGGTTAGATACGCTCGAAAAAATGGTCAGTGGGAACTCTGTTGAGATTTCTGAGATGAAAAAGGCAGTTCTAGAGAACACTGAGCATATCACAACAATGAAAGAATCATTTGAGGCTATCGGTGCTGAGATAAATGTCGTGAAGGACAGAGTTGTCAACGTTGAGTCACAACTTGCAGAATTCAAAGCAAATGTGGAAACACAGGAGAAGCGAATCCGTCATCTGGAGAGCTACTCGCGCCGATGGAATTTAAAACTCTACGGCCTGGCTGAGAATGAGAACCAAGACGTGCGGCGGGAGGTGATCCAAGTTTGCCAGTCTGTTTTACCGGAGGCGAAAGATAAAATACCAGACATCCTGGATACAGTGCACCGCTTAGGTCCCAAGAAACCCAACAATAACCAACCCAGAGGAGTCATCATGCAGTTTACGTCCAGGATCTACCGTGATGCTGTCTGGCGCTCAGCCAAAAAATCATCTTTCCTGAAAAACAATAACTTAAAGCTGGCTGAGGATCTGTCAGCTGATGACCGCGACCGGAGGAACCGTCTCTGGCCAGCTGTGGAGAAAGCGCGCAAGGAAAACAAGCTGGCGTTCTTCGTAGGAGGACGTGCGTTCGTTAATGGAAAAGAAATCTTTCCACCCTGATATTCTATTTTGAGGTAAAACATGCCACAGAGTGTAGTAGTACCTGATTCAAATGTGTTAACTCATCGTTTTCGTTAACTGTTTTTCTTCTGTTAATTGATTACATGCTTTAATTGTGCCTTAAAGAAAGCTGGAATTAAGCTGCCTTTTATTTCTTAGTTTTAATTGCCAGTTTGATTTTGAACTTTCATAAGCACTCTTAAATACTCACATTTTGAAAATAAATCGTTAAAGCGTTAAATAGTTGAATCAGCGTTAAATAGCAACTATTCTCGTTGAATTAGCCATATATGTGTGTATATGTATGTATGTATATATGTGTATATATATGTATGTATGTATGTATATATATATATATATATGTATATATATATATATGTGTATGTGTGTGTGTATGTATGTATATATATATATATATATATATATATATATATATATATATATATATATATATATATATATATATATATATTATATAAAGGGTTTTATTTTTCTTTCCAAAAACCACATACCTGAGAGGTGGGTGGTATGCCACTTTGGCTTCATTTTCACATTAAATGTTCCTGTTATGGCTCAAAGGAACAGTTCTCTCATTCAGGGTTTGCAGTTCTTACTGTTAAGTTCTCTTAAGCGACCACAAGTTTTCAACTTAACCACTTCATCGCTTTTTGGTCTAAGCTTTTGTATATTTGTCTTCATTGTTTTTCTGTTTTTATTTCTTTTCATATTTTGTCACTATGTCTTTGTCTATTATCTCTTTAAATGCGAGAGGTTTAAGAAACAATGTCAAACGTAAAGCCTTATTCATGTTTTGCAAACAATTCCGCACAGATTTCTGTTTCATACAAGAGTCCCACTCAGTTGAACTAGACAAATCTTTCTGGAGATCGCAGTGGGGTGGTGACTTGTGGATGTCACACGGTACAGAACGTGCTGCTGGTGTC
Organism: Labroides dimidiatus; assembly: GCA_030710495.1. Lineage (NCBI taxonomy): Eukaryota > Metazoa > Chordata > Actinopteri > Labriformes > Labridae > Labroides > Labroides dimidiatus. The sequence continues at coordinate 33,983,660 of CM061143.1, read as the reverse complement.
TGTATTTTGAAAAGCAAATTTAATGGTAAAATCCTGACTTCTGACTGTGATAAAGATGGTCATTATATTTTTCTGATACTTGAAGCTGCACACTCTACTTTTATTTTAGTTAATGTGTATGGATTCAACAATCAAACAGAGAATAATCTTTATTTTGACAGGTTGGAAGAACGTCTATTGCATTGGCTGTCCAAATATCCAAATTCTTCTATAATTTTAGGTGGAGACTTTAATGCTGTGTCTGATAATTGCATAGATAGGTGGCCTTCAAAGAATTCAGACTCCTCTAACTTGAAAGTAAGAATGTTTGCACAAAGATTTAATTTAACTGATTCTTGGAGAGACTCTCATCCAGCTCAAAGGATGTATACTTGGTGCAATAAGACACAAACCAGTCATTCACGCATTGATTATTGGCTCATTTCAAAAGAGCTGAAAGAAGTTAAAACAGATATTTATCCGACACCTCTATCAGATCACAAAACCATTCATATAAATGTTCCTTTGTCACCCTCCTCTGGTACTATGCAGTCATACTGGAAGCTCAACAGCACTATTCTTGAGCATAATGATGTAGTTACTGAAGTTAATCATTTGATAAGGCTTCATTGGAGCAAAGCTGTAGCTGAAAATATGTTTTGTAACAACTGGGAGCTCTTGAAATATGAACTTGGTAAATTTTTTCGAAAGTATAGCACTGATTTGGCAAAGAGAAGAAGGGCTGACGAGCTTGAAGTAATAAGTAAGATTGCAGTTTTCACCTCTAAACCAGCAGAGGCTCTCAGTGAGTCTGATAAGGCAGAAATGATTGACTTGCAGCAGGGATTAGATGAGATTTATAAACGAAAGGCTGAGGGAGCATTTGTTCGGTCTCGTACAAAGTGGCTTGAAGAAGGAGAGCAGAACTCAGCGTATTTTTTCAGACTTGAGAAACACCAATACAACACTAACTCCATTTTACAACTAAACATTAACGGAACTGTTTCTAATGATAAGAACATCATAGCAAAGCACTGTGCTGATTTTTATAGTAAGCTCTATTCTTCCAAATATTGCCCTCAAGCTGCTTCAGATTTTTTTAACTCAATAGGTAACATCAAACAGCTAAGTGAAAGTGATAGTAAACTCTGTGACAGGACAATTTCTTTGGATGAGGTGGTAGATGCTATAAAGAATTTAAAAGTAAATAAGTCTCCTGGTACGGATGGTCTTACTGCCGAATTGTATAAACAGTTTTCTGACAGCTTAGCCCCGTTTCTTTTAGAGGTTTTCAAAGAGAGCATTGATAAAGGTGCACTTCCTCCCACTTTGTGTCAGGGCCTAATCACCCTGATTCCCAAACCAAGAAAGGACCTTTTATTTTTAGATAATTGGCGTCCAATTTCCTTACTGAACAATGATTATAAGTTACTAGCTCTGATTCTTGCAAACAGAGTTAAACCAGTATTAGATACTCTCATTGATGAGGGTCAGTCTGGATTTATGCAGAATCGTCATATTTCAAATAACATAAGATTAATTTTAGACATCATTGATTACCCTGAATTAGTGCAGGACGACAGTTTTATTCTTTTTTTAGATTTCTATAAAGCATTTGACTCATTGGAACATGACTTTATTATTAACGCTTTAAATAAATTTGGCTTTGGTCAATCTTTTTGCAATGCAGTTCAAACACTTTATTCCAATAGTAATAGTTCTATAAAACTCACTAGTGGTACTTCCCCGAGATTTTCTCTGAAGCGTGGAGTGAGGCAGGGATGCCCCCTCTCAGTCTATCTTTTCCTTCTTTCTGTGCAGCTCCTTAATTTACATGTCAAACTCAGTCCTCTGAAGGGTATGATCGTCGCTAACAGAGAAATATTTATAAGTCAATTAGCAGATGATACTGCTCTTTTTCTCAAGGATGCTTCACAAGTATCAGTGGCAATTAACAGTATCCAGTCCTTTACAAAAGCCTCTGGACTGTCCCTTAACCTTAATAAATGTGAACTTTTACCTGTTAAAGACTGCTTAGAGGCTTCAATTCATGGAATTCCTGTGAAGGACTCCGTAACATACCTTGGTATTCAAGTCACAAGGAATATCGACTCTAGATGCTCTATAAACTTCACTCCTATTATAGAAAAAACCCAAAAAATCCTAAATCACTGGCTGCAGAGAGACTTATCTTTAAAGGGAAGAGTTCTGCTTTCAAAGGCAGAGGGAATTTCACGCCTAACCTATGCTGCTCAGTCTTTACAGGTTAATAATACTACTTGCAAATCAATTGATAAAATGTTACACCGTTTCTTATGGAAAAATAAAACTCATTACTTGCGAAAGTCTGTCACTTTAAGCCCTTATGACAAAGGTGGTTTGAACTGTATTGACTTTAGTGCTCTTAATAATACATTTAAAATAAACTGGATAAAAAAATACTTACAAAACCCCACATCTTTGTGGAATTTCATTTCACACCGTGTTTTCTCAAATTTAGGCGGCCTTAATTTCTTGTTGCTCTGCAATTATAGCATTCCAAAAATACCATTGAAACTCTCTAACTTCCATCGACAGGCTCTTTTAGCATGGACATTGATTTACAAGCACAATTTTTCTCCACAGAGTTGCTTCATTTGGAACAACTGTAATATTGTTTATAAGAACAAATCACTGTACTTAGATACTTGGTTTAGCAATGGAATTATTTTGGTAAGTCAGTTATTCAAAACTGATGGTCTGTTATACAATTATTCTGAGTTCCTTATGAGATATAATGTACCAGTAACGCCTAGAGAATTTTCAATGGTTTTCGATGCTATTCCATCTGGTTTATGTATGTTATTCAGGTGCTCTAATAGCTCTCCTCCTTTAACATTTCATCCTTCTGATGTGTCACAGTGTCCTCTTGGTAAAGTTTGCTTTTCATCTGTCAAAACTCTGAACCCCAGGATAAGAGCCATGTTTCAGGATGACCTAATTTCCATCCCACCAGCAACACTCTATTGGGCAAACTTTATGTCTGATATTGAATGGAGAAAAGTCTGGACATTACCACAAAAATTCTTTTTAACAAACAAAGTAAAAGAGGTCTCATTTAAACTGATACATAGATTCTACCCTGCAAAACAATACTTGTCAAAATTTAAGAGCGACATAGATGTTAACTGCTCCTTCTGCCAAAACCATCCTGAAACATGTGCTCACGTATTTTGGTCCTGTGACTTCACTTATGGATTCTGGAAGGACTTCCACAAGTTCATTACTGATTTTGTTTTCTCTGATTTTCACCTGTATTATAAAAATGTTATTTTTGGTTTTCATTATTATAACTATAAAGACAATAACGCTTTCTTCCTTATAAATATGCTCTTGTTGTTAGCCAAGTTTCACATACACAAGTGCAAATTCTTGAACAGAAAACCGGAACTTTTCGTTTTGAAAAAGGAACTTGAACAATATATGAGGACAATCTCCAAATCCACAAACACTAAGGCTTTAAAAACTTTTAATATTTGCAAAGAATTTAACTTGTCTACATAAAACACATTCTCGCACAAGATTTTTTCTTTTTATCTTTATGTATTTATTTTTATTTATTTTTTCCTCCTATGTATTTTTCATTTCCTTTTCCTTTTATTAGCTTTCCTGTCTCGTTTGTTACTGTATTTGTACTTCTGTTATGATTACTGATGTTGTCAATGATTCAAATAAATAAAAAAAAAAAAAAAAAAAAAAATGTGTTTTAATCACGCGTTGCATGGTTTTTAGCATGCTCCATTGTTGGTATCCTCTGCTGTTGCAGCTCTGAGCCTTAGGAGCAGGACGCACGCCTCTCCCTCTGTTGCGCAACGACGCGCCGGATCGTTATGTACGCCACACGGCGCTCGATTCATTCAGTAATGTAATCATGAAGCTCTGATTAAAATGGCTTTTTTTATTATTATTTGTTAGGCGCTACGTGATAGCCTATTTGTGGGTAGGGGAGACGAGAATCCGCTGCTGTTTTGCTGTGCTGCTGTGCTGCTGTTTTGCCTCGCTGATTCCTGTGAATATCTGCCTCCACTCACGGTCTGTAAGCGGTGTTCTCCGCCTGCCTGTCCGCCTGTCTGTCTGTCCGCCGCCTGCATGTTTGCATGCCCCCCTGTGCCTGCTATTCGCTGCCCATCCTACGGGGGCCTTGTCTTTAAGCAGGGCTGCTTAGCTGTGCGGTGCTTGGGTGTTGTGTTCTTGCTCTGTCTGCTCACGGAGTGAGCCGCGCCGACCCTGTAACTGTAAGCTGAAGCTAGTGGTCCGTTCACAGGTGGAGCTGCTGCATGCTGCTTTCTCTTCCGCTGCGGCAGCCAAAACTGAACTGTTTTATACTCGTTTTTCCTAAGTTGGTTTGAATGGACTCTGGGGGTTGATTTCTTTGCTTTAATTGTTCATTTTTTGTTGTGTATTGATTATTCTTTTGCTTCCGTTTACACTTTTGTGGCAGTTATTTTGGCGTTTTGTGTTCTGCCATTAGTATTGTGTTTATTTGATTTATCTGACCTATTAATTGAGTTATTGAAGTTATTTTGATTTCGTTATTTTGGGGCAGTTTGAGTATCTTTTGTTAAGTCATTTATTATTTTTCAATTACTGCCAATTATATTGCTTTGGTTATGTATGATTTAGTTGCTGTTTGTTTTCAGTTTCATTAACATTTCTTTTTGTTGCTCTTTTTCAGTGGCTGAGCCTGGTGGCGGTGCTGGTGATCGGTGGTTCCTCTCATCTTTACTGTGTGCTGTGTGTGTCTATTTGAGTTATTTCACAAGAGTGTGTGCGTAGGTTCCTCATGTATGCCTGGGGTGTTTTCAATTTGATTTTTCTCACTGGGATCCCCCTCCTCGACCCATCGCACCTGGTGAGCCTCAGCCACATTTCCTTTATCCTTCCCCTTTTTATGGATGGTTGTGTCTTGTTTTTGGTTTTCTAATTTTAATGAATAATTTTACTAAAATAATAATAAAGAATAATTGTTTTACTGTAATCTGCCGTCTCGAGCTCCTCTGTATGAAGATATACATGTAATTGTACAATATACCGAACTTGGTGGGTATTGGAAACAAACTTGAATTGTCCACAAGAGGTTTTGTGGACAATTCAAGTTTGTTTCCAATATTTCCCTGGGTGAAACTCCCAGGGTGGCGTTGTTGAAACCCTCGTGCTGCCACGTTTGTTTTGTTTTGTTTTTTTTTTAATGTTGAGGTTAAAAAACAAGGGATGTGTGTCACCAGCCCTCCCACCCACACACACATCCCCCCTCCACACACGCCTTCAGAGGAGGGAGGCTCATGGACCCGGGCGCTCTGTTCCCTTCGGTGCCATCTGCCCGGGTCCAAGGGCTCACTAGTCCCCGAACTGAGCCTGAGCCCAGAGAGGACCCATGCAGGCTCAATCCGGGGACAAGCTATCCCTGCATCCAGGGCATCTCAACCACTCTCCAAAGAAAGTGTGTAGAGTGATTTTATGTGTCAGAGAGGTCCTACCTATAACCTCGGTTTGGAACATGAAGGGAATTCTTTGTGACGTCACACATCACGTGCTCCATTCATGTTCGGGATTCACATATACACTCCATGAACGCCGCCACACTGTGACGTCATGTTCAGGAATCAGCCTCGAGGCCAATCAACGCAACGCTATTGTTTTTTGTTTTGTTTTGTTTTTTTAATGTTGATGTAGCAGGATGAGCCCTGCTGCTCCTCATTATGAGTAATGCTGGCCTATCGCCACCTGGGGGCACTCTATAAAAGGGAGGCAGAGATGATTCTGCCCCCTCTTGCTCTTCGGTGGGCGGCTCCGCTCTGTCCCGCTTGCCTCACTTCCTGGTGGTCACCGATGCAGGTAGGTTTGCGGCATGTGTTTTAATCACGCGTTGCATGGTTTTTAGCATGCTCCATTGTTGGTATCCTCTGCTGTTGCAGCTCTGAGCCTTAGGAGCAGGACGCACGCCTCTCCCTCTGTTGCGCAACGACGCGCCGGATCGTTATGTACGCCACACGGCGCTCGATTCATTCAGTAATGTAATTGTGGCAGCTAAAGCGAGTGGAGGAGAATTGATAAGACCAGTTTAAGATGTTTTAAAGTTGCCAGACAACGCCACTCTGGGAATTCCACCCAGAGAATTGTTCCTTTTCCTTTTAAGGTTCACACAGGTTCGTTCCACTAATGAGGCTGAGTCGTGGTTCCCCAAACAATTCAAACTTTATTTATAAACAAGACTTAAGATATTTTTTTAAAACCACACACACGCAGGAAGGGGAAGGGGAAAAACCTAATCAGGTGCTGAGGCTTACCGGATGGACAAAGTGGCTAGTGTAGGGAGGAGGGATCCACCAAAACAAATCAAAAAAACACCCAGGCACTCGTGACACACATACAGGGTTGTGAAATAACCAAATCCCAACGGAGCACAGCACACAAAAAGAGGGAGGGGGACCGCCACCCAGGACACCAGCACCACCACCGGCCCTCAGCAACTGAAAAGGGATAAAAACAATTAATAAAGTCAACAATAAAGGAATTGAACAAATGTAACCAAAATATACTAAATAATTGAAGAAAAAAATAAACAATTAAACTATGCAAATTAACTACACAAATTGCACAAAATAACCTATAAAGAAACAAAAATTGCCCAAAGAAATCCCACAGAATACCCCAAATCAGATAAGAAAACTAAGAAGCAGAAAGTATAACAAGTCAAAAATAATCCCAAACAAAAAAAGAGTAAACCTATACAAATTTAACTAACACAATAAACAGATTTAATAACACTATAAAACCAATATGGAAACTTAAAAATAAGCGCTGTGTTAGCCGTTCTGTCCCCTCAGGAGAAGGTTAAACCGCTAGCAGACCAGCCAGTTATAGGCTGCACACAGCAGGCAAGCGGAGGCAATACACAAGTACAGGTACCCACAAATTACACCCAGAATGAAGCGGAGCAGGCTAGAAGCAAGCCGAGGCACCGCAGCAGGGAAACGGGCAACAAGCAGTCGATATGAAGCGGAGACAAAGCAGCAGCGTTCTCAGTGAGCTGGCGATGACGTCACACAAGGCGATAGAACAAGCCGACACTTGCAGAATACACCTACCAGAAATATGAGCGTTATTGATGAAGCTGACAAACGTGCGGTTACGACCTATGTTAACCATTCTACCTACCTCTTAGCAGTAGCAGACACACGCGCACACAAGAGGAGGGAGGGAAAGAGAGACCCAGGCAGCTACGGGCATCTCACCTGTGACCACATTAGCATTAGCCAGCTACGAGCATACGCAACAACGAAGAGAGAGAGAACACTCACCACAATAACAAAACAGGAGACGCACGCGGCACGCACCAGCGGCAGACCAGTCACTCTGAAGCAAAAACAAGCAATAAGAATCTTCTTAATGGCCAACAATCAACCAAGTGAAGCAACGCAGACCTACCTGTTGCAGCCAGACACTCGACCCGGAAGTACACAGACGGGAGTGCAAAGGAAGAAAGAGGGGGAGGATTGCTGCTTAAATCCTCTCCCTCTGCACAACAATTGGCCAGCGGTGGCGCTACATTAAGTGAGCCAACACATAAGGAAATACTATATTCCTTATGCTGCTACATTCTACCCCCCCTTTCTGCATCGTCGCCCCGACGATGGACAAAATGAGGGAGAGGCCACAACTAATTCCAAGGTCTAAACAAAACAGACACTGCGTTGGACACAGGAGCAAAGGCAGAAGGGTTGGCAACCTGTGGGTTTCTAGCTGGCCGCGGGAGATGGTTCACATTAGAGTGGTGGCCAGCAGTCGACCGAGGGGTCCGACGTGGAGCCAGATGGTCAGTACCAGGACAGCTAGCTAAGGGAACAGCCAAAGATGTTGAGGGGTCCACATATGAAGCAGTTGAGGGGCCATACCCAGGGGAGCCTGAGGTGGATGGTGGCGCTGACATTTGGGGTGTGGGCTGAGTCTTTGCTGCTAACCTGGTGGTGGGCATGGCAGAGGTGGCTACCGGAGACTGTGGTCCAAGAACGAACAAATCATACTCCGACAAGCACTCCTCCTCAGCAGGTGGCTGTTCCACCAGTGGAGAGCTCTGGGACAGGGAACGACCTGGGGAGTCTTGTCCAACCACAGCCTTCAGCATGGTACGATGTACCCGTCTTACCTTGGTCAGGTCATCTACTGGCCCGATTGTGTAAACTGAACCCCCTTTGCTCGGTGCCCTCAACACTTGGTACTTTACTGAACTCCACCGATCACGGGTCTTGTGGGGCCCCCTAGCACTGAAGTCACGCAAGAATACCAACTGACCCTCTACTAGTGGTAGATCTTTCACATGCTGGTCATGAGCCCTCCGTCTGCGATCAGCAGCCTGTTGCAAGCGTTCCCTTGCACCTTCAAAAGCCACCTGCAGTCGAGCTTGGTGCTCCTGAACCCACTCATGAACGGACCCACCCACAGGACTCTCAACTCTACCCAGCAGGAAATCTAATGGCAGTCGAGGATCCTGGCCGAACATCAGGAAAAAGGGCGACTCTCCAGTGGCCTGATGGGGAGTAGTGTTATAAGAGTAGAGGACTTGGGGCAAACACGCATTCCAATCTCTCTTTCTGGAGACTGGAAGTGTACGCAACAGATTGTGGAGCGTACGGTTAAACCGCTCACACTGACCATTTCCCTCTGGATGGTAGGGAGTAGTTCGAGATTTCACAATGCCATACAAGTTACACAACTGCTGGATGAGAGAACTTTCAAAATTACGACCCTGATCAGAGTGTAACCGAGCAGGAACTCCGAATTTATAAAACCACTCTGACACCAGAACCTTGGCCACAGTGGCAGCACGCTGGTCCCGAGTTGGGATAGCTACCGTGTATTTACTGAACACATCCGTCATAACCAAGATGTTCTCCACACCATTCTGGGCAGGCTCCAGGGTGGTGTAATCAATGGCAAGGATCTCATTAGGGCGTGATGCCAAAAGATGCTCCATAAACCCGCGAGCTTTGGGTTGGACATCTTTAGCAACCTGACACCTTTCACATGTCTGACACCACCGAGTCACATCAGCAGACATGCCGGGCCAGTAGCATCGGGACCGTAGGAGCGCCAATGTTCGCTCCACTCCCTGGTGCCCATGCTCCTGGTGGACTTTGGTCAGAACCTCGTTACATAGCACACTGGGCAACAACAGCTGAAACACGGCTTCCGCACCATCCGGGCAAAACACCCGACGATACAGAACCCCATCATTTTCAACCAGTCTGTCCCACTGACGAAGCAGAGCCAGTGCAGACTGGGACAGCTGTGCCCGCTCCTCACGAGTGGGATACTGCTTTCTTCCCCAGAACTCTAGCAGCTCCTGAATGACAGGATCAGCCTGTTGAAGGGAACGAAGCTCAGAGGGGGTGCGTTGTGGCATGACGGCAACAGCAGCTTGAATTGCTTCCACCTTCCTCAACCTCAGGGCTTGTTGCAAGGGCTGAGGCATAGTGGTACCTGGAAGCATTGTCTCCATGTCCGGAGGACCAGGTGGATGCTGACGAGAGAGTGCGTCTGCATTCCGGTTACTCCTGCCAGATCGATACTTAAGCTCAAAGTCAAAAGAGGCCAGCTGAGCTGCCCACCTCTGCTCGGTGGCAGCCAGTTTAGCGGAAGCCAGGTGGCTCAAGGGGTTATTATCTGTGTAAACAACACACTTGTTACCCAACAAGTACTCCCTAAATTTTTCTGTCATGGCCCACTTAAGGGCCAAGAATTCCAGCTTCATGGAACTGTAATTGGCCATGTTCCGCTCTGTGGGCTTCAGACCTCGACTAGCGTAGGCTATCGGTCTCACCTTACCGGCCTGTTCCTGTGAGAGCACTGCTCCCAAGCCGCCATGGCTTGCATCCACTTCCAGAATAAATGGGAGGGAGAAATCTGCATATGCTAACACAGGTGCAGAAGTGAGCCTAGATTTCAATGCTTCAAAGCTCTGTCGACACTCGTCAGTCCAACAACTGATAACTCCACGATCAGACCTCCTACCAGCCCTAGCGTTGCCACACTCAGCTACAACCTTGTGCAGAGGGGCTGCCAGCTTGGCAAAGCCCTCCACAAACCTCCTGTAATAACTGGCGAAACCGAGGAAAGAGCGCAACTCCGAGACAGTTGTGGGAATCGGCCAGCTGGCTACCACTTCAATTTTGCTCGGATCAGTGGAGACGCCGTCACCAGAAATCACATGGCCCAGGTAACTCACTTTTCTCTGGTAGAAAGAGCACTTACTGAGCTTAGCTTTAAGACCCTCCTGCTGCAATCGGCCCAGGACCAACTTCAGCCTTTCCAGATGTTGTTCCACAGTAGAGGAGAACACAACTATATCATCTAGATACAACAATAATGACTGACATTGCTGATCACCAAAGATACGCTGCATCAACCTCTGAAAGGTACTGGGAGCATTACAGAGCCCAAAGGGCATTCTGTTCCACTCGAACAAGCCAAAGGGTGTACAAAATGCAGTCTTGGCCCGATCTGCCTCGGTGACTGGAACTTGGTTGTAACCACTGGCCAGGTCCAGGGTCGAGAACCAGCAAGCACCAGACAGAGCATCCAGGGACTCCTCTATGCGTGGTAGAGGGAAGGCATCTTTTCGGGTTTTACTGTTGAGCTGTCTGTAATCAACACACATGCGTATAGAGCCATCTCTCTTCCTCACCAGCACGATGGGGGACGCATAGGGGCTACTACTTTCCCGAATGACCTGTGATGACAGCAGCTGGTTGATGTGCTCCTTCACAACCTCATACTCAGAGGGTGGAATCCGCCTATAGCGTTGCTTAACAGGGACATCATCAACCAGAGGAATGTCATGGGAAATAAGTTTGGTACAACCTAGGTCTCCCTCATGGGCTGAAAAGACAGGGGTGTACTGCTTAAGCAGGGACCTCACCTGGCCCTGCTGCTCAGCAGACAAGGAGGACAGGTCCATTTCCTCCAGCTGCTGTTGCACACTGGGGGAAACCGTCTGGGAGGACAGGGTGGCCACACCTGATGGCACCTCAGCGACCCCTGCAGGGAGGCTGACCACATTCACAAATTCCAGCATACCAACCGCTGTGCGGGGATGCAACAACACGTCGGTGGAACCTACATTAACAACAGGTATGTAGGCTGTACCTCTGACTACTCTGACCAGGGCAGGGGACGCAAGCAACCCAGCAGGCAAACCGGAATCAGAAGGCTCAAAAAGGACAGTGGAACCAGAGTACTGCTCTGAACACGTGGCAGCCACGACTTTCATGGCTCCACCAGGAATCCGCCAGGCCCTCTTACCCCTGACCTTCACCCGTCCTGGACTCTCACAAGGGGCCCGAGTGCTGTCAACACGACACTGCTGCAGTGCCTGCATAACAGACCTGGGAGCCTCCAAAACACAAGGGTGAGAAAACAAAGCTGCACCATGTTGCACAAAGAGCTCCTGGTAACACTTACGCATCACATTCATCCCTAAAACACCAGGCACCTGAGCAGGCGTGCCATCCGGGGGGTCCCTTACCACCAACACTCCACAGTGGGGCATCAACTTGCCACAAAGCTCCACTTCAAGCTCTAGGTAGCCAATATAGGGGATAGCCAAACCATTAGCAGCCTTGAGCTCCAACCAATGACACGACCGAAGGTGCTCCTGACCCCAAGGCTCAAAATGCTGGCGGAAAAAGCCCTCAGAAACTGTAGTCACCATGGACCCAGTGTCCACTAGACAGGGGACTTTTACTCCACCCATGTCCACATCTAAATGGGGGCAAGATGAAATCAGCTTAGAAGCCTCTAAGCTACCTGAAACCTCTTGTGAGCCAGTAGCGGCCCCACCCAAACTGTGGCTCTGCAGTTCGGTGGGCTCTAGTTTTCCGACACCGGATTGGTGCGGGACTGCCTACCAGGGGTAGAGGGGGGTCGCGGAGGGACCTGTGAGCGGGAAGAAACACGCACTCCATCACAGTGTCGTGCGATATGACCAGGCTGATTACAACGCAAACACATTATGGGACCAGTACGAGGTGGACGGTTGTACTGTTGAGGGTTCTGTAGCCGAGCAATGCTTTCAGTGAGCTGACTGAGCTGCTCTTGCTGACGCTTCAGCATTTCTTTCATTTCACTCATCTCAGCCATGGAGGGTGAGGGGACAGATGCCTGAGGACCACCCTGAACACTATACTGGACACCAAACGTTAAGGGGACCGAGTGACTACGGCCTCTTGCACCACCAGGTAACCCTTCGCGCTCCCACTGAATCGCCTCTGCCCTCACATCAAGCAAAGTGGAATTAGGCTGTCTACGCACCAACTGCTTTAACTCACGCCGCAGGGAACTGTCCAACACCTGCTCAACAAACTGGTCTCTCAGAAGGACTTCAGAATTTAACATACCGGCAGGAGCACGCTGCTTCACTCTCTCCATAAGACCCATTAAAGCGAGAGAGAACTCCTGAAGAGTTTCGCCCTCTTCCTGCCTCCTAGAGAAGAAAGCCTCCTGCAGAGCGACGTAAGAATCTGAGCACCCGTACAGCTCCCGTAAAATGGCAAGTATGCTATCAGGATCCTCTCTCTCTGCGCTAGAGCGATACTTGATCTCATCTCTGGCCTCTCCTTCTAGGTGATCAAACAGGAAAAATGCCTGGTCAGCCCGGGATAGATGCCTAGCTCTCATACACGCCTGCACCTCCTCCATCCACTCACTCAAACCTATACCTACCCTTCCCTTAAAGACGGGACACTTCCTATCTCTAGGTACAAAAATTAGTCTCTCTGATACAGAGACACTAGAAGTGGAGGGGGCAGTAGGTGGCTCAGAAGAGGTAGATGGAAGGGCACTATGTCCAGCCTGTTCCTGTCGCAACCGCTCGTTGTCAGCTTTTAATTGTGCAATTAAATTTCTCAGCTCCTGTATCTCTTCCTCCATAACTACAGCCAAATCACTATTCTACAGGGGGTTACAATGGTGCAACAGCAGCACAAAAGCCAAACCTGCAGGAAGGAAGTCTCACCAGAACTGTCAAAAGGATCCACTGAGAACCACTGCTGCTTTGTCTCCAAGCTCTCCAATCTGCATACAAAACAAGAACACAACAAAATCAATGCACAAGACAATAAAAAAACAAAACAAAAGGAACACACGTCTCAGCCAATACAAGAGTAGATCCTGCCGACAACGCCAAGTTTGTGGCAGCTAAAGCGAGTGGAGGAGAATTGATAAGACCAGTTTAAGATGTTTTAAAGTTGCCAGACAACGCCACTCTGGGAATTCCACCCAGAGAATTGTTCCTTTTCCTTTTAAGGTTCACACAGGTTCGTTCCACTAATGAGGCTGAGTCGTGGTTCCCCAAACAATTCAAACTTTATTTATAAACAAGACTTAAGATATTTTTTTAAAACCACACACACGCAGGAAGGGGAAGGGGAAAAACCTAATCAGGTGCTGAGGCTTACCGGATGGACAAAGTGGCTAGTGTAGGGAGGAGGGATCCACCAAAACAAATCAAAAAAAACACCCAGGCACTCGTGACACACATACAGGGTTGTGAAATAACCAAATCCCAACGGAGCACAGCACACAAAAAGAGGGAGGGGGACCGCCACCCAGGACACCAGCACCACCACCGGCCCTCAGCAACTGAAAAGGGATAAAAACAATTAATAAAGTCAACAATAAAGGAATTGAACAAATGTAACCAAAATATACTAAATAATTGAAGAAAAAAAATAAACAATTAAACTATGCAAATTAACTACACAAATTGCACAAAATAACCTATAAAGAAACAAAAATTGCCCAAAGAAATCCCACAGAATACCCCAAATCAGATAAGAAAACTAAGAAGCAGAAAGTATAACAAGTCAAAAATAATCCCAAACAAAAAAAGAGTAAACCTATACAAATTTAACTAACACAATAAACAGATTTAATAACACTATAAAACCAATATGGAAACTTAAAAATAAGCGCTGTGTTAGCCGTTCTGTCCCCTCAGGAGAAGGTTAAACCGCTAGCAGACCAGCCAGTTATAGGCTGCACACAGCAGGCAAGCGGAGGCAATACACAAGTACAGGTACCCACAAATTACACCCAGAATGAAGCGGAGCAGGCTAGAAGCAAGCCGAGGCACCGCAGCAGGGAAACGGGCAACAAGCAGTCGATATGAAGCGGAGACAAAGCAGCAGCGTTCTCAGTGAGCTGGCGATGACGTCACACAAGGCGATAGAACAAGCCGACACTTGCAGAATACACCTACCAGAAATATGAGCGTTATTGATGAAGCTGACAAACGTGCGGTTACGACCTATGTTAACCATTCTACCTACCTCTTAGCAGTAGCAGACACACGCGCACACAAGAGGAGGGAGGGAAAGAGAGACCCAGGCAGCTACGGGCATCTCACCTGTGACCACATTAGCATTAGCCAGCTACGAGCATACGCAACAACGAAGAGAGAGAGAGAACACTCACCACAATAACAAAACAGGAGACGCACGCGGCACGCACCAGCGGCAGACCAGTCACTCTGAAGCAAAAACAAGCAATAAGAATCTTCTTAATGGCCAACAATCAACCAAGTGAAGCAACGCAGACCTACCTGTTGCAGCCAGACACTCGACCCGGAAGTACACAGACGGGAGTGCAAAGGAAGAAAGAGGGGGAGGATTGCTGCTTAAATCCTCTCCCTCTGCACAACAATTGGCCAGCGGTGGCGCTACATTAAGTGAGCCAACACATAAGGAAATACTATATTCCTTATGCTGCTACATAATCATGAAGCTCTCATTAAAATGGCTTTTTTTATTATTTGTGATAGCCTATTTGTGGGTAGGGGAGACGAGAATCCGCTGCTGTTTTGCTGTGCTGCTGTGCTGCTGTTTTGCCTCGCTGATTCCTGTGAATATCTGCCTCCACTCACGGTCTGTAAGCGGTGTTCTCCGCCTGCCTGTCCGCCTGTCTGTCTGTCCGCCGCCTGCATGTTTGTGTGACCGGAGGTTGTTTCCCTCCTGGCCACTGTTGGCACTGTGCCGGGTTTTCCACTCCCCGGTGAGTGTGGCCACACCACACGCATCTATATATACAGGTGCGATTGATTGCTCTGCCCCTCCTCCTGCTCCCATTCCCTCCTAGCTGGAGAAATCTTCCCACCTTCCACTCAGGTAAATCACCTTGCCATTTTTCCTATTAATTGTGCGCGATCGGTGCGTAATGTGACGGTGTTACCTGTTGCAGTGCGGCTGGGGCTGGCTGTTGCGCTGTGGGGACCGGTTGTTCCACAGGAGGCTTTCCTGGTGCATGGCACCTTGTTTCTGGGGTAAGTGGCCGTTGTCTGCCCTTTGGCTGTCTCCTCGGTTCCCTGCTGCATATTCATCCTAGTTTTAATCTCTCTTTAGCTCATCGGAGCAGCGAGCCGTGATCTGGCTCTCTCTACTGTCTCAGTTCCTGGACTGACGCTGTTGTTCCGGCTCGCAAAAGACGGGATGCTTTGAGAGGGTCAGGATCTGGTTGGGGGGCGCACCGATCCTAACCCTCCACTTGAGACTTCCAAACGCACAGGCGGGGACTGTCTGCATTCGGGCGGGGACTGTCAGCACTCGGGCGCTGCCGTGTCGGGCACTGCCGTGTTGAGTTCTACGGAGGCCCAGGTTTGTCAGCGCATGTTATATGGGTGCTTTAATTCCGGTGGCAACCTCAGTAGTCCCGTGACGACCTGCCACGTGCGTGTTATAATCTAATATTTTATATAGATTTTGTATTCTTTTTTTGTCTTTCTCTTTGGGTTGTATATGTATAATTTGTACTGTGCAAGATTAGTTATTTTTTCTTTTTCATTTACTTGGGTATTTCTTAATTATATTTCTTGTTGCATGAGTGTGATTATTTTTGTGGTTGCTTTTGCATTTATTTTGTTTTGCTATTTTTCGTTGCATGAGTGTGATTATTTTTGTGGTTTCTTTTGCCTTTGTTTTGTTGAGCTATTTTTCGTTGCATGAGCGTGATTATTTTGTTTGGTTTCTTTCTATTAGATTATTTGCTTCGGTCCTTTTGTTAAAAGTGTTAATTTCGTGGCTTTATTTACTTACTTTAGATTTGTTTATTTGGGGTTTATTTGAGTTAGTTTAGTTACTTATTGTGATTGCTTTGTTTGTGTTTTGTTTATTATATTGTGAATTTTTAAAAGAGAATTTGTCGACAAATAAATTTAACCATTTTGTATTGTAACCTGTCTCTGCCCCAGTGGTCTTACGAACCAGAGCATCTGTTTTGTGTACACATAACTGTGAGTATATAGTTGACCGGAAACTGTAGGAGATTCCCAGAGGTGAAATTCCTCTGGGTGGCGTCGTGTAAATTCACATATAGCCCGTCCCTCACACCACATTCGCATGCCCCCCTGTGCCTGCTATTCGCTGCCCATCCTACGGGGGCCTTGTCTTTAAGCAGGGCTGCTTAGCTGTGCGGTGCTTGGGTGTTGTGTTCTTGCTCTGTCTGCTCACGGAGTGAGCCGCGCCGACCCTGTAACTGTAAGCTGAAGCTAGTGGTCCGTTCACAGGTGGAGCTGCTGCATGCTGCTTTCTCTTCCGCTGCGGCAGCCAAAACTGAACTGTTTTATACTCGTTTTTCCTAAGTTGGTTTGAATGGACTCTGGGGGTTGATTTCTTTGCTTTAATTGTTCATTTTTTGTTGTGTATTGATTATTCTTTTGCTTCCGTTTACACTTTTGTGGCAGTTATTTTGGCGTTTTGTGTTCTGCCATTAGTATTGTTTATTTGATTTATCTGACCTATTAATTGAGTTATTGAAGTTCTTTTGATTTCGTTATTTTGGGGCAGTTTGAGTATCTTTTGTTAAGTCATTTATTATTTTTCAATTACTGCCAATTATATTGCTTTGGTTATGTATGATTTAGTTGCTGTTTGTTTTCAGTTTCATTAACATTTCTTTCTGTTGCTCTTTTTCAGTGGCTGAGCCTGGTGGCGGTGCTGGTGATCGGTGGTTCCTCTCATCTTTACTGTGTGCTGTGTGTGTCTATTTGAGTTATTTCACAAGAGTGTGTGCGTAGGTTCCTCACGTATGCCTGGGGTGTTTTCAATTTGATTTTTCTCACTGGGATCCCCCTCCTCGACCCATCGCACCTGGTGAGCCTCAGCCACATTTCCTTTATCCTTCCCCTTTTTATGGATGGTTGTGTCTTGTTTTTGGTTTTCTAATTTTAATGAATAATTTTACTAAAATAATAACAAAGAATAATTTTTTTACTGTTATCTGCCGTCTCGAACTTGGTGGGTATTGGAAACAAACTTGAATTGTCCACAAGAGGTTTTGTGGACAATTCAAGTTAGTTTCCAATATTTCCCTGGGTGAAACTCCCAGGGTGGCGTTGTTGAAACCCTCGTGCTGCCACGTTTGTTTTTTTTTTTTTTTTTTTAATGTTGAGGTTAAAAAACAAGGGATGTGTGTCACCAGCCCTCCCACCCACACACACATCCCCCCTCCACACACGCCTTCAGAGGAGGGAGGCTCATGGACCCGGGCGCTCTGTTCCCTTCGGTGCCATCTGCCCGGGTCCAAGGGCTCACTAGTCCCCGAACTGAGCCTGAGCCCAGAGAGGACCCATGCAGGCTCAATCCGGGGACAAGCTATCCCTGCATCCAGGGCATCTCAACCACTCTCCAAAGAAAGTGTGTAGAGTGATTTTTTGTGTCAGAGAGGTCCTACCTATAACCTCGGTTTGGAACATGAAGGGAATTCTTTGTGACGTCACACATCACGTGCTCCATTCATGTTCGGGATTCACGTATACACTCCATGAACGCCACACAGTGACGTCGTGTTCAGGAATCAGCCTCGAGGCCAATCAACGCAACGCTATTGTTTTTTGTTTTGTTTTGTTTTTTTAATGTTGAGGTTAAAAAACAAGGGATGTGTGTCACCAGCCCTCCCACCCACACACACATCCCCCCTCCACACACGCCTTCAGAGGAGGGAGGCTCATGGACCCGGGCGCTCTGTTCCCTTCGGTGCCATCTGCCCGGGTCCAAGGGCTCGCTAGTCCCCGAACTGAGCCTGAGCCCAGAGAGGACCCATGCAGGCTCAATCCGGGGACAAGCTATCCCTGCATCCAGGGCATCTCAACCACTCTCCAAAGAAAGTGTGTAGAGTGATTTTATGTGTCAGAGAGGTCCTACCTATAACCTCGGTTTGGAACATGAAGGGAATTCTTTGTGACGTCACACATCACGTGCTCCATTCATGTTCGGGATTCACATATACACTCCATGAACGCCGCCACACTGTGACGTCATGTTCAGGAATCAGCCTCGAGGCCAATCAACGCAACGCTATTGTTTTTTGTTTTGTTTTGTTTTTTTAATGTTGAGGTTAAAAAACAAGGGATGTGTGTCACCAGCCCTCCCACCCACACACACATCCCCCCTCCACACACGCCTTCAGAGGAGGGAGGCTCATGGACCCGGGCGCTCTGTTCCCTTCGGTGACATCTGCCCGGGTCCAAGGGCTCGCTAGTCCCCGAACTGAGCCTGAGCCCAGAGAGGACCCATGCAGGCTCAATCCGGGGACAAGCTATCCCTGCATCCAGGGCATCTCAACCACTCTCCAAAGAAAGTGTGTAGAGTGATTTTATGTGTCAGAGAGGTCCTACCTATAACCTCGGTTTGGAACATGAAGGGAATTCTTTGTGACGTCACACATCACGTGCTCCATTCATGTTCGGGATTCACATATACACTCCATGAACGCCACACTGTGACGTCATGTTCAGGAATCAGCCTCGAGGCCAATCAACGCAACGCTATTGTTTTTTGTTTTGTTTTGTTTTTTTAATGTTGATGTAGCAGGATGAGCCCTGCTGCTCCTCATTATGAGTAATGCTGGCCTATCGCCACCTGGGGGCACTCTATAAAAAGGAGGCAGAGATGATTCTGCCCCCTCTTGCTCTTCGGTGGGCGGCTCCGCTCTGTCCCGCTTGCCTCACTTCCTGGTGGTCACCGATGCAGGTAGGTTTGCGGCATGTGTTTTAATCACGGGAGGAGGAGCCAAGATGGCGCTCTGAGCAGTCGTATTTCTGTGAGCTCTGCAAACCTAATTGTTTTTTTTATATATTGAGTACGGAGAACAGACTTTCTTTCTGCCCGTGGGCAAATTATTACTGCTGTCACGTTTAGATACCGTCAACGAGCCAAAATGATCAAACCTGAGAAGAGAAAATCCGAACAAAAGAAGTCACCAGCTAATATCGTCGGCTCTGCTAGCAAACCTGTTCGCAGCCTGCCCGCGAAAACAACCTCTACACCTGACAAACCGACTGAAGCCAAAAACCCTTTCATTGACTCCATGCACGACTATTTGGAAGCGGTTTCTGTACCATCACAATGTGTCCTAATGGAAGAAGACTTCCCTCCACTTCCCCTCACCCCATGTGCCTCTCCTGCTGGTAAGCAAAGGAAAGTTGAAGACACGAATACTGCTGTTCTCTCCCAGCTCTCATCACTCACCGCGCTGATTAACTCGAGGTTAGATACGCTCGAAAAAATGGTCAGTGGGAACTCTGTTGAGATTTCTGAGATGAAAAAGGCAGTTCTAGAGAACACTGAGCATATCACAACAATGAAAGAATCATTTGAGGCTATCGGTGCTGAGATAAATGACGTGAAGGACAGAGTTGTCAACGTTGAGTCACAACTTGCAGAATTCAAAGCAAATGTGGAAACACAGGAGAAGCGAATCCGTCATCTGGAGAGCTACTCGCGCCGATGGAATTTAAAACTCTACGGCCTGGCTGAGAATGAGAACCAAGACGTGCGGCGGGAGGTGATCCAAGTTTGCCAGTCTGTTTTACCGGAGGCGAAAGATAAAATACCAGACGTCCTGGATACAGTGCACCGCTTAGGTCCCAAGAAACCCAACAATAACCAACCCAGAGGAGTCATCATGCAGTTTACGTCCAGGATCTACCGTGATGCTGTCTGGCGCTCAGCCAAAAAATCATCTTTCCTGAAAAACAATAACTTAAAGCTGGCTGAGGATCTGTCAGCTGATGACCGCGACCGGAGGAACCGTCTCTGGCCAGCTGTGGAGAAAGCGCGCAAGGAAAACAAGCTGGCGTTCTTCGTAGGAGGACGTGCGTTCGTTAATGGAAAAGAAATCTTTCCACCCTGATATTCTATTTTGAGGTAAAACATGCCACAGAGTGTAGTAGTACCTGATTCAAATGTGTTAACTCATCGTTTTCGTTAACTGTTTTTCTTCTGTTAATTGATTACATGCTTTAATTGTGCCTTAAAGAAAGCTGGAATTAAGCTGCCTTTTATTTCTTAGTTTTAATTGCCAGTTTGATTTTGAACTTTCATAAGCACTCTTAAATACTCACATTTTGAAAATAAATCGTTAAAGCGTTAAATAGTTGAATCAGCGTTAAATAGCAACTATTCTCGTTGAATTAGCCATATATGTGTGTATATGTATGTATGTATATATGTGTATATATATGTATGTATGTATGTATATATATATATATATGTATATATATATATATGTGTATGTGTGTGTGTATGTATGTGTATGTATGTGTATATATATATATATATATATATATATATATATATATATATATATATATATATATATATATATATATATATATTATATAAAGGGTTTTATTTTTCTTTCCAAAAACCACATACCTGAGAGGTGGGTGGTATGCCACTTTGGCTTCATTTTCACATTAAATGTTCCTGTTATGGCTCAAAGGAACAGTTCTCTCATTCAGGGTTTGCAGTTCTTACTGTTAAGTTCTCTTAAGCGACCACAAGTTTTCAACTTAACCACTTCATCGCTTTTTGGTCTAAGCTTTTGTATATTTGTCTTCATTGTTTTTCTGTTTTTATTTCTTTTCATATTTTGTCACTATGTCTTTGTCTATTATGTCTTTAAATGCGAGAGGTTTAAGAAACAATGTCAAACGTAAAGCCTTATTCATGTTTTGCAAACAATTCCGCACAGATTTCTGTTTCATACAAGAGTCCCACTCAGTTGAACTAGACAAATCTTTCTGGAGATCGCAGTGGGGTGGTGACTTGTGGATGTCACACGGTACAGAACGTGCTGCTGGTGTCTGTATTTTGAAAAGCAAATTTAATGGTAAAATCCTGACTTCTGACTGTGATAAAGATGGTCATTATATTTTTCTGATACTTGAAGCTGCACACTCTACTTTTATTTTAGTTAATGTGTATGGATTCAACAATCAAACAGAGAATAATCTTTATTTTGACAGGTTGGAAGAACGTCTATTGCATTGGCTGTCCAAATATCCAAATTCTTCTATAATTTTAGGTGGAGACTTTAATGCTGTGTCTGATAATTGCATAGATAGGTGGCCTTCAAAGAATTCAGACTCCTCTAACTTGAAAGTAAGAATGTTTGCACAAAGATTTAATTTAACTGATTCTTGGAGAGACTCTCATCCAGCTCAAAGGATGTATACTTGGTGCAATAAGACACAAACCAGTCATTCACGCATTGATTATTGGCTCATTTCAAAAGAGCTGAAAGAAGTTAAAACAGATATTTATCCGACACCTCTATCAGATCACAAAACCATTCATATAAATGTTCCTTTGTCACCCTCCTCTGGTACTATGCAGTCATACTGGAAGCTCAACAGCACTATTCTTGAGCATAATGATGTAGTTACTGAAGTTAATCATTTGATAAGGCTTCATTGGAGCAAAGCTGTAGCTGAAAATATGTTTTGTAACAACTGGGAGCTCTTGAAATATGAACTTGGTAAATTTTTTCGAAAGTATAGCACTGATTTGGCAAAGAGAAGAAGGGCTGACGAGCTTGAAGTAATAAGTAAGATTGCAGTTTTCACCTCTAAACCAGCAGAGGCTCTCAGTGAGTCTGATAAGGCAGAAATGATTGACTTGCAGCAGGGATTAGATGAGATTTATAAACGAAAGGCTGAGGGAGCATTTGTTCGGTCTCGTACAAAGTGGCTTGAAGAAGGAGAGCAGAACTCAGCGTATTTTTTCAGACTTGAGAAACACCAATACAACACTAACTCCATTTTACAACTAAACATTAACGGAACTGTTTCTAATGATAAGAACATCATAGCAAAGCACTGGGCTGATTTTTATAGTAAGCTCTATTCTTCCAAATATTGCCCTCAAGCTGCTTCAGATTTTTTTAACTCAATAGGTAACATCAAACAGCTAAGTGAAAGTGATAGTAAACTCTGTGACAGGACAATTTCTTTGGATGAGGTGGTAGATGCTATAAAGAATTTAAAAGTAAATAAGTCTCCTGGTACGGATGGTCTTACTGCCGAATTGTATAAACAGTTTTCTGACAGCTTAGCCCCGTTTCTTTTAGAGGTTTTCAAAGAGAGCATTGATAAAGGTGCACTTCCTCCCACTTTGTGTCAGGGCCTAATCACCCTGATTCCCAAACCAAGAAAGGACCTTTTATTTTTAGATAATTGGCGTCCAATTTCCTTACTGAACAATGATTATAAGTTACTAGCTCTGATTCTTGCAAACAGAGTTAAACCAGTATTAGATACTCTCATTGATGAGGGTCAGTCTGGATTTATGCAGAATCGTCATATTTCAAATAACATAAGATTAATTTTAGACATCATTGATTACCCTGAATTAGTGCAGGACGACAGTTTTATTCTTTTTTTAGATTTCTATAAAGCATTTGACTCATTGGAACATGACTTTATTATTAACGCTTTAAATAAATTTGGCTTTGGTCAATCTTTTTGCAATGCAGTTCAAACACTTTATTCCAATAGTAATAGTTCTATAAAACTCACTAGTGGTACTTCCCCGAGATTTTCTCTGAAGCGTGGAGTGAGGCAGGGATGCCCCCTCTCAGTCTATCTTTTCCTTCTTTCTGTGCAGCTCCTTAATTTACATGTCAAACTCAGTCCTCTGAAGGGTATGATCGTCGCTAACAGAGAAATATTTATAAGTCAATTAGCAGATGATACTGCTCTTTTTCTCAAGGATGCTTCACAAGTATCAGTGGCAATTAACAGTATCCAGTCCTTTACAAAAGCCTCTGGACTGTCCCTTAACCTTAATAAATGTGAACTTTTACCTGTTAAAGACTGCTTAGAGGCTTCAATTCATGGAATTCCTGTGAAGGACTCCGTAACATACCTTGGTATTCAAGTCACAAGGAATATCGACTCTAGATGCTCTATTAACTTCACTCCTATTATAGAAAAAACCCAAAAAATCCTAAATCACTGGCTGCAGAGAGACTTATCTTTAAAGGGAAGAGTTCTGCTTTCAAAGGCAGAGGGAATTTCACGCCTAACCTATGCTGCTCAGTCTTTACAGGTTAATAATACTACTTGCAAATCAATTGATAAAATGTTACACCGTTTCTTATGGAAAAATAAAACTCATTACTTGCGAAAGTCTGTCACTTTAAGCCCTTATGACAAAGGTGGTTTGAACTGTATTGACTTTAGTGCTCTTAATAATACATTTAAAATAAACTGGATAAAAAAATACTTACAAAACCCCACATCTTTGTGGAATTTCATTTCACACCGTGTTTTCTCAAATTTAGGCGGCCTTAATTTCTTGTTGCTCTGCAATTATAGCATTCCAAAAATACCATTGAAACTCTCTAACTTCCATCGACAGGATCTTTTAGCATGGACATTGATTTACAAGCACAATTTTTCTCCACAGAGTTGCTTCATTTGGAACAACTGTAATATTGTTTATAAGAACAAATCACTGTACTTAGATACTTGGTTTAGCAATGGAATTATTTTGGTAAGTCAGTTATTCAAAACTGATGGTCTGTTATACAATTATTCTGAGTTCCTTATGAGATATAATGTACCAGTAACGCCTAGAGAATTTTCAATGGTTTTCGATGCTATTCCATCTGGTTTATGTATGTTATTCAGGTGCTCTAATAGCTCTCCTCCTTTAACATTTCATCCTTCTGATGTGTCACAGTGTCCTCTTGGTAAAGTTTGCTTTTCATCTGTCAAAACTCTGAACCCCAGGATAAGAGCCATGTTTCAGGATGACCTAATTTCCATCCCACCAGCAACACTCTATTGGGCAAACTTTATGTCTGATATTGAATGGAGAAAAGTCTGGACATTACCACAAAAATTCTTTTTAACAAACAAAGTAAAAGAGGTCTCATTTAAACTGATACATAGATTCTACCCTGCAAAACAATACTTGTCAAAATTTAAGAGCGACATAGATGTTAACTGCTCCTTCTGCCAAAACCATCCTGAAACATGTGCTCACGTATTTTGGTCCTGTGACTTCACTTATGGATTCTGGAAGGACTTCCACAAGTTCATTACTGATTTTGTTTTCTCTGATTTTCACCTGTATTATAAAAATGTTATTTTTGGTTTTCATTATTATAACTATAAAGACAATAACGCTTTCTTCCTTATAAATATGCTCTTGTTGTTAGCCAAGTTTCACATACACAAGTGCAAATTCTTGAACAGAAAACCGGAACTTTTCGTTTTGTAAAAGGAACTTGAACAATATATGAGGACAATCTCCAAATCCACAAACACTAAGGCTTTAAAAACTTTTAATATTTGCAAAGAATTTAACTTGTCTACATAAAACACATTCTCGCACAAGATTTTTTCTTTTTATCTTTATGTATTTATTTTTATTTATTTTTTCCTCCTATGTATTTTTCATTTCCTTTTCCTTCTATTAGCTTTCCTGTCTCGTTTGTTACTGTATTTGTACTTCTGTTATGATTACTGATGTTGTCAATGATTCAAAAAAAAAAAAAAAAAAAAAAAAAAATGTGTTTTAATCACGCGTTGCATGGTTTTTAGCATGCTCCATTGTTGGTATCCTCTGCTGTTGCAGCTCTGAGCCTTAGGAGCAGGACGCACGCCTCTCCCTCTGTTGCGCAACGACGCGCCGGATCGTTATGTACGCCACACGGCGCTCGATTCATTCAGTAATGTAATCATGAAGCTCTCATTAAAATGGCGTTTTTTATTATTTGTTAGGCGCTACGTGATAGCCTATTTGTGGGTTGGGGAGACGAGAATCCGCTGCTGTTTTGCTGTGCTGCTGTGCTGCTGTTTTGCCTCGCTGATTCCTGTGAATATCTGCCTCCACTCACGGTCTGTAAGCGGTGTTCTCCGCCTGCCTGTCCGCCTGTCTGTCTGTCCGCCGCCTGCATGTTTGCATGCCCCCCTGTGCCTGCTATTCGCTGCCCATCCTACGGGGGCCTTGTCTTTAAGCAGGGCTGCTTAGCTGTGCGGTGCTTGGGTGTTGTGTTCTTGCTCTGTCTGCTCACGGAGTGAGCCGCGCCGACCCTGTAACTGTAAGCTGAAGCTAGTGGTCCGTTCACAGGTGGAGCTGCTGCATGCTGCTTTCTCTTCCGCTGCGGCAGCCAAAACTGAACTGTTTTATACTCGTTTTTCCTAAGTTGGTTTGAATGGACTCTGGGGGTTGATTTCTTTGCTTTAATTGTTCATTTTTTGTTGTGTATTGATTATTCTTTTGCTTCCGTTTACACTTTTGTGGCAGTTATTTTGGCGTTTTGTGTTCTGCCATTAGTATTGTGTTTATTTGATTTATCTGACCTATTAATTGAGTTATTGAAGTTATTTTGATTTCGTTATTTTGGGGCAGTTTGAGTATCTTTTGTTAAGTCATTTATTATTTTTCAATTACTGCCAATTATATTGCTTTGGTTATGTATGATTTAGTTGCTGTTTGTTTTCAGTTTCATTAACATTTCTTTTTGTTGCTCTTTTTCAGTGGCTGAGCCTGGTGGCGGTGCTGGTGATCGGTGGTTCCTCTCATCTTTACTGTGTGCTGTGTGTGTCTATTTGAGTTATTTCACAAGAGTGTGTGCGTAGGTTCCTCATGTATGCCTGGGGTGTTTTCAATTTGATTTTTCTCACTGGGATCCCCCTCCTCGACCCATCGCACCTGGTGAGCCTCAGCCACATTTCCTTTATCCTTCCCCTTTTTATGGATGGTTGTGTCTTGTTTTTGGTTTTCTAATTTTAATGAATAATTTTACTAAAATAATAATAAAGAATATTTTTTTTTACTGTAATCTGCCGTCTCGAACTTGGTGGGTATTGGAAACAAACTTGAATTGTCCACAAGAGGTTTTGTGGACAATTCAAGTTTGTTTCCAATATTTCCCTGGGTGAAACTCCCAGGGTGGCGTTGTTGAAACCCTCATGCTGCCACGTTTGTTTTGTTTTGTTTTTTTTAATGTTGAGGTTAAAAAACAAGGGATGTGTGTCACCAGCCCTCCCACCCACACACACATCCCCCCTCCACACACGCCTTCAGAGGAGGGAGGCTCATGGACCCGGGCGCTCTGTTCCCTTCGGTGCCATCTGCCCGGGTCCAAGGGCTCGCTAGTCCCCGAACTGAGCCTGAGCCCAGAGAGGACCCATGCAGGCTCAGTCCGGGGACAAGCTATCCCTGCATCCAGGGCATCTCAACCACTCTCCAAAGAAAGTGTGTAGAGTGATTTTATGTGTCAGAGAGGTCCTACCTATAACCTCGGTTTGGAACATGAAGGGAATTCTTTGTGACGTCACACATCACGTGCTCCATTCATGTTCGGGATTCACGTATACACTCCATGAACGCCACACTGTGACGTCATGTTCAGGAATCAGCCTCGAGGCCAATCAACGCAACGCTATTGTTTTTTGTTTTGTTTTGT
Source organism: Labroides dimidiatus (assembly GCA_030710495.1). NCBI lineage: Eukaryota > Metazoa > Chordata > Actinopteri > Labriformes > Labridae > Labroides > Labroides dimidiatus. Next base: position 33,956,888 of record CM061143.1, on the reverse strand, counting down.
TTTTTTAATGTTGAGGTTAAAAAACAAGGGATGTGTGTCACCAGCCCTCCCACCCACACACACATCCCCCCTCCACACACGCCTTCAGAGGAGGGAGGCTCATGGACCCGGGCGCTCTGTTCCCTTCGGTGCCATCTGCCCGGGTCCAAGGGCTCACTAGTCCCCGAGCTGAGCCTGAGCCCAGAGAGGACCCATGCAGGCTCAATCCGGGGACAAGCTATCCCTGCATCCAGGGCATCTCAACCACTCTCCAAAGAAAGTGTGTAGAGTGATTTTATGTGTCAGAGAGGTCCTACCTATAACCTCGGTTTGGAACATGAAGGGAATTCTTTGTGACGTCACACATCACGTGCTCCATTCATGTTCGGGATTCACGTATACACTCCATGAACGCCGCCACACTGTGACGTCATGTTCAAGAATCAGCCTCGAGGCCAATCAACGCAACGCTATTGTTTTTTGTTTTTTGTTTTGTTTTGTTTTTTTAATGTTGATGTAGCAGGATGAGCCCTGCTGCTCCTCATTATGAGTAATGCTGGCCTATCGCCACCTGGGGGCACTCTATAAAAGGGAGGCAGAGATGAGTCTGCCCCCTCTTGCTCTTCGGTGGGCGGCTCCGCTCTGTCCCGCTTGCCTCACTTCCTGGTGGTCACCGATGCAGGTAGGTTTGCGGCATGTGTTTTAATCACGCGTTGCATGGTTTTTAGCATGCTCCATTGTTGGTATCCTCTGCTGTTGCAGCTCTGAGCCTTAGGAGCAGGACGCACGCCTCTCCCTCTGTTGCGCAACGACGCGCCGGATCGTTATGTACGCCACACGGCGCTCGATTCATTCAGTAATGTAATCATGAAGCTCTCATTAAAATGGCTTTTTTTTTTTATTTGTTAGGCGCTACGTGATAGCCTATTTGTGGGTAGGGGAGACGAGAATCCGCTGCTGTTTTGCTGTGCTGCTGTGCTGCTGTTTTGCCTCGCTGATTCCTGTGAATATCTGCCTCCACTCACGGTCTGTAAGCGGTGTTCTCCGCCTGCCTGTCCGCCTGTCTGTCTGTCCGCCGCCTGCATGTTTGCATGCCCCCCTGTGCCTGCTATTCGCTGCCCATCCTACGGGGGCCTTGTCTTTAAGCAGGGCTGCTTAGCTGTGCGGTGCTTGGGTGTTGTGTTCTTGCTCTGTCTGCTCACGGAGTGAGCCGCGCCGACCCTGTAACTGTAAGCTGAAGCTAGTGGTCCGTTCACAGGTGGAGCTGCTGCATGCTGCTTTCTCTTCCGCTGCGGCAGCCAAAACTGAACTGTTTTATACTCGTTTTTCCTAAGTTGGTTTGAATGGACTCTGGGGGTTGATTTCTTTGCTTTAATTGTTCATTATTTGTTGTGTATTGATTATTCTTTTGCTTCCGTTTACACTTTTGTGGCAGTTATTTTGGCGTTTTGTGTTCTGCCATTAGTATTGTGTTTATTTGATTTATCTGACCTATTAATTGAGTTATTGAAGTTATTTTGATTTCGTTATTTTGGGGCAGTTTGAGTATCTTTTGTTAAGTCATTTATTATTTTTCAATTACTGCCAATTATATTGCTTTGGTTATGTATGATTTAGTTGCTGTTTGTTTTCAGTTTCATTAACATTTCTTTTTGTTGCTCTTTTTCAGTGGCTGAGCCTGGTGGCGGTGCTGGTGATCGGTGGTTCCTCTCATCTTTACTGTGTGCTGTGTGTGTCTATTTGAGTTATTTCACAAGAGTGTGTGCGTAGGTTCCTCACGTATGCCTGGGGTGTTTTCAATTTGATTTTTCTCACTGGGATCCCCCTCCTCGACCCATCGCACCTGGTGAGCCTCAGCCACATTTCCTTTATCCTTCCCCTTTTTATGGATGGTTGTGTCTTGTTTTTGGTTTTCTAATTTTAATGAATAATTTTACTAAAATAATAATAAAGAATAATTGTTTTACTGTAATCTGCCGTCTCGAGCTCCTCTGTATGAAGATATACATGTAATTGTACAATATACTGAACTTGGTGGGTATTGGAAACAAACTTGAATTGTCCACAAGAGGTTTTGTGGACAATTCAAGTTTGTTTCCAATATTTCCCTGGGTGAAACTCCCAGGGTGGCTTTGTCGAAACCCTCGTGCTGCCACATTTGTTTTGTTTTGTTTTTTTTTAATGTTGAGGTTAAAAAACAAGGGATGTGTGTCACCAGCCCTCCCACCCACACACACATCCCCCCTCCACACACGCCTTCAGAGGAGGGAGGCTCATGGACCCGGGCGCTCTGTTCCCTTCGGTGCCATCTGCCCGGGTCCAAGGGCTCGCTAGTCCCCGAACTGAGCCTGAGCCCAGAGAGGACCCATGCAGGCTCAATCCGGGGACAAGCTATCCCTGCATCCAGGGCATCTCAACCACTCTCCAAAGAAAGTGTGTAGAGTGATTTTATGTGTCAGAGAGGTCCTACCTATAACCTCGGTTTGGAACATGAAGGGAATTCTTTGTGACGTCACACATCACGTGCTCCATTCATGTTCGGGATTCACATAGTTGCTGTGTCCCAATTCAGGGGCTGCATCCTTCTTGGGACGCATTTGAAGGCCAGTTACGCCACAACGCTGCGCGAAGGCCGTCCCAATTCAGAGCAGATTCGGAGGATCCTCCAAATGCGGCCCACAAATGCGTCCTCCTTTGCCTCTTTTTGGAGGACACACCGCTACTATCCTTCGCGGCCCTCCATATCCCAAGATCCTTTGCCCACAGCTGCTCAGTCCCGAAAAAGAACGGGGGAAATTGCACAATAGTGACATTAGATGGTGTTAATTTTACTTTTAAATGTAAGTATTGGGTTTATACCCGGTTTTTACTCATATTAACATCCAATGCCAGATACGCGGAATCACACATTGAGCTAGATGTTTTACTTATCAGTGATTTTGACAGATGGGGTCGTAAACATTTTGTCATAATGAATAATGATCCCTCAATGAAAAAAAAATCGATAACGGGACATGTTAATTATTTATTATATATTTTAGCATGTCATCATAAAAGCAACTCAAATACAACTTTAACATTAACTATCCAGGGAAATGTATTGCTTATTGGGCAGAAAGAAAATACAAATTATAATACTAACCCTGCTGTCAGCAGCTTTGTAAAGAAAAAATAAATTGCTCTTTATAGCAAGTGAAACTTTTTTTTTCTCGGGTCATCGAGCGAAAGAGCGGCAGAGGAGATCACAGCATCAAGTTTTGCGTCTTTGCCTCAGTCAGCTGACTTTGGGCGGCTGTTTTTTGTTCTGGAGGCTGAAGCCCGTTCTGCTACACCTGGAATGAGCAGCGCTGCTTCAGCGCGCGTTATAAAGTCTGGAAACATTTCACCCAGTGAAGCAATGAGCAGTCGGCAAAACTATTTGAGAAGACGGGTTTCCTGATCCTGCCAGACTCTGCCTCACCGGGAGGAAATCCTGGAGCATTTATTTGGTCTTAATGTAAAAAGAGAGGCGGCTTCAGTCCCGTGAAGCCAGCAGGTCAGAGAATGAGAGATCATAAACAGGACAACACCATACCTCATTAATTATGCACGCTCGCCACTAACTGTACAGCGGGTCTGCTGCAGGTGAGATATGTGATTAATGAATGACTGTGTGACAGCTGAAGTGGACTGAATCACTGAGGGGGGTTACTAATCCCTCAAAACTACCTTCAGATTTGTCTATCATTGATCAAAAAATTTTGTCAAAAGACGGAGAATAATCAGTTAACGCCACCTCTGAGGGGAATTGGAAATTTTAACTTTCAGTTAAAAAACGCGAAGCTGGTAATTCATTAACATATGGCATAACTTAGCATTATGTTAAGTTAAACATTTTGATTGAATAAAAACTAAGTTTAGGATTATGAATTGGGTGGCAGAAATCGTGATGTAAGGATAAGGGCGGAGACAAGACGCAACCAGGAAATAATCCGAAGGATAGGACTGTCCCATTTAACAACGGTGTGACGGCCTACCCGTCCTTCGGAGGACGGGCCTACCCATCCTCCGAAGGACTGGCCTTCGGAGGACGGGTCCTTCGGAGGATGCAGCCCCTGAATTGGGACACAGCAATACACTCCATGAACGCCACACAGTGACGTCATGTTCAGGAATCAGCCTCGCGGCCAATAAACGCAACGCTATTGTTTTTTGTTTTGTTTTATTTTTTTTTAATGTTGAGGTTAAAAAACAAGGGATGTGTGTCACCAGCCCTCCCACCCACACACACATCCCCCCTCCACACACGCCTTCAGAGGAGGGAGGCTCATGGACCCGGGCGCTCTGTTCCCTTCGGTGCCATCTGCCCGGGTCCAAGGGCTCGCTAGTCCCCGAACTGAGCCTGAGCCCAGAGAGGACCCATGCAGGCTCAATCCGGGGACAAGCTATCCCTGCATCCAGGGCATCTCAACCACTCTCCAAAGAAAGTGTGTAGAGTGATTTTATGTGTCAGAGAGGTCCTACCTATAACCTCGGTTTGGAACATGAAGGGAATTCTTTGTGACGTCACACATCACGTGCTCCATTCATGTTCGGGATTCACATATACACTCCATGAACGCCGCCACACTGTGACGTCATGTTCAGGAATCAGCCTTGAGGCCAATCAACGCAACGCTATTGTTTTTTGTTTTGTTTTGTTTTTTTAATGTTGATGTAGCAGGATGAGCCCTGCTGCTCCTCATTATGAGTAATGCTGGCCTATCGCCACCTGGGGGCACTCTATAAAAGGGAGGCAGAGATGATTCTGCCCCCTCTTGCTCTTCGGTGGGCGGCTCCGCTCTGTCCCGCTTGCCTCACTTCCTGGTGGTCACCGATGCAGGTAGGTTTGCGGCATGTGTTTTAATCACGCGTTGCATGGTTTTTAGCATGCTCCATTGTTGGTATCCTCTGCTGTTGCAGCTCTGAGCCTTAGGAGCAGGACGCACGCCTCTCCCTCTGTTGCGCAACGACGCGCCGGATCGTTATGTACGCCACACGGCGCTCGATTCATTCAGTAATGTAATCATGAAGCTCTCATTAAAATGGCTTTTTTTTTATTATTTGTTAGGCGCTACGTGATAGCCTATTTGTGGGTAGGGGAGACGAGAATCCGCTGCTGTTTTGCTGTGCTGCTGTTTTGCCTCGCTGATTCCTGTGAATATCTGCCTCCACTCACGGTCTGTAAGCGGTGTTCTCCGCCTGCCTGTCCGCCTGTCTGTCTGTCCGCCGCCTGCATGTTTGCATGCCCCCCTGTGCCTGCTATTCGCTGCCCATCCTACGGGGGCCTTGTCTTTAAGCAGGGCTGCTTAGCTGTGCGGTGCTTGGGTGTTGTGTTCTTGCTCTGTCTGCTCACGGAGTGAGCCGCGCCGACCCTGTAACTGTAAGCTGAAGCTAGTGGTCCGTTCACAGGTGGAGCTGCTGCATGCTGCTTTCTCTTCCGCTGCGGCAGCCAAAACTGAACTGTTTTATACTCGTTTTTCCTAAGTTGGTTTGAATGGACTCTGGGGGTTGATTTCTTTGCTTTAATTGTTCATTTTTTGTTGTGTATTGATTATTCTTTTGCTTCCGTTTACACTTTTGTGGCAGTTATTTTGGCGTTTTGTGTTCTGCCATTAGTATTGTGTTTATTTGATTTATCTGACCTATTAATTGAGTTATTGAAGTTATTTTGATTTCGTTATTTTGGGGCAGTTTGAGTATCTTTTGTTAAGTCATTTTTTATTTTTCAATTACTGCCAATTATATTGCTTTGGTTATGTATGATTTAGTTGCTGTTTGTTTTCAGTTTCATTAACATTTCTTTTTGTTGCTCTTTTTCAGTGGCTGAGCCTGGTGGCGGTGCTGGTGATCGGTGGTTCCTCTCATCTTTACTGTGTGCTGTGTGTGTCTATTTGAGTTATTTCACAAGAGTGTGTGCGTAGGTTCCTCACGTATGCCTGGGGTGTTTTCAATTTGATTTTTCTCACTGGGATCCCCCTCCTCGACCCATCGCACCTGGTGAGCCTCAGCCACATTTCCTTTATCCTTCCCCTTTTTATGGATGGTTGTGTCTTGTTTTTGGTTTTCTAATTTTAATGAATAATTTTACTAAAATAATAATAAACAATATTTTTTTTACTGTAATCTGCCGTCTCGAGCTCCTCTGTATGAAGATATACATGTAATTGTACAATATACTGAACTTGGTGGGTATTGGAAACAAACTTGAATTGTCCACAAGAGGTTTTGTGGACAATTCAAGTTTGTTTCCAATATTTCCCTGGGTGAAACTCCCAGGGTGGCGTTGTCGAAACCCTCGTGCTGCCACATTTGTTTTGTTTTATTTTTTTTTAATGTTGAGGTTAAAAAACAAGGGATGTGTGTCACCAGCCCTCCCACCCACACACACATCCCCCCTCCACACACGCCTTCAGAGGAGGGAGGCTCATGGACCCGGGCGCTCTGTTCCCTTCGGTGCCATCTGCCCGGGTCCAAGGGCTCGCTAGTCCCCGAACTGAGCCTGAGCCCAGAGAGGACCCATGCAGGCTCAATCCGGGGACAAGCTATCCCTGCATCCAGGGCATCTCAACCACTCTCCAAAGAAAGTGTGTAGAGTGATTTTATGTGTCAGAGAGGTCCTACCTATAACCTCGGTTTGGAACATGAAGGGAATTCTTTGTGACGTCACACATCACGTGCTCCATTCATGTTCGGGATTCACATATACACTCCATGAACGCCGCCACACTGTGACGTCATGTTCAGGAATCAGCCTTGAGGCCAATCAACGCAACGCTATTGTTTTTTGTTTTGTTTTGTTTTTTTAATGTTGATGTAGCAGGATGAGCCCTGCTGCTCCTCATTATGAGTAATGCTGGCCTATCGCCACCTGGGGGCACTCTATAAAAGGGAGGCAGAGATGATTCTGCCCCCTCTTGCTCTTCGGTGGGCGGCTCCGCTCTGTCCCGCTTGCCTCACTTCCTGGTGGTCACCGATGCAGGTAGGTTTGCGGCATGTGTTTTAATCACGCGTTGCATGGTTTTTAGCATGCTCCATTGTTGGTATCCTCTGCTGTTGCAGCTCTGAGCCTTAGGAGCAGGACGCACGCCTCTCCCTCTGTTGCGCAACGACGCGCCGGATCGTTATGTACGCCACACGGCGCTCGATTCATTCAGTAATGTAATCATGAAGCTCTCATTAAAATGGCTTTTTTTTTATTATTTGTTAGGCGCTACGTGATAGCCTATTTGTGGGTAGGGGAGACGAGAATCCGCTGCTGTTTTGCTGTGCTGCTGTTTTGCCTCGCTGATTCCTGTGAATATCTGCCTCCACTCACGGTCTGTAAGCGGTGTTCTCCGCCTGCCTGCCTGTCCGCCTGTCTGTCTGTCCGCCGCCTGCATGTTTGCATGCCCCCCTGTGCCTGCTATTCGCTGCCCATCCTACGGGGGCCTTGTCTTTAAGCAGGGCTGCTTAGCTGTGCGGTGCTTGGGTGTTGTGTTCTTGCTCTGTCTGCTCACGGAGTGAGCCGCGCCGACCCTGTAACTGTAAGCTGAAGCTAGTGGTCCGTTCACAGGTGGAGCTGCTGCATGCTGCTTTCTCTTCCGCTGCGGCAGCCAAAACTGAACTGTTTTATACTCGTTTTTCCTAAGTTGGTTTGAATGGACTCTGGGGGTTGATTTCTTTGCTTTAATTGTTCATTTTTTGTTGTGTATTGATTATTCTTTTGCTTCCGTTTACACTTTTGTGGCAGTTATTTTGGCGTTTTGTGTTCTGCCATTAGTATTGTGTTTATTTGATTTATCTGACCTATTAATTGAGTTATTGAAGTTATTTTGATTTCGTTATTTTGGGGCAGTTTGAGTATCTTTTGTTAAGTCATTTTTTATTTTTCAATTACTGCCAATTATATTGCTTTGGTTATGTATGATTTAGTTGCTGTTTGTTTTCAGTTTCATTAACATTTCTTTTTGTTGCTCTTTTTCAGTGGCTGAGCCTGGTGGCGGTGCTGGTGATCGGTGGTTCCTCTCATCTTTACTGTGTGCTGTGTGTGTCTATTTGAGTTATTTCACAAGAGTGTGTGCGTAGGTTCCTCACGTATGCCTGGGGTGTTTTCAATTTGATTTTTCTCACTGGGATCCCCCTCCTCGACCCATCGCACCTGGTGAGCCTCAGCCACATTTCCTTTATCCTTCCCCTTTTTATGGATGGTTGTGTCTTGTTTTTGGTTTTCTAATTTTAATGAATAATTTTACTAAAATAATAATAAACAATATTTTTTTTACTGTAATCTGCCGTCTCGAGCTCCTCTGTATGAAGATATACATGTAATTGTACAATATACTGAACTTGGTGGGTATTGGAAACAAACTTGAATTGTCCACAAGAGGTTTTGTGGACAATTCAAGTTTGTTTCCAATATTTCCCTGGGTGAAACTCCCAGGGTGGCGTTGTCGAAACCCTCGTGCTGCCACATTTGTTTTGTTTTATTTTTTTTTAATGTTGAGGTTAAAAAACAAGGGATGTGTGTCACCAGCCCTCCCACCCACACACACATCCCCCCTCCACACACGCCTTCAGAGGAGGGAGGCTCATGGACCCGGGCGCTCTGTTCCCTTCGGTGCCATCTGCCCGGGTCCAAGGGCTCGCTAGTCCCCGAACTGAGCCTGAGCCCAGAGAGGACCCATGCAGGCTCAATCCGGGGACAAGCTATCCCTGCATCCAGGGCATTCCTCGGTTTGTTAGTCCTCTTTGAAGTGATGTGAACAGAATCTGATCCCCAAACACTCCAGGTTGTGCTTTTTTGCACGTTTTAATGTTTGAGAATTGAATTATTTCATCTAAAATAATACTGCAAATGCAAAAAGCCAAAAAGGTTTTGAGAAATTAGATGCAACCTCAGAATAAGGTGACCAGGTGTTGATGTAATGGATGTAAACTAAATAATTTAGTCTAAAAAGATTAAAACGTGTTTAAAAACAGTAATAATTCAAGATGACAATAACGTGTAGGAGTGAGTTAATATACATTTTGAAACACTTTAAGATTGTGTGTACAGTCGGATCGGTGTTGTCCAAATATGTTGAAAGGAAGAATGTTTTTGTGATCGATTGGTTTTTCCTAGTTGGCCGTAATCGAGCACTTCCTGTTTTCTCCAGTAGGGGGAGCTTGTTGCATACGGCTTCTAAATACACTTTTGGATGAAAGCCAGCAACAGCGTGTTTTCCTTCATTCATATTTCCCCCTGTACAACACGCTGTGCAGGGGTGTAACACTTACAAGCCACATGTGGGACAAGCAGTCGGTGTGTGGGACACGTTACCGCGATGCTGAAACAGCCTAGATTTTTAAACAATGTCCATCCAACTCTAAAACAGAAACGTTTGTTTTTCCTTAATGGAAGTTTTCCAAATGTGTCGCAGGCGTGGGGCTCCACAGAAGGAAGAATCAATCCAACCCTCTGGAGGTAGCTTCATTTATCATCGACAAGCTGGACGCTGAACGCCGACATAAACGTATCACGTTATAACGTCATAATTCAGTATCACTTAAAAACGTGATACTTTCACACTAAAACAGCTGGGTTATTTCATCTGCTCAACTGCTGGTTTATCAAATGTTTAACCCATTTTGGGTTATTTCTATGAGATTTGGGTAATTTCTGTGCAAATCATGTGCTGAGTTAAATCCATCAACCCAACATACATCGGTTGACTCAACACCTGCTGTGCTTCCAACGTCATCACGTAATCATCGCCACATCGCCAGGTGTGATCCACCACAAATTCACCCACAGTGCCAGACTTTACGCAACTTGCACTCACGCGAATTAGCAATTTTTTACTCTTTGTAAAGAAAACGTCAGAAAACCTGCTCCTTTATGTTTGATGAAAATGGTTTTAGCCGGCCAGCTGGCCAGCCCTGAGAAATACAGACACAGCGTCACAACTTTCAGCAGGTTCCACTGCATCCCCTCCTCACTCACGGCTGCAATCATTTTATTTTATTTTATTTTATTTTATTTTATTTTATTTTATTTTATTTTATTTATAGAATCCAAATCATTTGTATTCAGACACTGAGAAAGATAGTCCCAATTTCACCCATAAAATTAAGAAATGTAATCATTTGGCATGTCAGTCCTGCCTTGGTGTTCCCCTAATCAAAATGTTTTGAGCCAAACTGTTAAGAGGAGCTGAATAACCGTAAAGAAAACTCAAGTCAAACACAAAACATTTCCCAGTACACTCAGTAAACAAATGCTGTCAATAAAATGAAAAAAAAAAAAAAAAAAAATCTGCAATGCAACAAAAGATACAGGACGAATGTTCAGTATAATTTAGAAACTTTAATCATGACATTGGTTGGCATTCTTTTTTTGATGTCATCCTATTTTGGTTTCATCCTGTTTTTTACAACCACTGTTATTTACAGTGTACCTGTGTAACCAAATGATGAAAAATAAACTTGAACAGAGAGTAAACAGAAACACAAACATCATGAAGCTGTTGGAGCTTTGTTTAAACATGAATCCCTCCTCCAGCCAAGTCCTCAGTCAGTGAAGTGAGCAAGAAAGCAGATGTTCAGACTTTTAAAGAGGACAGCATGGTATGAAAATACCTCCTCATCCTCAGTTCAGCACGTGGTTAATGGAGCCCCAAACCACCACAGGGGGGCAGCATTGTGCTGTTTGAGGTAAACAGAGCTGTGGAGCTGTTGGGAGCTGATTGGGGATTTTTATCCTCTTTACTGCCTCCTAAAACTGCATCAGAACATTAACTCTATCAAAAAAGTTTGGTTTTTTTTTTGATGAAGAAAAAGATATCTGACATTAAGTGGTGCGATGAGGATTGCAAGTAATCTGGAGCAGCTATGTAATACTTGAGACATTATGCAAAATGTTAATTGAACAAATATTACAAACCATTTAAACCATATAAACTATTTTAATGACAACTAATGGTTTTGGATTGGCAGCCCCATCAAGTGTGTTGCATTCAGATAGTGACTTTGTAACCCAGTGGTTATTTAGCCAGCCTGTTATTTAGTGCAACATATACAGTGTGTTGTTGTAGGTGTTACAGCATTAAGCTCTGCTTTACGGCAGTAGTGGTGATATCAATGCAGGAGAACTTGTGGGTGGCCCTTGATTCTTGCTGAGAGGGGACAACACATGGCCGAGCAGTAGCCAGTCTGTGCTAGCCGTCTTCTCACATCAAGTCACCTATTGTATGGTTTCCCTGTTAGGTGAGCACCTATGATGACATATTGTAATTATTCTTGTGTTGTAAAAAGTTGTAGTTGGTGTAAGTATAAACATGCATGAGTAAATGTGTATTTTTGTTGTTAGACGCTAATCGCGAGTTAGCCGCGAGCTAACCATTTTGTCGTAGCTGAGAGCTAAAGTAAATGTATAAACGAGTGATTGTAATGATTTACTTGTTCATGGGTGTGTTTAATATTCTAAACACTGCATAGAGCTTAAGGCACTTGATTCTTGCTGAGACGGGAGAAAACATGGCCGAGCAGTAGCCAGTCTGTGCTAGCCGTCTTCTCACATCAAGTCACCTATTGTATGGTTTCCCTGCTAGGTGATCGTGAGGGTGCCGGAGCCGGGTAGAGACTGCTGTTTCCCCAGAAGGTGTCGCCAGTCGCCATCCAGCTTTACCATGGAGTACTTGAGTATATAAACAAATGACAAGAACTTCTCTATAGAGCTCTATAGTATTTTTTGGGTACCCAATTTTATTTCATTTTTGTGAGCTTGTGGATTTACATACCTGTGTGGAAAATATTAACGGTTCATGATTCAAGAACAGAAGGACTGAAATACATTTTTTTTTTTTTTTTGAACACTGATTGAAAAGAGATATACAAGATTTTGAGTTGTGGGCTTACAACTATATTGTTAAGTCAGACATCTATATTGAAGCTGAAGAGAATTTGTTTTTTATTATTATAATTTTATGTCTTTTTTTTTTTTTTTTTTTTTTTTTTTTTTTTTTTTGAGCGTTGGTTTCATTGAAATGAAAGACCAGACTGAACTCAACATACACATGCTGTTCTGAAAGGAAGATACGTTCCAGTCCATAACAAAATCTTCTGTTTCATTGTGTTGGACTTGGGTAGCATACTACTACCACACCCTAATAAATTCCTGTTAAGTACATTTAAAGATCATCTTTGTGGTTATTTAAAGAGAGATAAATTGATACTTGGTTACAACTTCACTTTGGTTCTGCACCAAGAGTCAAATGACCTGTGATTTAATGCATTTCAATTCTACCAATGAGCTCTTTACTGCCATCTGCTGGTTTCTCAGAGATACTGCAGGGTCTCTTGATTTTAACACTGTATTGAAGTTCTCTGTGTAACATCACAGATAAGACCCTTTAGAGTTAAAGTTGTTATTGAACTGTATCCATTGAAAATGCCACAGACTGTTTTTAAGAGGATGATAAAAAGGAAGCCAGTGCTGCAGTAAATGGAAATAAACAAGGATCCATATCTTCCTCCTGAACCCGTCTTGAGCGCTCCCCAACTGGTGCAGCTTAATGTTTGCTCTTTGGAGATAAAATAATACAATAATAACAAGAGTGCTAAAATAAATAAGAATAAAGTTTATTAATAGTTTAATTAAAAAAAAAAAAAAAAAAGATGGTTCGCTGTCTCCTCTAATTTTTTGGTCTCATCAGGTCTGTTTTGGTCTTTTCTGGTCTTGACTTGGTTCCTTTACTCTCTGTAAAAGTAAAATTACAAATGAAGCAAAACAAACTTATAAATGTTTATTATTATTATAATTTTTTAATAAATCTTAAATAAAATATACTCACCTTTATTTTTTAGATGGTTTACGGTATATGCTGACCCCGCAGCTCCTCGTCAGTCCGGTCTCATCTGGTCCCATTGGTCTGGTCTTTTTTCTGGTCTGGTGGTCTCATCTGGACTGGTTTCTCCTGGTCTGGTGGTCTCATGTGGTCTGCTCTCTCCTGGTCTGGTGGTCTCATCTGGTCTACTCTCTCCTGGTCTGGTCCCTCATCTCTCTAAAATTCAAATAATGTCAAAATAAAGACATTAGGAACCAACCCTGGACTACAAACAGAATCAGGAGAACAGATGATGGATGGATGATGGATGGACGGTAAACTTGTTTTGTTTTATGGTTGAGATTTGACGGCTCATGATGTCTCCTCCTCCTCCTCCTGCAGGTCCTCTTCTCTTTCTCTCTCTTTGCTTGGAATCATTTCAAATGACTCATCTTCTCTTCTCCTGTTGATGAGGGATGACAGCAGTTCATGTTGGGAATATTTAACAGACATCCGTCTCCTCAGGCTCACAAACTGGACATTACAAAACACTCCACAGCAAACACAGCACACCAGAAGGTACACAGACTGAAATGTTACATAAAGACTAATATGGCTTTAAAATATTTGACTCACCTGTGTTTACTCCTGCTGACTTTTCCTTGCATAGCTGACTTATTTGGAAGTAAAAGTATTATTATTCTTAAAACTAAACAAAACAAAAAAAGCAGAGAGCCCGTCTCTTAGAAGTGAGTCCCGGGGCTCCTGCAGGTTCATGGTGTCAGACACACAGGCAGCGCCAAGAAAGAAAGAAAGGTGCAAGACGCACCTGTGCAAAATGCACAAAAACCCACTGACCTGTGTGCTGAATCTATAATGATTAAACTATTTACAACTACTCAGTATTTACATCTCCACAAAGGCCCCTGTGCCAGACGCTACAAGGAGCCTCAGTGGAGCAGCGCCGCCAGACGCAAGGGCTGGATGGGAGGGAAAAAAACAGCCGGTTACAGTCTGAGCCGTTTCTTCGGCACACATGGCCCGCTGCTCTCCTCCTCCTCACTGTCCCTGCTCCTCTTCCTCGACCTCGGAGCGCACCGTGTGGACCACTCAGTGAAGTGACAGAGGACAGACATGAGGCAGTAGCACTACCCCTCTGAGTAGTCGGTCACTCTCCAGTGGTTGGTCAGTTTGGAGTGGTCAGAGCCAAACACTGAAGAGATCACTCTGGTGACCATCTGTCCGCCCACCTCCAGGCGCTGGAAACGGTTCCTCCGGTCCGTCCTCAGAGTTCTCAGCTCTGTTGTCTCAGGGTGAGCTGAGAACATAATGGTGCGGGAAGCAGAGCCTGCAGGGGCACCATCATACCTGGAGGAGCCTCCAGAGGGGGCTGCCTGATGTTCTCCCTCCGTTCCACCTCCGCAAAGGGTGTATAGACCAGCCTTGTGCGGAAGGACCCCCAGTAGGGGATCAGAGGGTAGTCCCTGGAGCCTGTGATGAGGTTGTGGTACAGGCTCATGACTGTGTCCCTCATGGACTCAACGCTGGTGCTGCTCAGTGGACGATTCCTCAGGTTAGTGACAATCAGCTGCAGCGTTCGTCCTGGCAGAGGAAGAGATTCAACTGTACAAAGAAGTCAAAAAGAAGAAAACATGAGACACAACGTTCAAGATGACAGGATCAGACTCAAGTCCAAATAACAAGAAGTCAAGATAGCTACTGAGTTCTGGATTTTAAGTTGAAGCCACTGAACACATCACAAAGAGTCCCAGCAAACACAACACAGATTATTCAGTGCAGCATGAATGAGTCAATTTAGAAGCTTTGCAACACATGAAACAGCGCTGAATTTAACTTTTGTCCATTTACAAAATGTAAACAACCAGATTTTGCTTCTCTGAAATGAAACACATGGGTGCTTTTCTGTGTGTTAATCTCCAAGAGACCAAACATTACATTCTCCCAGAATAAAACAAAATGTATCATAAAAGAAGTCGCACAGTTATTGCAAGAAAGTCTTCACAGTTTAGCAAAACCAAAATGTTTGCATCAAAATTTCAGGATATTAAAAAAATGTAGTTTACAGGTAGATTTGTTTGAAACAGAGGACTTTTTTTAAAATCGTTCCTTGACATGACGTTTAGCTGGGTAAAATATATGGATGAGCTTAAAGGAAAGTTGCTCAGCTTTATTTGTTTAATGTATTAGTTATAAGCCAAGCCTTCTTCCATGTCATACCATACACCACATTATTGGTTGAGCTCGGTGGAGTCAGACGTACAGTCTGCATAATTCTGATACCTGACGGCACGTGCCGAACACACAACTTTTAGCATCTTTTAAAAAACGGACCGGTGTCGTGCCAATGTAGTTATCCCCGACAGAATTTGTTTCCCCTGGCCGCGGGAGCGCGCATGCATTCAGCGAAGGTGGAGCAACAAAAGTGCGCTAGCTTTCATCATAATAGTACATGAAAAATCAGTGTTTTGGTGTTGTATTTATCTACGAGGTTTTGCAACATGGCCCACCTTCAAAATAAATGCTTTGAGTCTTTTGTACGTCGTAACGTCGTGCTGAACGGAAGAAAAGCACTATTTTCCTCAAGTGATTTGACACATACCACGCTGTAATTCAAGTCCTTTTTGTGATTAACTGGATAAAATAAATGTTGAAATCCAATACCAAGATGACTGATTTTTTTTTCTGTCTTGGATTAAGTCTATTAATCTAAGTCTAAGTCTAAGTCTATTAATAAATGTACTATAATAGAAAAATCCTGACCATCAAATTATTTGTTTTACAAGTACTTCACACAATGATCTATAACCTCTGTGATTATGAACAACTTTCTTTTTCTTGTACAGAGAGGGGGGGGGGGGGGGGGGGGTGTCAAATAATTTCAGTTTGTCTCGTCTGCCAGAACTTCCACCCCCCACCCCCCCCCCCACCCCCCCCCCACCACCACCACCACCTCCACCACCTCCTTAAAATATGAATCCTGACCATATAATGATTCATTTTATAAGTACTTTAGACATAAATCTATAACCTCTGTGATTATGAACAAGTTTCTTCTCATAAAGCCATAAACTGAGGGGGGATACAAATAATTTCAGACAGTTAGTCCCGTCTGCCAGAATTTGTATCCCCTCCTCAAAATAGACTGATGAATCCTGACCATCTAATGATTTGTTTTGTAAGTACTTTAGTCACTACTCTATAACCTCTGTAAATATGAACAAGTTTCTTCTCTTTTAGCCATAAACAGAGGGGGGATACAAATAATTTCAGATAGTTAGTCCCATCTGCCAGAATTTGTATCCCCTCCTCAAAATAGACTGATGAATCCTGGCCATCAAATGATTTGATTTATAAGTACCTCAGACAATAATCTATAACCTCCTTGATTATTAACACTTTTCTTCTATTTAAGCCATTAACAGAGGGGGGATACAAATAATTTCAGATAGTTAGTCCCGTCTGCCAGAATTTGTATCCCCTCCTCACTAAGATTGATGAATCCTGACCATCTAATGATTTGTTTTATAAGTACCTCAGACAATAATCTATAACCTCTGTAAATATGAACAAGTTTCTTCTCATTAAGCCATAAACTGAGGGGAGGAACAAATAATTTCAGACAGTTAGTCCCGTCTGCCAGAATTTGTATCCCCTCCTCAAAATAGATTGATGAATCCTGACCATCTAATGATTTGTTTTATAAGTACCTCAGACAATAATATATAACCTCTGTAAATATGAACAAGTTTCTTCTCATTAAGCCATAAACAGAGGGGGGATACAAATAATTTCAGACAGTTAGTCCCGTCTGCCAGAATTTGTATCCCCTCCTCAAAATAGACTGATGAATCCTGACCATCAAATGATTTGTTCTATTAGTACTTTAGACAATAATCTATAATCTCTGTAAATATGAACAAGTTTCTTCTCTTTTAGCCATTAACTGAGGGGAGGAACAAATAATTTCAGACAGTTAGTCCCATCTGCCAGAATTTGTATCCCCCTCCTCAAAATAGACTGATGAATCCTGACCATCAAATGATTTGTTTTATAAGTACCTCAGACACTACTCTATAACCTCTGTAAATATGAACAAGTTTCTTCTCTTTTAGCCATAAACTGAGGGGGGATACAAATAATTTCAGATAGTTAGTCCCGTCTGCCAGAATTTGTATCCCCTCCTCAAAATAGAGTGATGAATCCTGACCATCTAATGATTTGATTTATAAGTACCTCAGACAATAATCTAAAACCTCTGTAAATATGAACAAGTTTCTTCTATTTTAGCCATAAACAGAGGGGGGATTCAAATAATTTCAGATAGTTAGTCCCGTCTGCCAGAATTTGTATCCCCTCCTCACTAAGATTGATGAATCCTGACCATCTAATGATTTGTTTTATAAGTACCTCAGACAATAATCTATAACCTCTGTAAATATGAACAAGTTTCTTCTCATTAAGCCATAAACTGAGGGGGGATACAAATAATTTCAGACAGTTAGTCCCGTCTGCCAGAATTTGTATCCCCTCCTCAAAATAGACTGATGAATCCTGACCATCAAATGATTTGTTCTATTAGTACTTTAGACAATAATCTATAATCTCTGTAAATATGAACAAGTTTCTTCTCTTTTAGCCATTAACTGAGGGGAGGAACAAATAATTTCAGACAGTTAGTCCCATCTGCCAGAATTTGTATCCCCTCCTCAAAATAGATTGATGAGTCCTGACCATCTAATGATTTGTTTTGTAAGTACTTTAGTCACTACTCTATAACCTCTATAAATATGAACAAGTTTCTTCTCATTAAGCCATAAACTGAGGGGGGATACAAATAATTTCAGATAGTTAGTCCCGTCTGCCAGAATTTGTATCCCCTCCTCAAAATAGACTGATGAATCCTGGCCATCAAATGATTTGATTTATAAGTACCTCAGACAATAATCTATAACCTTCTTGATTATTAACACTTTTCTTCTATTTAAGCCATAAACTGAGGGGGGATACAAATAATTTCAGACAGTTAGTCCCGTCTGCCAGAATTTGTATCCCCTCCTCAAAATAGACTGATGAATCCTGACCATCAAATGATTTGTTCTATTAGTACTTTAGACAATAATCTATAATCTCTGTAAATATGAACAAGTTTCTTCTCTTTTAGCCATTAACTGAGGGGAGGAACAAATAATTTCAGACAGTAAGTCCCATCTGCCAGAATTTGTATCCCCTCCTCAAAATAGACTGATGAATCCTGACCATCAAATGATTTGTTTTATTAGTACTTCTGTGATTATGACCAAGTTTCTTCTCATTTAGCCATAAACAGAGGGGGGATACAAATAATTTCAGACAGTTTTTCCCGTCTGCCAGAATTTGTATCCCCCTCCTCAAAATAGACTGATGAATCCTGACCATCAAATGATTTGTTTTAGTTTTACTTCAGATAATAATCTATAACCTCTGTGATTAAGAACTGAATGGAGTAGAACTGATGGATAAAGCATTACACAAGGATTACTTCACTTTCTTTATATATATATATATATATATATATATATATATATATATATATATATATATATATATATATATATATATATATATATATACACACACATATATATATATATATATATATATATATATATATATATATATATATATATATATATATACATATATATATATATATATATATATAATTATAATCAAATCACACACACACACACACATACATATACATATATAAATAACAAACTTAAATGAAATAAGGATAGACAAACTGTCTGAAATTATTTGTATCCCCCCCTCAGTTTATGGCTTAATGAGAAGAAATTGAAGACAAACTGAAATTATTTGACCCCCCCCCCTCCCCTCTCTCTGTTTATGGCTACAAGAAAAAGAAAGTTGTTCATAATCACAGAGGTTATAGATCATTGTGTGAAGTACTTGTAAAACAAACTAGACTAACTGTCTGAAATTATTTGTATCCCCCCTCAGTTTATGGCTTAAATAGAAGAAAAGTGTTAATAATCAAGGAGGTTATAGATTATTGTCTGAGGTACTTATAAATCAAATCATTTGATGGCCAGGATTCATCAGTCTATTTTGAGGAGGGGATACAAATTCTGGCAGACGGGACTAACTATCTGAAATTATTTGTATCCCCCCTCTGTTTATGTGTCAGGTTCAAGCAACCTAAAACATCAGAAAAGATGCACAAATGAGGCAAAGACAACGGTCTAAAGTTTTTACTTGCAAGGAGAACGCAGAGATGTGCCCAGTTACAGATCTCAGACCGTTCTGAAGCACATCCTTCGTTTTCCTCTCTTTATTTTCCTTAGGGAGGTCCTTAGTTACACATTTACAATCAACAGGATGTGGTGATCACAGAAAATGTCACATAGCACATGCATGCTCACTGCATGCTCCCAAGGTTAATTTACATAGTAAGTGCAACGCAGATCTTAACAGCACATTCTTCCACATAGAGGTATTTTTCCATCACACATGGAGGTCAAAGGTCTTGGTCAGGCAACACCTGCCTAGATGAGGATTAAAGGTTAACAGACACATTTAAAGAAAAGCAGACACACTAAGGTGAATATGTGATCAAACTTTGTACAATTATTCTATCATTTCCCTCCTGTTTATCACATTTTCACTCAAATTCTCATATTCACTATACAGCCACTTCTGGTTAAGATTTTTAGCTGCTAAGTCATGTTTATGAGGCCGAACATCATTTATACTCAGACGGATAATGACAAGTCTCGTTTTAAGGTTTTAGGACATAGATTTTGTAAAAGGAAAAACAATGTCATTGCAAATAAAATAATGTTCAGCAGAATGAAATAAGAAACCAAAAAAAGACTGGAGATCCTGGCCAAAATAATCAAAAGATGGGAAGGTGTCGGGCCAGCCACGCATTGGACCGTCGGACCCAAACATTTTCCCCTAACCTAAAAAACAACAGAATAAAACCTATGAATCCCGATAACTGGACTACTGGTGATCTCCAGCTCACTAAAAAACAACAAAACCGGAATAAGAGAAAGGAAACAAAAAACACAGGTTACAAAACATGAGATTAAAATTTCTGACAAGAAATTATAAAAACAAAGCATCAAAAATCATACTGGTCAGGGGACCAACATGGATGTCGATGGTCCTTTACAGGCTGTCATCTGACCCGTGTTCCCCTGGTCTCTGCAATTTTATTTTTACACTTCAAGATCAGCTTGAATCCCAAACAAACCTATACTTTCTTCGTCGTCATCCATGAACAATGTTTCCTCTGCATGGTGTGCTAGATTATAAATTTCATTGGTGTGAACAAACATTATTTCCGCTATCTTATGTTTAACGCATTTAATAATACATGGCACACATGCACAAGCAAGTAGGATACAGATAATAACCGATACGATAGGAATCAAAATAGACATAATTATATTTGCAAAACTTCCAAAATGTTGTGTTAACCAATTCTCAAACCAGCCCTTGTCTAACATAGCGTTTATGTCCACAAATTCCTTTCAGATGACTTTTAACTCCGCAATTGCAAAAGAAATATTTGACGTGTCAGATAGTTTCTTTATATTAGTACAACATCCTTCATATGCATTTATGAATGTACAAAGTCCTCCTTTTTCAGCTAGTACAATGTCTAGAGCCTGCCTGTTCTCTAACACAGCTCTAGTGATATCAGTTAGTTTTCTCTCAATGGTGTCTAAGGCTTTAACTGAAGAGTTAACCTGTCTCTGTTGGTTGTAGTAAATGTAATTAATCCACCTGGTTTGTAGTTCATCTTTTAAACCTGACAACAGTGGCAGGGAGCCCAACACAGACCATCCTGTAGGATTTCTAAAACCGACCGGAACCCCAAAACCTGCTAACATAATATCTCTTTTATTTCTAGTTTTCAAATTTTTCTCCAAATTAATGATTGTTAGTCTTTCAGCCAACATAACTACTGCACATTCCTCATTCTTCCCAGGTTTTGTCTTTAATATTGCTTTTGGACCACATGCAAAGGACACATCGGATGTCCAGTCAAGTCTGTCAATGATCTCACCCAGCCATCTCCCCCTGCCCGAGTCATCAGTGGTTCTCATCCACTGGACACATTTCTCACGGTAGCTGCTAGGTAATGTCTTACCAGCAGAACCCACCTCGAGGCAGAAGAACTCAGCAGTTTTTGCTGCTGGGCACTCCTGCACTGGGGGCTCTAATTGCAGCTCCTCATGTGTCTTTGTGGGTCGGGGGCATTCTGAGTTCCACATCTGACGCATGTAATTCCTGTTCAGCATGGATAGTAAGATGCAGTCTATTAAACAAATCTGTTGGGAAATCACAGTACGGAATTTATCCATGTGCAAATAAAGGGTACCAATATCAGTAAGATACAATTTACCAAATCCTTTAACCTCAACGTAACTTTCGCATGGTGTATTTACTTCTGCAGCTACTCGAACAGCTATAAATTTAGATCTAGGTACTACACAGATAGTACACTCATTAGGTTTTAAGCCCAAAGGGTGAACTGTGTTATTTAAAGTTTTATCCCATCTATCCTGAAATGTTTCTAAATTTAGATTTCCCTTATTCACTTGAGTTGGGTGTTTGAAAAATAGGTTCAGGTGGTGGAGTACCGGGGGGCGCAACTTTGTTAACGAGGATGGTCGTTTTATTTGGCTCAATGAATATATCAGTTGTCATATTTGGCTCAATAAATGTATCAATTGTTGGTGGTTTATAACAATTATACACAAAAGATGCTACTTTAATGCCTAGGGTTTTTTGTTGGAAATAGTTCTATCCATTTTGCAAATACATCTATTATGACAAGACAGTACCTTTTTCCTTCACTTTTATTTAGCTCTATGAAATCCATATTGATAACTTGGAATGGATACTGTGGATTAGGGAATCTTCCCCTAGATGGTCTCAAGTTCCCCTGTGGATTGTGTTTTGCACACGTTAAACATGCTCTACAAAATTTTTTTATATAAGAGTTTTTGAATAAGAGTTAAATCCATAGGTTGTATATTGTTGAATCTGTCCTACCATCCCTCCTGTTGAGACATGTATAACACCATGGCTCAATTCTGCAGCCCATTTATATAATTTTTTTGGTAGGATAGGTTTTCCTTCTGGACACACATAGATGTCATTTTTTAATTGTGCTCCAAATTTAATCATTGGTCTCTTTCCGCTGTATTGTCTGCATCAGAGTAAACATAAGTTACTGTAAATGCCGCAGGTGTAATTTCGTTTAGCTTTCCTTCATCACATGCAAGTTTAAGAGTACTTCTTCTGGGTGCACGTTTTCAGGTGTTTTATTCTCAGGCTCTGATTTCGCCTGGGCATCTCTAGTCATGCTGGATAATAACCTCTTGATTTGCTTCTGAGGACAATCTCTAGCTATGTGTCCCTCTTTTCCACACGCCCAACACCCTGAACCCAAGATTTGTCTCTCTGTTCCTGTTCCTCTACCTCTTCCTCCTCGGCCTCTACCTCTCTGGCCTCTACCTCTAAAACCTCCTCGTCCTCTACCTCCTTCAGCTTCCTGACCTTCTGCTACTTCCTCATCTCCTTCTGCTAACTTTCTCTGTCTCCCTCTCAAACTTGTCTTATCATCTTCTCCCCTGTGAAACATTAACCCTCGTTCTCTGTCCTTTCTGTCTATTGCTTCCCTTTTCAACTTTCTTTGTCCCTCTTCTCTTCTTAACGCTATTTGTTTCCATACCTCAATGTCTTCATAATGTATTTTTTTCATCTTTTTTCTTTTTTCAAGTTTTTTTTTGTTTAATTTTATCCTGCAGTTCTATTTTTTATTAAGGCAGATTTTAGTTGTCCATTAAATCCACATCTGTTATAAATTTATCTAACGCTTTTACTTTATCTGGGCAGCATTTCTCAACAAATTTCCAGTCATTACATTGCAGTTTATCTCTCGGTTTTAGCTTACTATGCCCTTTCCCCAATTTTTAACAAATTTAGTCCAGTCTTTCAAGCACCTAGGGTGTCCTATAGACTGGAATGTATTCTGTGGGGTGATAATCAATTTACCGTTGTGGTACGTCTCACTTCAACTCTTTCGAGTGGAGAGTCTTGCCTGTGCATCCACAAGGGTCTTATCACTTGTATCCCACTGTTTCTGGTATGATTATCAACAACTAGTGGTATCAATAATCCTTTCACACTCTCATTCACACTTTAGGTGGCTTGTCATGAATTTAAATCTTAACACGTGTTTCTCTTCAACAGGGTCTCACTACCCTTCTTATTCATTTATTTACCTGCCATTGACTAGTATTCACAGGGTTTTCATCTCAAAACTGCGTCTTCAAACAACTCACGCCTTGTTTATGGCACTTTAAACAGACAACTCACGCCTTGTCTATAGCTATTCTAATGTGCGCAATTTTAGTTTCTCTAGGTTGCGTCTCTTTTAACAGAGGATTTACGGCTTCCTCACTGCCTTTTCTCTAATTCCATGGATTTTAAGGACCCTGGCGTCCCACGCAACTCTCTTTTTGATTTAAATTTAAGACATGCTCACCACCGTTGTCTTTTCCCCTTGGTTTTCCGTCAACCGTCAGGATCCAAACAGGAAGACGAAGTGCAGTCCCGGAAAGGGTCTCTTTTAGGCTGCACCTGGGCAGCCTACCGTGGCCACGGTTTTATACTGCAGTTCGGTCCGCCTGCTGGATCTGTCAGGTGTATTGGAATCCGGCTCGAAGGACCAAAATAATGTCAGGTTCAAGCAACCTAAAACATCAGAAAAGATGCACAAATGAGGCAAAGACAACGGTCTAAAGTTTTTACTTGCAAGGAGAACGCAGAGATGTGCCCAGTTACAGATCTCAGACCGTTCTGAAGCACATCCTTCGTTTTCCTCTCTTTATTTTCCTTAGGGAGGTCCTTAGTTACACATTTACAATCAACAGGATGTGGTGATCACAGAAAATGTCACATAGCACATGCATGCTCACTGCATGCTCCCAAGGTTAATTTACATAGTAAGTGCAACGCAGATCTTAACAGCACATTCTTCCACATAGAGGTATTTTTCCATCACACATGGAGGTCAAAGGTCTTGGTCAGGCAACACCTGCCTAGATGAGGATTAAAGGTTAACAGACACATTTAAAGAAAAGCAGACACACTAAGGTGAATATGTGATCAAACTTTGTACAATTATTCTATCATTATGGCTAAAAGAGAAGAAACTTGTTCATATTTACAGAGGTTATAGAGTAGTGACTAAAGTACTTACAAAACAAATCATTAGATGGTCAGGATTCATCAGTCTATTTTGAGGAGGGGATACAAATTCTGGCAGATGGGACTAACTGTCTGAAATTATTTGTATCCCCCCTCTGTTTATGGCTAAAAGAGAAGAAACTTGTTCATATTTACAGAGGTTATAGAGTAGTGTCTGAGGTACTTATAAAACAAATCATTTGATGGTCAGGATTCATCAGTCTATTTTGAGGAGGGGGATACAAATTCTGGCAGACGGGACTAACTATCTGAAATTATTTGTATCCCCCCTCAGTTTATGGCTTAATGAGAAGAAACTTGTTCATATTTACAGAGGTTATAGAGTAGTGACTAAAGTACTTATAAAACAAATCATTAGATGGTCAGGATTCATCAGTCTATTTTGAGGAGGGGATACAAATTCTGGCAGACGGGACTAACTGTCTGAAATTATTTGTATCCCCCCTCAGTTTATGGCTTTATGAGAAGAAACTTGTTCATAATCACAGAGGTTATAGATTTATGTCTAAAGTACTTATAAAATGAATCATTATATGGTCAGGATTCATATTTTAAGGAGGTGGTGGAGGTGGTGGTGGTGGGGGGGGGGGGGGGGGGTGGAAGTTCTGGCAGACGAGACAAACTGAAATTATTTGACACCCCCCCCCCCCCCCCCTCTCTGTACAAGAAAAAGAAAGTTGTTCATAATCACAGAGGTTATAGATCATTGTGTGAAGTACTTGTAAAACAAATAATTTGATGGTCAGGATTTTTCTATTATAGTACATTTATTAATAGACTTAGACTTAGACTTAGATTAATAGACTTAATCCAAGACAGAAAAAAAAATCAGTCATCTTGGTATTGGATTTCAACATTTATTTTATCCAGTTAATCACAAAAAGGACTTGAATTACAGCGTGGTATGTGTCAAATCACTTGAGGAAAATAGTGCTTTTCTTCCGTTCAGCACGACGTTACGACGTACAAAAGACTCAAAGCATTTATTTTGAAGGTGGGCCATGTTGCAAAACCTCGTAGATAAATACAACACCAAAACGCTGATTTTTCATGTACTATTATGATGAAAGCTAGCGCACTTTTGTTGCTCCACCTTCGCTGAATGCATGCGCGCTCCCGCGGCCAGGGGAAACAAATTCTGTTGGGGATAACTACATTGGCACGACACCGGTCCGTTTTTTAAAAGATGCTAAAAGTTGTGTGTTCGGCACGTGCCGTCAGGTACACTGTAAAAAAAGATATGCCATATTTACTCAATAAAATTGAGGCAACAGATTGCACGCAATATTATTAATTAAATATAATCATGTTTGTAATTGAGTAAATTTGAATTAAATGAGACCCTTTGTAGTTAACCATTTAATATGAGTAGATTTAATTCAAATACATGAAGGAATTAATTAAAACCTAAACAAAAATAATAAGTAGATATCAAAAAGAGAAATGTCTAAATTAATAAAAAGCACTAATAAAACATAATTAAATTCTACATACAAGTACCATATAATTGGGTAATAATGATATATTTTAATCAGTGAATTAATTTGAATTTACTCACTGGATTTAATTAAATCTAAATATAATTCTTACTTAGATATATTGTGTTTATCTCATGACCTACATTTTAAGTTGTGATTACAGTGGGTTCTAGGAAGTACAGAGGAACTAAAACTCAATTAATAGAACACACATTAAATGCTTGCCAAAAGTAACACTTTTAATTATAAAAGTTATGGCATTTCATTTCAAACCTTTACAAATGCTGACCTTGAACACTGTTTTTGTGAAAACAAATCCGAGTTCAGCTGCCAGAGGACCTGTCAAGAAGAACTTAGAAACGTTACGGCAAGGCTACACTGTCCTACCGAATTAAATGTACAAATAAATGAAATGCTTATGACAATTAAGAGAGAAAACATTTGTGGTCATTGTATAAACCAAAATAACTGTCTTGTCTTAAAGAAAAATCCTATGCTTGCTTCCTCACCTCAGTGAGCCATTATATTAAATCAGTTATTATATCAGTCATAAAGAGAAGCACAAATCCTTGAAAAGTGCATGTGTATACATAAACATTTTTACCTTGAACTGACCACAACAGAATTTTTTAAGGGGTATTCAGAACGATGTCCAAAGTAGAACCTGCAAACGTAAGACCTGTAAAACTTCCAACATGTCCACCAAGATTGTCTTCTGCCACACAATATACTGTCCCTTTAATATTCTTTCCAGCACTGGCAACAAAAACTCTAGACATACAAAACTCTTCTTTTTAAGACACAAATCTTTCGAGAGGCTCTTACACAATATTATAACCAAATCTCTTAGCATCAACAGTCTTGCAGAGAATGGCTAAGTTTATTGCACAAAGTGTAGAGCACAGTCCAGGTGCTATATTTGCTAAGACCCAATAAACAGTTGTTATCTTGTGTTTTTTTTACACATTGTTCCAAATGGAATCCTCAAAATTATCAATGTAGAGAATTAATGCTATTCTTGGTTCCTCTACAGAAAAAAAAAAACGGGTTTGTTTGAAACATTCCCCATATTGAAATGATTCATTCTGAGTGGATGAGCTTAGTTTTGTTTTTTTAAAAACCTCAAGTGAAATATCCTTATTGGTCACCATATGCTACAAGGCAGAAGGGGCAGGGCACGTACTGGGAGCTGAGATTCTCCTGCGAATCAAGAAATACTCCACTGGCTAAATTTACAAATAAATTAAATGCTTGTGAAAAATGAGAGAGGAGGTCATTGTATAAACTGAAAGAATTGTCTTGTCAAAAAGAAAAATCCTCTGCTTGCTCAGCACAGTGAGCCATTAAATTACATCAGTTATGATCTAAAAAAAAAAAGTACAAATCCTTCACAAGTGCATGTGCCCCAACAGAGAACATATAAAAGTAAACAAACATTTTTTACTTTGAACTGACCACAACAGAAATTTCACTGACATTTGGTTCTTTCAAACATGCAATTCTCAAGCTCTGTTAAAGCTGAACCTTATGTGGCATGAGTGTGCGACCATAGTCTCCCTTCAAGCCAGAAGTTTGCTCTTGAGGGACTGGACTTTTGTTGACAGCTTTGATGCATCCAGTTCCAAGAAAAGTTTTTGGAATACCTCAAAGGTGTACTTCAACTGCTTGGGATAATCGAGATTCAGTGCATAGGTCAAGCCCAAGAGGAAACAGCCAGCCCTGGCAATATCTCCAAGACCCTTGATGACTTCCATTCCATCAATGACGACTCCAATGTCCTTTGGCCTGTCACTTGGGGAGTCCTTTGTTATCACAGTTATTGCCACTGCAAGCTGTTCAAGTTCTTCCAAATTCTCGGTGCCCTGCAACATGAAAATGTAATCAGTACCATAGCATAAGACTTTTTTTTTTTGTTTAATAGCACATCAATTAAAAAAACTGCATAATACATCACAACGATTTTTAATAAAGAGCTCTGTCACCCATGTAAGGGTGAATGACAAATTAAAGAAAAAAGTTCATGTTTATTTAGGGCCCTTATTCACTGTTCACTGAACCCACATGAAAACCATAAGGACTTGATCCACAAGGAGCCAACAACGTCAGTGCTCCTAAGCATTGATTCAACAGACTGAAGCTGTAGGGCAAAAATTAAAGACTACAAACACAGTTTTGGGTACACATCACATATCAATGTACTTGACAGCATCTAATCAAGGAATTACAATCCTTGAATAGGATTCATGCAAACTAAGTTCACCTACACTGTACTCTTTGATGAGATGTTCCCCATGCTCTCCAAGGTATTCTATAAGGCACCGAAGGACAACCTCTCTGGTCGTCTCAACAGTAGGGCATGCTGAGTTCTGGAGAGGAATGCAACAACTGATAAGCCAGTCATAAAAACAACACAAAAATCACTCTATTCAACAACAATCATGTTCTATTAATTTGGTAATGTAAACACAATTCTGGTTGTGTACAACCTAGATCCTAATTTTGTGATTATGGTCATCATGTTTAATTTTTGAGAGTATTTTACTTGCCTACTTCACTATAGAGTTAAGTATACATTTAGTGAATCCTTGAAGTCTGGCAGTATTCTTTTGTGTGCGTCTTCTTTTGTACATAAGTATGGAGTCAGTGCAGTGTCATTTCTTTTAGTTCTGATATTACACTGCTAAAAAACAAACTGCCATTGCATGGCACCTTATTTTGAAGAGTTTGCATGGTCCTTTTAGCTTTGTAATATGGGGTGTTTGTGAAAGGTACTAAATAAAAAAAACTTCACAATAATATCGAACACATGGTGATAAATTGATAATGGAGCCTAAAGTCAAATATACACTGACAGCACCTAAAATCCCAATCACGGTACAGAGTGGTTAACATCATAACCACAAAACTCACAAATAAATAAATAAACATTTATAAATCATCATGATAAAATATTATCTAGACATGTACTTTCAAAATTTTAATTAGATTTTGCCACCTTGATTTGTACAAAAAATGTTGCCTGGAAATCTTATGGAGCAAACCTACTTTTAATTTTGAAAAGTATTGTACCTCCAGTGGTTCCATTATGATCTTCAGTCTTTGTCCAAGTGCTCCGCCTTTAGCATGAAACATCTTCAGTAGCTTGGGGGTGTGAAAGTCCAATCCAGACATAAATTTGGGTTCCAGATGCACAGTGGTTATTCTCTGAAATTCTGCGCTGATCTGAAACAAAAAGACAACATGAGAGACAATGGCATTACATCACTTCTCAGACAACTTATACAAGAGCTTTGGGAGGCACATCCAATACTTGTTGCTACTCTAACATCAAGAATTTGATCAAGTAAATTAGACAAAATTCTTCCGTAGTAAATCATTGTCACATTTTCATTTCTTATTTTTTAACCATAATTACAAAATAAAACTCACCTGAGAACAATTAAACAGGGCAGGCCAGCGGTCCTTCATGGTTTGAACACTTGGGCATTGATTGATGACTTCATGTCGTCTGAGGGCAAATGTTTTGCTCATTTTATCGTTGACCATCTTTTCATTGTTCTTCTTCTTTGAGTCAGTGACTAGTTCTTCTCTTGCTTGTTCCAAGCTGTGCTCATCTTCACCTGCTGGGTAGGGTGGGAGGTAATTGACCTCGGCTCTTCTTGCTTTTTTAACATTTTTAGCAGACTTCCTGTCATCAGGGTGTTTATGTTTCAGAGCATTGCATGTAACATCTGGCATACCATAGCCTCTTAGCTTTGTTCTGTAGTTAGCCATTTTGTATTTAATGCTAGTCTGCCATCCACTGAGGCCAGAAGGGCTCCCTGGATCCTTAAGGCATGGGTGGGCCTTAATAAGTGCTTCAGCAACAGACAGAACTTGCTGGGATGATGGATAGGCAGTGTACATATAAATGGACTGAGCTAGCTTTTCTAGTATGTCTGACTTGATGTTTGGGTGAGTCAGCACTGTGTCATCTTTTTTGTTAACTTCATTGGCTCTTTCAAGAACAACTTCAGTTTCAACAGAGAACTGTGGAATGACGAAGTCAGCTGGCCATGGCTTCCTTTGGGGGCTTCTGTTCGGTGACAAGATGATTGTGCTTGCACAAGAATCACATGAGTCAGGGGAGTCCTGTGCAGTGGAACTTGTGGAGGCTGGAGTAAAGGATTGCTCTGAGGTCACACTTTCGTTGCAGCTTTCATTGAGTGGTACTGGATACAAACTGAGAACTATTGGTTTGGTTGTCACAACCTTAATTGTGGCTTTGTGTTTAATTTGAGCAGTGGAGTGGAGAGTAAAAAAGTCATCAAAATCTGCATCTAAAAACTGCAGGCTGAAGTCATCGTTGATGTCTAATATCTGTTTGACGGCCAAATTCAGCTCCTCAACAGTATCCGGTATTCCAGACAGAAGAGTCAGTTTCTCAATTCTGTGTCCAAAGATCACCCGAAGCATTACTGAATCCATGTCACGTGGCCTAGTGACAAAAAAAGGGGGAAAAAAAGTAAAAAAGTTAAAAAAATCCTGACACAAAAATCCTATACTTATGCACCAAAGTTAGTTTAACCCTCTGAGAACGAGTGCTTGGTGTACAGCCGATACTGTACAGTCTGTGATGGGAATGTAATTTAACACATGCAACAGATGAAGCATTTCAATGTTACCACACGCTTTCCTGCAAGACTGTAAGCTGTAAGTGGACAGACATCTGGAAGGCTGTGCTGATGAACAAGAATCACGTCCCCACAGCTTTCCAACAGAAAAGATCTGAGATGCTCGTGGTACCAAGCATTCAGTTTCTTCACAATGAAGTAAAAACTGTTTTCCAAGGTCAATATCTGTACAATCTCGACAAAGTCTGGGAGCCCTCCTGTAGAACCATATGGCAAGATCATCCCAGCTGAGTACCTGGTTCCATGGTATGTTACATTGTTAGACAACTGTACACTTAACAGCTGAGGAAACACTTTGTTAATGGCCTCCTGGATATCAACATGCAGTACTTCCAAAGGCAAAGATGACACTTTACAGATTATCAGGGAAGGCTTCGCCATACATCTTTGCCAGTTGTAAGCCATTGACAGCTGATGTTTTCTTGAAAGAGACAGCAAGACATTCTTGAAATTGCTTGAGAACCTCACAACACGTTTAAAGAACCTATGTTTGGCCTCAAAGCGCATAGTCCACAATCCAACTAGAGGACCAAAGGCTTTTATGAGTGCTGGGTAGTGCTCCAAAAAATGGTGTTTGGGTGTCAGGCTCACCTGAGGGAAAAGTTCTTGCAATCTGTGACGATGCTCAGATATTTTCTGGTCAAGATAAGCAACACTTTCAGGGGAGTGTAGAGGGGCCACTGAGAGTTCCACAATGTCCTTAAGGGTCATAAGAATTTGCCAAGCTGGATCATCAATGGGTATCCTTGAGCCAATGATTAATGGCAGTGACCTTATCAGTGCCCAGTTTTCGTGAGCATTTCCTCCTACAGTACCACGACTAGCAAAATTAACTGGGATGGCTTGAGGGCGGTCAAGATCATCCGTAAACTTAAAAGGAAACTGCTTGATTAAGTTGTTTAGTTCAGACAATGTAAAGTATTTCTTTTTAAGGAAAGTATTAAGACAGTGTGCTAATTCTGAAGGCACAATGCCTTCAAAAAGGTCGTGGAGTATGTCAGGAGGGTAACCTCGAACAAAACTGAAGTACCCCAGCTTCTTTGTCAGTGGGCAAGCTTTCTTGACTCCATAGCAATGTGGCAAGGTTGGATCTTCTTCTACAGTTTTGAGATGCAAAATATGGGCTTCCTCTGTTCGAGGCGGAAATTCTCCACAGCGTACCTCCTTTCGAGAGTATTCAGAACGATGTCCTAAGCAGAACCTGCAAATGTAAGGACCTGTAAAGCTTTCAACAAGTCCACCAAGACAGTGCGCACCAAGATTGTCTGCTGCCACACAATATACTGTCCCTTTAATATTCTTTCCAGCACTAGCAACGAAAACTCCTTCTTGTTCCAAAACAGACAAATCTTTCAAAAGAGGCTCTAACACAATATCATAGCCAAATCTTTTAGCATCAACAGCCTTGCAGAGAATGGCCAAGTTTATTGCACAAAGTGTAGAGCGCAGTCCAGGTGGTATATTTGCTAAGACCCAATAAACAGCTGTGATCTTGTGTTTTTTACGTGACGTTCCCAATGGGTTGCAAATCTCAAAATCATCAATGTAGAGAATTAATGCTATTCTTGGTTCCTCTACAGCAAAAAGTGGATTTTGTTTGAAATATTCCCCATCTTGAAATGATTCATAGTGAGAAGATGAGCTTAGTCTTTTTTGTAAAACCTCATGTGAAATATCCTTATTAGTCAATATATGCTGCAAGGTCTGAAGAAGGGGCACGTATTGGAAGCTGAGATTCTCCTGCGAATCAAGAAGGTACTCCACTGGTTCAACAAATTCAAACTGTTCCTTGAAATATTTTCTTCTTTTATAAACAGAACCAAAGGGCCCATCTATTCCCAATGCTTTGCTTGTAGGATGTGACTTACAGAGTTCCTCTGCCAATTCAGTGACAATGTCCTCTTCCACAGCACATTTGTTCTTTTTCAAACTTGCTTCAACTAGCTGAGAAATTACTGGAGCAGATGCTGTGTATATAAAATGAAGCTCCTCCACCAAATCGTCAATACATTTACCAGAAACGTTGTGCACACTTTCCAACTTCAAGAGAAGTAAACCAATTCTTTGTTGAATTTCATTTGATATATCCACTGGAGTATTTATACAGGTGTCCTCATCATCACTGTCACCTACATGATCAGCTTCATGTGGTAAAGTTTGGTGTTCACCAATGACATCTGGCTTTAAGTCTTCAAGTGAATGAGACCTGTGCTTTCTGCTTTTGTGTGAAAAAAATGTGACATATATATTTGTCTTAAATGTGCATCCAGAAAAAACACACTCTACGGTTTCATGACGCCTCAGATGATTGCCAAGGTGTAGGAAATATTCTTTTTTAGTGGGATGTTTAGATGAGCAAATTAAACATGAGAAACAGAGGACTACTTCTGGCCTTCTAGCTTCATCTTCTGGATGATATCTTGAAAGATGCGTGCGTAGGGCACTCAAAGTTTTAAAGGAGCATGGACAATCATGAACAAGACAAGGTACCGAATTTCCAGTTTCAAATGTCCTGTGCTGTAGCCTGTAATGGGTCAGAAGATCACCCCTGGTCGTTGCTCTGAATCCACAGGTTTTACACTGCCATCTCATCTGGGGGAACATGAGAGAAACATTGTAATGTTAATTACAAAATGGGCCTTTCTGCATAATTGCAGATAAAAACCATCACTGTATCAATCATATGCATAGGCTGTACTGTAGGGCTGGTTGGTGTATTAAAATGTGCATCCCTTTATAGTTATATGTGCACTGATGACATCCAGCCTAGCAACAAATTAAATTTTTACACAATTATAGTGTATATTCTAGATTTGACAGTTTCTCCCAAAACAAACCTTGTTAATTGGACTTTATTATTTAAACCATTTTAAATATTTCATATTTCTAATGAATTGTAAAGCCTAGTTTTATGCAAAAGGTAGAACAAATCAATTTTAATAGGGAGGTTTTTATAGCAGGCATCACCTCATAATTCATATGTGAGTGAAGTTCGCGGTACTTTTAAACTATCAAACCTGGCTGTGCTGGACACAAAACGAATGGTAGTGCATTGCTCCTCATGTTTTCAGAAGAATTGTATGGTACTGTTAAGCGTTTAAATGAGAAAATTGACGCAGCCTCATGTTAGCTCACCTCCCTTTTTCAACTTCACACGGCTGGCAGGACATTAATAAACAGTAAACCTTAATAAAATTGAAGCTCTAAAAGGTAACACTGACTTAATGCGTTTTCAAGGTAACTTAACATTTATGACAAAACAACGAAAGAACTGAGAGAAGTGATAACGTTACCTGCGCGGTAAACGGTCCAACACAAAGCGGGAGTAAAGCTAACGGAAGTGCAGCAAGTAGCGTTTGGAGCATGCTCACTATACTTAGCCCTGATTTCTCTACTGTTATGGAAAGGTGTCTAATCGCAACAAAAACCCAAACATGCTTATCGGCAGGATTTACAAGTACATACCTCATGTTTTCAGAAGAATTATATTGTACTGTCAAGCGTTTAGATGTGAAAATTGACGCAGCCTCATGTTAGCTCACCTCCCCTTTTCAACTTCTCACGGCTGGCAGGACATTAATAAACAGTAAACCTTAATTAAATTGAAGGTAACACTGACTTAATGAGTTTTCAAGGTAACTTAACATTTATGACAAAACAGCGAAAGAACTGAGAGAAGTGATAACGTTACCTGCGCGGTAAACGGTCCAACACAAAGCGGAAGTAAAGCTAACGGAAGTGCAGCAAGTAGCGTTTGGAGCATGCTCACTATACTTAGCCCTGATTTTTTCCCGTTACGGAAAGGTATCTAATCGCAACAAAAACCCCAACATGCTTACCGGTAGGATTTAATAAGTACATACCGTGGACAGATCAATAACCACAAACGGGCATCGGCAACACAATAACGGAAATACTTACCGACACCTTTCAAAGTAAAAGCTTGTGCTTTTACCAGCAATACGAACGCTTCTATTTTGGATGCGAATCACTGTCACAGTACTAGCCTATATTAACATAGTTTAGCTAACAGAAGCCAGCTTTCTACTGCTGTCTCTCTCTCCCTCTGTGACTGCTCATGTTGTATTGTAATTCAGCATACACTAGCTATGTATTGACATCACCAGCCCAGTATAAACAAAATAAGTTTCCTTACCGTAGTCAGCCAGATGAGTAAGGTGAAGGAGGGTAACGCCCCATCTGCACGTTTTCTGCCGAATTCAAAAAGCGCGGTTAACAGGAAGTGCTTTTCAATTAAAAATTGACCAATTCCATTAAGTTAGATTTATTCAATTATCTGTCTCTTTAGATTTACATAAACACAAACCTTAATTTTATTAACTCAAAATATGTTGGTTTTATTCAAGACATTTTTATTTGAATTTTACTTAAATAATTACCACAAAATCAAGGACACATTAATATTGAATATATTTTACCAAGTTCATCAATTAAAACCTACATGACCACAGAATCATTTATTACAGTGTATCAGAATTATGCAGACTGTACGTCTGACTCCACCGAGCTCAACCAATAATGTGGTGTATGGTATGACATGGAAGAAGGCTTGGCTTATAACTAATACATTAAACAAATAAAGCTGAGCAACTTTCCTTTAAGCTCATCCATATATTTTACCCAGCTAAACGTCATGTCAAGGAACGATTTTAAAAAAGTCCTCTGTTTCAAACAAATCTACCTGTAAACTACATTTTTTTAATATCCTGAAATTTTGATGCAAACATTTTGGTTTTGCTAAACTGTGAAGACTTTCTTGCAATAACTGTGCGACTTCTTTTATGATACATTTTGTTTTATTCTGGGAGAATGTAATGTTTGGTCTCTTGGAGATTAACACACAGAAAAGCACCCATGTGTTTCATTTCAGAGAAGCAAAATCTGGTTGTTTACATTTTGTAAATGGACAAAAGTTAAATTCAGCGCTGTTTCATGTGTTGCAAAGCTTCTAAATTGACTCATTCATGCTGCACTGAATAATCTGTGTTGTGTTTGCTGGGACTCTTTGTGATGTGTTCAGTGGCTTCAACTTAAAATCCAGAACTCAGTAGCTATCTTGACTTCTTGTTATTTGGACTTGAGTCTGATCCTGTCATCTTGAACGTTGTGTCTCATGTTTTCTTCTTTTTGACTTCTTTGTACAGTTGAATCTCTTCCTCTGCCAGGACGAACGCTGCAGCTGATTGTCACTAACCTGAGGAATCGTCCACTGAGCAGCACCAGCGTTGAGTCCATGAGGGACACAGTCATGAGCCTGTACCACAACCTCATCACAGGCTCCAGGGACTACCCTCTGATCCCCTACTGGGGGTCCTTCCGCACAAGGCTGGTCTATACACCCTTTGCGGAGGTGGAACGGAGGGAGAACATCAGGCAGCCCCCTCTGGAGGCTCCTCCAGGTATGATGGTGCCCCTGCAGGCTCTGCTTCCCGCACCATTATGTTCTCAGCTCACCCTGAGACAACAGAGCTGAGAACTCTGAGGACGGACCGGAGGAACCGTTTCCAGCGCCTGGAGGTGGGCGGACAGATGGTCACCAGAGTGATCTCTTCAGTGTTTGGCTCTGACCACTCCAAACTGACCAACCACTGGAGAGTGACCGACTACTCAGAGGACGGACACTGCCTCATGTCTGTCCTCTGTCACTTCACTGAGTGGTCCACACGGTGCGCTCAGAGGTCGAGGAAGAGGAGCAGGGACAGTGAGGAGGAGGAGAGCAGCGGGCCATGTGTGCCGAAGAAACGGCTCAGACTGTAACCGGCTGTTTTTCTCCCTCCCATCCAGCCCTTGCGTCTGGCGGGGCTGCTCCACTGAGGCTCCTTGTAGCGTCTGGCACAGGGGCCTTTGTGGAGATGTAAATACTGAGTAGTTGTAAATAGTTTAATCATTATAGATTCAGCACACAGGTCAGTGGGTTTTTGTGCATTTTGCACAGGTGCGTCTTGCACCTTTCTTTCTTTCTTGGCGCTGCCTGTGTGTCTGACACCATGAACCTGCAGGAGCCCCGGGACTCACTTCTAAGAGACAGGCTCTCTGCTTTTTTTGTTTTGTTTAGTTTTAAGAATAATAATACTTTTACTTCCAAATAAGTCAGCTATGCAAGGAAAAGTCAGCAGGAGTAAACACAGGTGAGTCAAATATTTTAAAGCCATATTAGTCTTTATGTAACATTTCAGTCTGTGTACCTTCTGGTGTGCTGTGTTTGCTGTGGAGTGTTTTGTAATGTCCAGTTTGTGAGCCTGAGGAGACGGATGTCTGTTAAATATTCCCAAAAATGAACTGCTGTCATCCCTCATCAACAGGAGAAGAGAAGATGAGTCATTTGAAATGATTCCAAGCAAAGAGAGAGAAAGAGAAGAGGACCTGCAGGAGGAGGAGGAGGAGACATCATGAGCCGTCAAATCTCAACCATAAAACAAAACAAGTTTACCGTCCATCTATCATCCATCCATCATCTGTTCTCCTGATTCTGTTTGTAGTCCAGGGTTGGTTCCTAATGTCTTTATTTTGACATTATTTGAATTTTAGAGAGATGAGGGACCAGACCAGGAGAGAGTAGACCAGATGAGACCACCAGACCATGAGAGAGCAGACCACATGAGACCACCAGACCAGGAGAAACCAGTCCAGATGAGACCACCAGACCAGAAAAAAGACCAGACCAATGGGACCAGATGAGACCGGACTGACGAGGAGCTGCGGGGTCAGCATATACCGTAAACCATCTAAAAAATAAAGGTGAGTATATTTTATTTAAGATTTATAAAAAAATTATAATAATAATAAACATTTATAAGTTTGTTTTGCTTCATTTGTAATTTTACTTTTACAGAGAGGAAAGGAACCAAGTCAAGACCAGAAAAGACCAAAACAGACCTGATGAGACCAAAAAGCAGAGGAGACAGCGAACCATCTTTTTTTTTTTTTTTTTTTAATTAAACTATTAATAAACTTTATTCTTATTTATTTTAGCACTCTTGTTATTATTGTATTATTTTAATTCCAAAGAGCAAACATTAAGCTGCACCAGTTGGGGAGCGCTCAAGACGGGTTCAGGAGGAAGATATGGATCCTTGTTTATTTCCATTTACTGCAGCACTGGCTTCATTTTTATCATCCTCTTAAAAACAGTCTGTGGCATTTTCAATGGATACAGTTCAATAACAACTTTAACTCTAAAGGGTCTTATCTGTGATGTTACACAGAGAACTTCAATACAGTGTTAAAATCAAGAGACCCTGCAGTATCTCTGAGAAACCAGCAGATGGCAGTAAAGAGCTCAGTGGTAGAATTGAAATGCATTAAATCACAGGTCATTTGACTCTTGGTGCAGAACCAAAGTGAAGTTGTAACCAAGTATCAATTTATCTCTCTTTAAATAACCACAAAGATGATCTTTAAATGTACTTAACAGGAATTTATCAGGGTCTGGTAGTAGTATGCTACCCAAGTCCAACACAATGAAACAGAAGATTTTGTTATGGACTGGAACGTATCTTCCTTTCAGAACAGCATGTGTATGTTGAGTTCAGTCTGGTCTTTCATTTCAATGAAACCAACGCTCAAAAAAACAAAAAAAAAAAAACAAAGACATAAAATTATAATAATAAAAAAACAAATTCTCTTCAGCTTCAATATAGATGTCTGACTTAACAATATAGTTTAAGCCCACAACTCAAAATCTTGTATATCTCTTTTCAATCAGTGTTAAAAAAAAAATGTATTTCAGTCCTTCTGTTCTTGAATCATGAACCGTTAATATTTTCCACACAGGTATGCAAATCCACAAGCTCACAAAAATGAAATAAAATTGGGTACCCAAAAAATACTATAGAGCTCGATAGAGAAGTTCTTGTCATTTGTTTATATACTCAAGTACTCCATGGTAAAGCTGGATGGCGACTGGCGACACCTTCTGGGGAAACAGCAGTCTCTACCCGGCTCCGGCACCCTCACGATCACCTAGCAGGGAAACCATACAATAGGTGACTTGATGTGAGAAGACGGCTAGCACAGACTGGCTACTGCTCGGCCATGTTTTCTCCCGTCTCAGCAAGAATCAAGTGCCTTAAGCTCTATGCAGTGTTTAGAATATTAAACACACCCATGAACAAGTAAATCATTACAATCACTCGTTTATACATTTACTTTAGCTCTCAGCTACGACAAAATGGTTAGCTCGCGGCTAACTCGCGATTAGCGTCTAACAACAAAAATACACATTTACTCATGCATGTTTATACTTACACCAACTACAACTTTTTACAACACAAGAATAATTACAATATGTCATCATAGGTGCTCACCTAACAGGGAAACCATACAATAGGTGACTTGATGTGAGAAGACGGCTAGCACAGACTGGCTACTGCTCGGCCATGTGTTGTCCCCTCTCAGCAAGAATCAAGGGCCACCCACAAGTTCTCCTGCATTGATATCACCACTACTGCCGTAAAGCAGAGCTTAATGCTGTAACACCTACAACAACACACTGTATATGTTGCACTAAATAACAGGCTGGCTAAATAACCACTGGGTTACAAAGTCACTATCTGAATGCAACACACTTGATGGGGCTGCCAATCCAAAACCATTAGTTGTCATTAAAATAGTTTATATGGTTTAAATGGTTTGTAATATTTGTTCAATTAACATTTTGCATAATGTCTCAAGTATTACATAGCTGCTCCAGATTACTTGCAATCCTCATCGCACCACTTAATTTCAGATATCTTTTTCTTCGTAAAAAAAAATAAAATAAAAATTGATAGAGTTAATGTTCTGATGCAGTTTTAGGAGGCAGTAAAGAGGATAAAAATCCCCAATCAGCTCCCAACAGCTCCACAGCTCTGTTTACCTCAAACAGCACAATGCTGCCCCCCTGTGGTGGTTTGGGGCTCCATTAACCACGTGCTGAACTGAGGATGAGGAGGTATTTTCATACCATGCTGTCCTCTTTAAAAGTCTGAACACCTGCTTTCTTGCTCACTTCACTGACTGAGGACTTGGCTGGAGGAGGGATTCATGTTTAAACAAAGCTCCAACAGCTTCATGATGTTTGTGTTTCTGTTTACTCTCTGTTCAAGTTTATTTTTCATCATTTGGTCACATGGTTTGAAGCGTACAGTAACTGATTTATTCAGTTTGTTCGTTTATTTGTTTTTACCTTTATAAAGTGTCAGTGTAGTGCTGTCATGTCGCTGTCCGAGGTGCTGAACGACATAAGATAAAACCTGTTCTGCCAGTGGTATTAAAGTTCTTTAAAGAGTCACCTCAATTCACTACAGAGAGGATTATTTTCCACTCTGTGATGATGTGTTCGCAAAGTGTGTCATACACACTGAATCAGCACCAGTGACATCATTGGAACAGCATTTTAAAATTATATGTTATTATTAGTATATGTATGACCTTAACCCAAGAGAGAGAGAGAGAGCGAGAGAGAGAGAGAAATTAACAATTCCTGAGGGAAATTGCGGCCAAATTCGGCGTATTAATGTAGTCAACTGTGTGAACAACCTCTTCTTCTCTAGTCTCGTTCATGCGGAAAGCATGATCAGCCCGTTACTCTACATCTCTTCAGGGTTCAGCGCTGTCCAAGGTGCTGATCTGACACCAGCAGAGCCAGCAGCTGCTGGTCCTAAGAAGAAGAAGATATATTTCATTAATCCCCTTGGGAGAAATTATTTTTTTCACTCTGTATGAATCATGTATTTACACACACATGAAAGGAGTAAAGGAGCTGCATCATCAGCGCACTACAAGAGCAACATGCTCTGCATCAGATCTTCTTCTGAAAGGTCTTATCTTCTGTATCTGATTCCCCTGTTTTCATCTATAGAAACTTTCGATGCAGTTTGTTTCTCTCAAAAGTCAAAGAATCGATTTATTTATTTATAATAGTAATGATAATAATAATTATATAATAATAATATAATATAATATAATATAATATAATATAATATAATATAATATAATATAATATAATATTAATATATTAATATATTAATATATTAATATATTATTATTATTATTATTATTATTATTATTATTATTATTATTAATAATAATAATAATAATAATAATAATATATTTTTTATTTTTAATCTTATTTATTTATTTTTTATTTTTTATTTTTTACCAGGGTTTTCATTCCTCCCCCAGATCCCAATCCAACTCCAGATGAAGGTGGGGATCCCTCACAGCCCTGCAAGCTTGATGAAAACCTATTTCCTCTATTACTTATGATTTGGTTTCTATTTTTTGGTGCCTTGGTCCTCATGTTTTCTGCAACCACCTGAGTCCTTTGCCCCACTTTGCCTCTGCCCTCCCCCCAAAGATGG
Source organism: Labroides dimidiatus (assembly GCA_030710495.1). Classification (NCBI taxonomy): domain Eukaryota; kingdom Metazoa; phylum Chordata; class Actinopteri; order Labriformes; family Labridae; genus Labroides; species Labroides dimidiatus. Next base: position 33,916,278 of record CM061143.1, on the reverse strand, counting down.
ACAGAGAAGGGCAAAAAGCCCTGAGCTGTCCCCCCAGGAACAAGTATCTTCTTCGTCGTCGTAGCTGATCTATTCGACTTTGAGCAAAAAAACAATCATGATGAGAAGAGGAAAAGGAGGAAAAAATATAGTTATTTATCCTCTCCACTCCTCTCACAGCACTTGGCTGTTATGGCAGCCCTTCACCCTGTTCCTTCTGTTCCCAGATTTGGAAACTTATGGGTGAGAATGCAATATGTTGGTGATGGTTATGCTCCCACCAGAGACTTTGTTGCTGAAGTGCTTTTATTTAAAACCACATGGATCAGTGCCCAAGACATTTATTTGTTCATCGCTCTACCAAACAAAAAAAAACTTTGAGTTGATTCTATATCATATAGGCTTCGCCGTCTAAGTGCTATCGCTATTGGGTTTATCCCTCACACATGCAAAGTCCTGATTTCTTTCACACCATTGTACACGCACAGTGGCCTCTCTCAGGTCTGCATAAGGGGTATATCATACCTGCGTGACCAGAGATCTCCTCCTTGATTCAGAAAAAATAGAACTGCTACAGACAACATCCTCCGTTTATCAGAAGACAGTTACAGAAATTTCAACAAAAAACTAGTAACACTGGCAATATTCTTCCACATTGAAAAAGCTTTTGATAAAGTATGGCACAACTGACTTATTTACAGACTTCTTGACAATAATCTCAAACTCCCCAAACCCACCCAATCCATCATCTCAAGCTTCCTCAATAACAGGCAAATAAAGGTCAAAATCTCCACCTCCATTTCAACCCCCTTCACACCACAAGCCGGTGTCCCTCAAGGCTCAGTCCTCAGTCCCCTCCTCTTCCTCATCTACATCTCCGACATCTATTACCCCCCACCCACCATAGCCAAAGTTTCACAGTTTGCTGATGATCTATGTTACTGGACCACCTCGAAACCCCCACAGCTAGCTGCCTCCAAACTACAACACTGCATCACTGAAGTAGAGGAATGGACCAATCTCTGGAGAATTTCACTAAACCCCATAAAAACACAATCAGTCATCTTTACCAGAAACCCGCACCTACAGTCCACCCACATCAACCTCACACTCCATAACCAGCCAATAAATCTCAGCAAGGAAGCAACTTTCCTCGGCATCACATTTCAAAGCAATATGACCTGGTCCAAACACATCGATAACCTGGAACAGAAAGCAAACAACCGACTTAACCACCTCAAAGCCCTCTGTGGAAAGTGAGGTGCATCGTCCTCCACAGTCATAAAAGTCTACCTATCATACATCAGACCACTATTTGAATACTCTGTTCCCGCCTGGATCACAATCTCCAACCACCAACTCCACCACCTGCAATTAATACAAAACAAAGCACTGAAACTAGCCCATAGACTCCCACCATATATCAACAACCACTACATTCACTCCATATCTGGCATCAAAACAGTTAAACAACGACACCAAACAATAGCCCAGAAGTACCTGGCATCTGCCAAAAACAACCCTGCCCTCAAGAAAACCATCAGGGAAGCCCATCAAACTGAAAACACCCCTCTGTCATACATCCTGACACTTCACCAAGACCCCCAGCCACCCAACCCACCATGACCTCGCAGACACCCAACTCTCCCACCACTGCTTCCTGATATCTAACTACTCACACACACACACACACACACACACACACACACACACACACACACACACACACACACACACACACACACACACACACACACAGCACAGTCCCACCTTTCCTTCAAGCTCTGGACCAGTCATAGAGTTGATAACCTGTGTATAACACTGTCACAGGCACCTGCAATAACTGACAGGCTGACAGCCTCTCACTGTGATTCAGTGTGCAGTCAGTGGCAGAGCAGAGATCGCTGATGTGATGCAGAGAGAGAGTCTGCTGTGAGTTCACAAAGTGCATGATTGCACTCTGCTTTGTTCTCCCTGTAATTTACAGTGTTTAATTTATGCACATTAAAGTGTGCTTTGCTTGTTGTACATCTGCTTGTTAAAGCAGCAACATTGCACTTTATCTCCCAAATTTCTGAGCTGTGGACGTTAATAAAGGTAAAATAAATTAAATGGAAGACATTTTTCTTTCAAAAACATCAGCTGCAGGACAAAATTGATCATGTTTGTTTTGCGTACTTGCAGAACTTTTCTTCTCTGCAGACAGTAGTTGGATCGTACTCTAAAGCCACAGAAATGAGGGTCAGTGTTTATTGTATGAGTGTTGTACTTTTCTTTTACAGATGCAAGAATAAATCTGCATTACCACCCTCTGTGTGCTCAGCCCCTCAAACCACCACAGTGTGGCAGTATTGTGCTGTTTGAGGTAAACAGCTCATGGACCAAAGCTCCAAACTGCTCCACAGCTGTAATTTTTATCCTCTTTACTGACTCCTAAAACTGCAAGTAGATTCATTTGATTCATATCTGATTATATTACATTAACTATTTCTCACTCAGTCATCAGATTTTGGATTATCTTGTTGAATAAATGTGAAAGTGGAACTAGAATTTTTGATCCGACCTCTGTTTGCAGCCTTCTGAGGTAAATGTCAAAATTAGCTTCTTACACAGGCTGATAAATTTGAAAATATACTTTTCTGTGGATGTCAGCTCTTTGGTTTGGTGAGGTGGCTCTTAAAAGAGCCGTTGTGTTCTTGTTGTTCAGCTGCAGACAGTCTAAGCTCTCTCTCCGCGGATGCGGCGGGCCAGCTGGATGTCTTTGGGCATGATGGTCACTCTCTTGGCGTGGATGGCGCACAGGTTGGTGTCCTCGAACAGACCCACCAGGTAAGCCTCGCTGGCCTCCTGCAGAGCCATGACAGCAGAGCTCTGGAAGCGCAGGTCGGTCTTGAAGTCCTGAGCGATTTCTCGGACCAGGCGCTGGAAGGGCAGCTTGCGGATGAGCAGCTCGGTGGATTTCTGGTAACGACGGATCTCCCTCAGAGCCACGGTACCGGGCCTGTAACGGTGAGGCTTCTTGACACCGCCGGTGGCCGGGGCGCTCTTGCGGGCAGCCTTGGTGGCCAGCTGCTTCCTGGGGGCTTTGCCTCCGGTGGATTTACGAGCGGTCTGCTTGGTTCTTGCCATGCTGTCTTCTTTCTCTGAGTTGGAGAAAAGTGTAACAGAGAGGGAAGCCGCGCTGCTCTTAAAGCGGAGGAGCGGCTGTGAAACGGTGACGCTGCTTGACAGCTCCGGCTCGTGATTGGTGAAGGCCGCTCCTGGAGCTCAGCCCTGCCGGCCGAGGAAGGAGGGGGTGAGCCCCCAGCCTCAAGCTCTGCTGCTTATTGGACACAAATGTGTTGAGAGTGTGGAGCTGAGCGGAGCTCGGGCCGCCCTCTGCGGCTCTGCTGGAAGCCTCCATTCTGGTTGGTGCGCCGGGGAAACACGCGCGCTCTGAGCGTATATTAAGAAGACTTTGAGCCGGTGAGAGCACATTTCTCTGAGTCCAAACTCTAGAAAGCTTAAACATGAGTGGAAGAGGCAAAACCGGCGGCAAAGCCAGAGCTAAGGCTAAGACCCGCTCATCTCGTGCCGGGCTCCAGTTCCCGGTGGGTCGTGTCCACAGGCTGCTGCGCAAAGGAAACTACGCCCAGCGTGTTGGTGCCGGCGCCCCCGTCTACCTGGCGGCTGTGCTGGAGTATCTGACCGCTGAGATCCTGGAGTTGGCCGGAAACGCTGCCCGTGACAACAAGAAGACCCGTATCATCCCCCGTCACCTGCAGCTGGCTGTCCGCAACGACGAGGAGCTCAACAAGCTGCTGGGCGGAGTGACCATCGCTCAGGGCGGCGTGCTGCCCAACATCCAGGCTGTCCTGCTGCCCAAGAAGACCGAGAAGCCCGCCAAGAAGTAAAGCCCCCTGCCCCTCACAGCGGACTGCAAACAACACAAAGGCTCTTTTAAGAGCCACACACACACCTCCACCAGAGAGCTGAAATGTCTGCATGACGATGATGATGATGATGATGATGATGATGATGATGATGATGATGCATTACACATGGTGTATGTGCATGCTCTGCACTGTAACCAAGATGAGGGTATTATTACATTATAAAGAGGCCTGAGGTCCAGAGGAGCTGCAGGATGCAAGAGAAACAGATTTTGCAGAAATCCCTAAGATTTAAGGCTCGCGGTATAAGAGCAACTTTGTGTGCGCCTGAGTGTAAGAGGCAGAGCATTTCGTTTGTTTCTCATATGGATACACATTCATAAATGTAGAGTACACCGCTGAAACAAGCCTCCAATAACCATATTTAATTAAATTTTCGAGAGGGTGAGAGTGAGCGCACTATTACACAAACACATCTTCATTCCCACAAAACACAAATACTTTGCTGGCTGTTAATCTGAGAGGGAATGAGCACAACAGTGAGGAACAAAACAATGTGCGCTCCTGAAAAAGGCGCTGGAATAGAAAAACAGAGAACACACCTTGTTCCCACTATGGTATATAATATGAAACTTCAATCTTGTACAAAATATTTATTCATTTGAGGCAAATTAAAACCAAATACAAATATAAACATACAAAATGACAGATATTTTTTTGCAGCAAAATATATGGAGGGAAAGAAAGTTATTTGGATATTTGCCCTAACTTTACTCAGTTCACTACCGGATAATGAGTAACAGGAAACTGCAGTGAGTGTCAGAAACAAACAAACAAACAAACACAAAACTGAAGATACAGAAATATTTCAGCACATATGACCTGAAATATTTAAAAATTATTGAAACGGCTAAAATAACACCATCACACTGAGGAAAACAATCTAGTTTATAAATTTGTTTGCGTGTTTGTTTGTGAGCAAGTACGCAACGGTGAAAAAAAAAGCCCTGATTATAGGTAAGAATAAAGGTAATAGGTAAGAATAAGAGGGGCGGAGGAGAGGAGGGACAGGTGGACAGAAAAGGAGAAAAAACTCTTCTGTTTATTTTGAAAGTCTGAGGGAACTACTGTGAAGATGAATTCCCCTTTTTTTCAAACTTTTTCTGTGCTGCTTTCACTACGAATTGAAGGAGACGATTCACTTGATCAGGACGCACAAAGAAACATAACACACAGCGCATGGATGAGGCGGGATCGGTCAGGGGTTTTACACAAAGCCTGAACCCCCTCCCCTGTGTCCGGTCTCTGTTTCAAACACCAGCCCCAGCCAATCCTTCATGCGCTCCAGCACAGCTTTATTTACATGGAGAACTGTGTAAATTGGCGCACTCAGCCGGTCAACGGCTCAGACCTGAGCACTATGGCTCGTATTTCACCCCCCAAACCAGCCAGCAAAGACAAAACATTGCCCTCTCTAAAAATATCACACTCCAGCAAAACCGGAAAACTACCTCCTAATGCCCCATCCACTCCAGATCAGCCACCAACCCCTCCAATAATTCCCCCCACCAAAGAAAACATTGACAACTTAATTATAAAGAACATTTTTGATCAACTCACCCACCTCTTTTCTGAACTTGGCAAATACACACAACCCGCCCCCTTCAGCAACGCCATCCCCCAAATGCAGTCAACCCTAAACACCATGGAACAAATCTTACTGAGTAAACAAGACCCACAGACTCCTCTCCCTCCACTCTCTACCAGCTTCACTGAAATAGTCCAAACAAACATGCACAAATACTCAACCTTCAACTCTGGTACCAGAAAAAGACCAAGAAGAGAATCCACAGAAAACCAACCCACCACCCCAGTTGTTATGTCCAATTTTAAATCTCCCACCAGCTCGTTCTCCACTAACCAGTCAATCCTCCAAGAAATCAAAAAACACAAACCACAGGCAAAGCTTCAAAAACTGGTCCATATGCAAAATGGTAATATCCTCATTTTCCCGAAGGACATCCAGTCCCTCAACACCCAGACACCCACCCTCCCACCACTGCTGCCTGATATCTAACTACTCACACACACACACACACACACACACATAGACACACACACACACACGCACACAGGCGCATACAAGTTTTATCTTGCATCTCAAAATTTTTCTCTTCTCTTATTAAAACATAAAAAAGACCAAAAAAAAAATTAAAAATGCCAAAACACACACACACAAAAAAACCCATAAAAGAATAAAAATCAAATGTTAAAAATAAATAAATGAATAAAAACAAATAAATAAAAAAATGGGAGATGAGTCCCCACCTCCAAATCTCCACTACCCTAACCAGGGTTTTCATCCTTCTTCCCTCCCCCGTTTCCAACTCCCACTACCCTAACCAGGGTTTTCATCCCATACCCCCCCAGACACACACACACTACATCTCCCACTACCCTAACCAGGGTTTTCATCCTTCCTCCCTCCCCCGTTTCCAACTCCCACTACCCTAACCAGGGTTTTCATCCCATACCCCCCCAGACACACACACACACACACACACACACACACACACACACACACACACACTACAACTCCCACTACCCTAACCAGGGTTTTCATCCTACCTCCCTCCCCCGTTTCCAACTCCCACTACCCTAACCAGGGTTTTCATCCTTCCTCCCTCCCCCGTTTCCAACTCCCACTACCCTAACCAGGGTTTTCATCCTTCCTCCCTCCCCCGTTTCCAACTCCCACTACCCTAAACAGGGTTTTCATCCTTCCTCCCTCCCCCGTTTCCAACTCCCACTACCCTAACCAGGGTTTTCATCCCATACCCCCCCAGACACACACACACACACACACACACACACACACACACACACACACACACACACACACACACACACTACAACTCCCACTACCCTAACCAGGGTTTTCATCCTACCTCCCTCCCCCGTTTCCAACTCCCACTACCCTAACCAGGGTTTTCATCCTTCCTCCCTCCCCCGTTTCCAACTCCCACTACCCTAAACAGGGTTTTCATCCTTCCTCCCTCCCCCGTTTCCAACTCCCACTACCCTAACCAGGGTTTTCATCCTTCTTCCCTCCCCCGTTTCCAACTCCCACTACCCTAACCAGGGTTTTCATCCCATACCCCCCCAGACACACACACACACACACACACACACACACACACACACACACACACACTACAACTCCCACTACCCTAAACAGGGTTTTCATCCTTCTTCCCTCCCCCGTTTCCAACTCCCACTACCCTAACCAGGGTTTTCATCCTTCCTCCCTCCCCCGTTTCCAACTCCCACTACCCTAACCAGGGTTTTCATCCTTCCTCCCTCCCCCGTTTCCAACTCCCACTACCCTAACCAGGGTTTTCATCCCTTCCCCAGATCCCAAACCAACCCCAGATGGATGTGGGGACCCGTCACAGCTCCACAAGTTTGATCAGGCATATTTTCTCTATTACTTACCCGCTTACATATGGTTTCTAATCTTTTCTTGGTGCCTTGGTCCACATGTTTTCTACAACCACCTGAGTCCCTTGCCTCCCTTTGCCTCTGCCCTCCCCCCAAAGATGGGCAGAAAAGGGCAAAAGCCCTGAGCTGTCCCCCCAGGAACATGTAGCTTCGTTCGTTCGTTCGTCAACGGCACATCTGACTTTGCAGCCAGTAAACATGCCTGATACCGTGAAAGCTCCCAAGAAGGGCTCCAAGAAAGCCGTCTCTAAAGCCACCAAGAGCGGCAAGAAGAGGAGGAGGTCCAGGAAGGAGAGCTACGCCATCTACGTCTACAAGGTCCTGAAGCAGGTCCACCCTGACACCGGGATCTCCTCTAAGGCCATGGGCATCATGAACTCGTTTGTGAGCGACATCTTCGAGCGCATCGCCGGTGAGGCCTCTCGTCTGGCTCACTACAACAAGCGCTCCACCATCACCTCCAGGGAGATCCAGACCGCCGTCCGCCTGCTGCTGCCCGGTGAGCTGGCCAAGCACGCCGTGTCTGAGGGCACCAAGGCTGTGACCAAGTACACCAGCTCCAAGTAAACAGATCTGCTGTCAACACAAACCAACGGCTCTTTTAAGAGCCACCCACTCACAACTGAAGCGCTTTAATCCTTTACGAACTGAATGAGTTTCAAGTTGAAATAAAATGAATTACGCGAGGAATTTGATAGATTTCTCAGATTAACTGGTCGAAACTGACCATCGAGTTGAGAACCTGAATACCAAAACAACTCAATTCAAAATTGTTGGTACTGGTAATTTGATGAAAAGGTTTCCATTAGCACAGACAAAAACCAAAATACAACTCCAGCTGCCAAGTGGTACGATGAGTCTAAGACACACTTAGCAGGGTTTTGATTTTAATGTAAATGCAGGGTGAGGTAAGACGGTAATTACATTATTACTAATAGATAATAATTAATACTAATAATATCTATATATATCTACTATATCCTATATAGATTGATAAATCTATATATACTATATATAGATAGATATATACTACTACTACTACTACTATAATATATAATGATATCAAAAGCTAACTGCTGTCACGCTCTTCTTAAATGTATTTTAGTATTAACAGTACAACTGTTTCATTCTTTTTGTTGCTTTAGGTTGTATTTCAATATTATACAATCGCAACTCGTAATTAGTGGGGTCTACTCATTCTTTGGCATGAATCTCTAATTGTTGCTCTGCATTCAAAGCAAAAATATGACTTTCAAGTAAATATTAACAACATTTTATCTTCGTCCACAGAGGTCCTTTCAACCTGCAGACAGAAACATGCCTCTACAGCAGAACCAGATCAGAGGAGCTTTAGTTTAGCGGGGAAAGCGCGGACCTGGTCATCCTGCTCCGTAGGAAAAGACTCATTTAGTGTGAGGTGTGTGTGGCTCTTAAAAGAGCCTTTTTGTTTGTCTCAGGTGTGTGTTGAGGTGATCTCAGCTCACTTCTTCTTGGCTGCGGTCTTCTTGGCTTTGGGCTTGGCCACCTTCTTAGCGGGGGCCTTCTTGGCAGCAGGGGCCTTCTTCACCGCCTTCTTGGGGCTCTTGGCGGGCTTGGTCTTCTTGGGACTCTTGGCGGCCTTCTTGGGGCTCTTGGTTGCAGCTTTCTTGGCTGCTGCGGGTTTCTTGGCCTTCTTCGGGGTCGCTGCCTTCTTAACGGTCTTGGGCTTCTTAGCTGCTACGGGTTTCTTGGCTGCGGGCTTCTTGGCTTTAGGAGCGGCTTTCTTTGCCGGCTTCTTGACCTTCTTCTCTGCCACCTTCTTGTTCATCTTGAAGGATCCGGAGGCCCCTGTTCCCTTGGTCTGGACCAGAGTCCCCTTGGCTACGAGGCTCTTGACGGCGGTCTTGACGCGGGCCTTGTTCTTGTCCACATCGTATCCTCCGGCAGCCAGAGCCTTCTTGAGGGCGGCCAGCGACACGCCGCTGCGCTCCTTGGAGGCAGCCACGGCTTTCAGGATGAGCTCGCTGACGCTGGGGCCGCTCTTCACCGGCTTGCTGCTCTTCTTCTTGGCCGCTTTGGCCGGAGCGGCGGCGGCGGGAGCTGGAGCCTCTTCTGCCATAGTTTACTGACTTCAATGATCGCAACAGGAGCCGTGCGGATGATTCCCAGGACTGAGTGTTGATAATTCGAACGAACGAACGAAGCTACATGTTCCTGGGGGGACAGCTCAGGGCGTTTGCCCTTTTCTGCCCATCTTTGGGGGGAGGGCAGAGGCAAAGGGAGGCAAGGGACTCAGGTGGTTGTAGAAAACATGTGAACCAAGGCACCAAGAAAAGAGTAGAAACCATATGTAAGCGGGTAAGTAATAGAGAAAATATGCCTGATCAAACTTGTGGAGCTGTGACGGGTCCCCACCTCCATCTGGGGTTGGTTTGGGATCTGGGGAAGGGATGAAAACCCTGGTTAGGGTAGTGGGAGTTGGAAACGGGGGAGGGAGGAAGGATGAAAACCCTGGTTAGGGTAGTGGGAGTTGGAAACGGGGGAGGGAGGAAGGATGAAAACCCTGGTTAGGGTAGTGGGAGTTGTAGTGTGTGTGTGTGTGTGTGTGTGTGTGTGTGTGTGTGTGTGTGTGTGTGTGTGTCTGGGGGGGTATGGGATGAAAACCCTGGTTAGGGTAGTGGGAGTTGGAAACGGGGGAGGGAGGAAGGATGAAAACCCTGGTTAGGGTAGTGGGAGTTGGAAACGGGGGAGGGAAGAAGGATGAAAACCCTGGTTAGGGTAGTGGGAGTTGGAAACGGGGGAGGGAAGAAGGATGAAAACCCTGGTTAGGGTAGTGGAGATTTGGAGGTGGGGACTCATCTCCCATTTTTTTATTTATTTGTTTTTATTCATTTATTTATTTTTAACATTTGATTTTTATTCTTTTATGGGTTTTTTTGTATGTGTGTTTTGGCATTTTTAATTTTTTTTGGTCTTTTTTATGTTTTAATAAGAGAAGAGAGAAATTTTGAGATGCAAGATAAAACTTGTATGCGCCTGTGTGCGTGTGTGTGTGTCTATGTGTGTGTGTGTGTGTCTATGTGTGTGTGTGTGTCTATGTGTGTGAAAGTAGTTAGATATCAGGCAGCAGTGGTGGGAGTGTTGGGTGTCTGTGAGGTCATGGTGGGTTAGGTGGCTGGGGGTCTTGGTGAAGTTGCAGGATGTATGACAGAGGGGTGTTTTCAGTTTGATGGGCTTCCCTGATGGTTTTCTTGAGGGCAGGGTTGTTTTTGGCAGATGCCAGGTACTTCTGGGCTATTGTTTGGTGTCGTTGTTTAACTGTTTTGATGCCAGATATGGAGTGAATGTAGTGGTTGTTGATATATGGTGGGAGTCTATGGGCTAGTTTCAGTGCTTTGTTTTGTATTAATTGCAGGCGGTGGAGTTGGTGGTTGGAGATTGTAATCCAGGCGGGAACAGAGTATTCAAATAGTGGTCTGATGTATGATAGGTAGACTTTTATGACTGTGGAGGACGATGCGCCTCGCTTTCCACAGAGGGCTTTGAGGTGGTTAAGTCTGTTGTTTGCTTTCTGTTCCAGGTTATCGATGTGTTTGGACCAGGTCATATTGCTTTGAAATGTGATGCCGAGGAAAGTTGCTTCCTTGCTGAGATTTATTGGCTGGTTATGGAGTGTGAGGTTGATGTGGGCGGACTGTAGGTGAGGGTTTCTGGTAAAGATGACTGATTGTGTTTTTATGGGGTTTAGTGAGATTCTCCAGAGATTGGTCCATTCCTCTACTTCAGTGATGCAGTGTTGTAGTTTGGAGGCAGCTAGCTGTGGGGATTTCGAGGTGGTCCAGTAACATAGATCATCAGCAAACTGTGAAACTTTGGCTATGGTGGGTGGGGGGTAATAGATGTCGGAGATGTAGATGAGGAAGAGGAGGGGACTGAGGACTGAGCCTTGAGGGACACCAGCTTGTGGTGTGAAGGGGGTTGAAATGGAGGTGGAGATTTTGACCTTTATTTGCCTGTTGTTGAGGAAGCTTGAGATGATGGATTGGGTGGGTTTGGGGAGTTTGAGATTATTGTCAAGAAGTCTGTAAATAAGTCCGTTGTGCCATACTTTATCAAAAGCTTTTTCAATGTCAAAGAATATTGCCAGTGTTACTAGTTTTTTGTTGAAATTTCTGTAAATATCTTCTGATAAACGGAGAATGTTGTCTGTAGCAGTTCTATTTTTTCTGAATCCAGCTTGGTGTAGTCCAATCAGCCCTATGGAGTCTATGTGGTTGGAGAGACGTAAGGTGAGGATGCGCTCAAATAGTTTGCCGATATGGCTGAGGAGGCTGATGGGGCGGTAACTGTTGGGGTTATGGGGGTCTTTGCCAGTTTTATGGATCATAGTAATGATTGCTGATTTCCAGGGTGAGGGGAAATGTCCTGTGGTGAGGCAGGTGGTGAAGAGCTGACCAAGGTGCTGAAGGAAGGTGACTGGGGCTTGTTTAATCAGTATTGTGTGGACGTTATCTTCCCCAGGGGCTTTATTTTTCATTTTCTTGACATGTTGTAATATTTCTTTGGTTGTAACTGGGTTTGTGAGGGGATGGGGCTCTGGTGAAGGTTCGGTTGTGGTGGACTGTTTCCTGTTGTGGTTTGTTACTTCCATGTCAACATGATTTTTCCAAGTGTCATCAAAGTTTGGGTGGTTTGGGCAGGTGTGGATGGCTTCCAGGTGGTTCCTGAAGAGTAATGCTTTGTCTTTGTTGTCAGTGATGATGACGCCTGGTGATTTAAGGGGTGGTGTGTTGCTGTTATTGTCTGTGTTGCCGTTCAGATATTTGATTTTTTGCCAGAATGTCCGGGGGTTTGTATCTTTGTCTAGTTGTCGGTAGAAAGTGTTCCAGGTTTTCTGTCGGTGGAGGTTGAGTTGTGATTTTATGATTGTTTGGAGATGGTTTATTTTTGTTTTGGTTTGTGGTGATCTTGTTCGAATAAACTCCCTGCGGAGTTTTCTTCTTTGTCTGATGAGGTGGAGGAGGTGGGGGGGTAGGGACTGTGTATGAGGTTTTGCAGATTTAGGGGGTATGGTTTCTTCTCTGGCTTGAGTGAGTATGTTCCCTAGCAGGGTGGCATGTTGGTCCAGGCTTTGGGGGGTGGGAGGTGTGGGTATTTGGTTAATGTTGTTTAGTTTATAGTCTATGGTTTGTCTGTAGGTGTCCCAATTAGCTTCCCTATAGTTGTAGTGTTTAGTTGTGGTTGATTGTAATTGGAAGGAGAAGGTGGTGAGGACTGGAAGGTGGTCACTCGAGAGGTGGTTAGTGGTGGTGAAGCTGTGGAGTCTGGTGGCAAGGTCGGGGGTGCAGAGGACGAGGTCCAAGATGTCTGTGTTGCCGGTCTGAGGGGAGATGTAGGTGGGTTCATTTGTATTGATTATTGACAGATTGATATCCTGAAGGATGTCCTTGAGTGCTATTCCATTTGAATTAGTTTTAGTGCAATGGAAGTCTGTGTGTTTGGAGTTCAGGTCACCCATTATCAGGGAGAGGCTAGGGGTAGTTGTGGCTTTAAGGAGTGGGGCTGAGGGTTTAATTCCAGGGGGGCAGTAGATGCTGGTGACTGTAATGGAGTGCTGCGAGTGAAGTTTTATTTTTATTGCTACATATTCATTATCTTTGAGTTGTTGTGGAGAGAGGCCAAAGTCTATTTGACTGTACTGTAGGTGGTTTTTGATTAAGATGGCAACTAGTGGAGAGCGGAGCCGAGCTGCTCTTAAAGCGGGGGAGCGGATTTCAAACTGTGACGCAGACGCCGCTTGAGAGCTCCGGCTCGTGATTGGTGAGAGGCCGCTCCTGGAGCTCAGCCCCGCCGAGGAGGGGGACAGAGCCCCCGCCTCAAGCTCCGCTGCTCATTGGACCGAAATGGGTTGAGAGGGGAGCGGAGCGGAGCTCGGGCCGCCCTCTGCTGCTCTGCTGGAAGCCTCTTTTCTGGTTGGTGCGGCGGGACAATGCGCGTGCTCTCAGCGTATATGAAGGGGACTTGGAGCCGAATGGATCACTATTTCTCTGAGACCAGACTCTAGAAAGTCCAAGAATGAGTGGAAGAGGCAAGACAGGCGGAAAGGCCAGAGCTAAGGCTAAGACCCGTTCATCCCGTGCCGGGCTCCAGTTCCCGGTGGGTCGTGTCCACAGGCTGCTGCGCAAAGGAAACTACGCTCAGCGCGTTGGTGCCGGTGCCCCCGTGTACCTGGCGGCTGTGCTGGAGTACCTGACCGCTGAGATCCTGGAGTTGGCCGGAAACGCTGCCCGTGACAACAAGAAGACCCGTATCATCCCCCGTCACCTGCAGCTGGCTGTCCGCAACGACGAAGAGCTCAACAAGCTGCTGGGCGGAGTGACCATCGCTCAGGGAGGCGTGCTGCCCAACATCCAGGCTGTCCTGCTGCCCAAGAAGACCGAGAAGCCCGCCAAGAAGTAAATCCTCACACCGGACCAGAAACCACACAAAGGCTCTTTTAAGAGCCACACACTTGACCACAGAGAGCGTTTCCTGTTCAGAGCACTGAGCGAACATTTTAGTGAGAAAAGCAGCCGTGGAGCGCTCACACCGGCTCCGATATTCTCAAGCTCTCATAGAACCACGATTCCCCATCAGGAGCTGCGCGGAGCAGGAACAACGCTGTTGAACTCGTTCAGAAATGGACAGGACGAGCCTGCAGATTTAAGCCCGACACAGACCCAGATATGAAAAGAGAAAATATCATTAATAATGTCTCAGATGTTGTTGTAGGAGCTCTCTGATGCGGAATTTAGTTTATCACGAAGTTTTCAGACGCATGATCATCACATGTTTGAACAAATAAAAAAAAAAGATTATAAAGGTTCATTTTCATGTTTGACTGATTAGCTGCCCTATAAAAGTCTACGATATGAACAAAAATTGAAGTATTTAAGGTAGTCTTTATTTAGTTTAGCTATTGTAATTGTATTACTCTGTTGCACCGTGGGTACTAGAGGACTGACATTTTCATTTATGCTGTATGTCCAGCATGTACAACATAATTGACAATAAAGTTGACTTTGACTTTGAAAAATTACAATCACCATTTTTCCACCTCAGTCATCCTCCTGCCTCGTCTGCTTTCATCTCAAAGTCACTGTCCCCACGTGTGATGGCATCAGTCACATCGTGAACATTGTGAAAACACCTCTTTGTGCTGGCGGCACTCTGAAACGCAAAAACCAAGAAACATGTCCATCAATAAGTTGGTATATACACATATGAACAGTATGCTTAAGGCTGCATGATTCCAGTTCAGACTTATCCTAATCTTGAATTCACATTCAACTAAATTCACACAATAGTGTGTAGGACAGCCTGTTACACTCTTTACTTACCATCCTAAAGAGAAAACTTCACACAGAGAAAAAAATTAAAAAGAAACTTTTGGGCACTTTACTCACTTGAAACCTGAGAAATCCAGTCCAATGAAACAAAGAGTCTGAAGTCTGAAGAAAAGTTTGCATGTTGTGAGTTTTTGTGGCCTGATGGGTGGATCTATAAACACATTTACAATCCAACAGCACTGCAGGGTCAACAATGGGACCCACTGACGGTCTCATTTACTCAGCCCCAATGTACAGAGCTGCACTGATCAGACTGTGGACAACTTGTTTGGACATCTTTTCAATTCATGTTTTATTCCCTCGTGTAGTGCCGTTCTCTCTGAGAGTCAGAAGTCACGTAATTCACACTCCACACATCAGATGAAATCTACTTTTGAATACAGCTCGAGAAAGCTGCTCTAACATCGTCACGCAGTGGAAAACTCTTCAAGCTCTTCTGCTGATTGTCAGAGTCTGCTGGAGCTGCTGTAAAGATGGTTTCCTCTTTTTCTAAACTCTTCTTTAAACTCTAGCTTGTGTCTCGCATCATTCTCTGTCCTGCTCTCACTCAGAATCCTCACATGAAGTCAGTTGACTTGATCAGGACGCACAGAGAAATATTGCGCGCAGCACATGAACCAAGCGGGAATCGCTCAACGATTTCACACAAAGCCCGAACCCCCCTCTCTCCCCCTCGTGTCCAGTCTCCGTTTCAAACACCAATCCTTCATGAGCTACAGCACAGCTTTATTAGCATGGGGAGCCTGCAATAGCAGCGCCCCCAGCTCACGAAGCTCATGTTTCTCTCAGACTCATCTGTCTGCAGTCATGCCTGATCCAGTGAAAGCGCCCAAGAAGGGCTCCAAGAAAGCCGTCTCTAAGGCCACCAAGAGCGGCAAGAAGAGGAAGAGGTCCAGGAAGGAGAGCTATGCCATCTACGTCTACAAGGTCCTGAAGCAGGTCCACCCCGACACCGGGATCTCCTCCAAGGCCATGGGCATCATGAACTCGTTTGTGAGCGACATCTTTGAGCGCATCGCTGGTGAGGCCTCTCGTCTGGCTCACTACAACAAGCGCTCCACCATCACCTCCAGGGAGATCCAGACCGCCGTCCGCCTGCTGCTGCCCGGTGAGCTGGCCAAGCACGCCGTGTCTGAAGGCACCAAGGCTGTGACCAAGTACACCAGCTCCAAGTGAAGTGGTCCGCTGTCCAAACCAACCAACGGCTCTTTTAAGAGCCACCCACTCCACTCTGAAGTCACGTTGTTCCTCTCACTAAAGATTCAGCATCATTGTGTTCAGTCTCCTCATCCATCTTTCTGTCTGCGAGGTGCAGTCAAACTTCAAAGTATGAATTAATGCATTCACAAATTCAATCGCCGCGGTGTGTTACAGCAGTGAATAACAATAATGATGTCATGCAAAATAATAATGCACAGCACGTTGTTTCAGCTGTGCTTCTTTTTTATGGAGTTGAATTGTATTCATTCTGGTCTCTAAAGACTCTAATTTGACTCATTGAAAGCTGCACAGAGTCTAGTTGTTTGACCCAGTCCCAGTCGAATCCTGCATGGAGTCTCAACTGTGATGACGCAGCATCGCAGCCTCCGTATAGAAGAATAATGAACTGATAATAAAATGATGTGAAAGAAACGCCAGATACTGTCTCCATGTCAAACGAACTGACGTGGAGTGTTGAGCAAAGCATCATTTGCTAAATGTCTTTGAACTCTTCAGACTGAGATCAGCAGAGACTGATTTTCTAAAAGCATTGAAAGTGAAGTGAGGAGGAGGGAAACTGCAGACATGAAGAGGGGAAGTCCTCTGTGCTGGATGATTTTCAAGCTGTGAATTGATTTGATTTCTTCCTCCGCTCTTTTCACTGCTGCTGTTTATTTTTGTGCTGTACTGCTGTTGGCTGCTGAGTGTCTTATTGTTTGTTGTGATGGAAAGTCCTGAGTCGTTGGATCTCGAGGTTAAAATGAGTTTTTCAAATGGCGCTGCCTATAGGACGCAAAACCCTGCGTCACAATAACAGGCGAGTATAACACAAAATACCACTCAAAGATGCACTTTTATCATTTCTAAATCAACTAAAAACCAACATAAAGGGGCGGGATAAAAATGGAGGATGCGTTTTTCAAATCAAACAAGAGGAAAAGACTCTTTGAGTGTGAGGTGTGCGTGGCTCTTAAAAGAGCCTTTTGTGTGTGTGTGTGTGTCAGGTGTGTGTTGAGGTGATCTCAGCTCACTTCTTCTTGGCTGCTGTCTTCTTGGCTTTGGGCTTGGCCACCTTCTTAGCGGGGGCTTTCTTGGCTGCAGGGGCCTTCTTCACCGCCTTCTTGGGGCTCTTGGCGGCCTTGGTCTTCTTTGGACTCTTGGTGGCCTTCTTGGGGCTCTTGGTTGCAGCTTTCTTTGCCGCTGCGGGTTTCTTGGCCTTCTTCGGGGTTGCTGCCTTCTTAGCTGCCGCTGCCTTGGGTTTCTTGGCCCCTGCTGCGGGTTTCTTTGCTGCGGGCTTCTTGGCTTTAGGAGCAGCCTTCTTGGCGGGCTTCTTGGCCGCCTTCTCTGCCACCTTCTTGTTCATCTTGAAGGATCCGGAGGCCCCTGTTCCCTTGGTCTGGACCAGAGTTCCCTTAGCTACGAGGCTCTTGACGGCGGTCTTGACGCGGACCTTGTTCTTGTCCACATCGTATCCTCCGGCAGCCAGAGCCTTCTTGAGGGCGGCCAGCGACACGCCGCTGCGCTCCTTGGAGGCAGCCACGGCTTTGAGGATGAGCTCGCGGACGCTGGGGCCGCTCTTGACCGGCTTGCTGCTCTTCTTCTTGGCCGCTTTGGCCGGAGCGGCGGCGGCGGGAGCTGGAGCCTCTTCTGCCATAGTTTACTGTGTTCAGTGTTCACAACAGGAGCCGTGCGGATAGTTCTCTGGGTTGAGTGTTGAGAATTCCTGAGCGGGAGGCGGTCCTTAAAGCACACGTGAGAACCGCAGAGACTCAACCAAGCAACGGCTTGTCTGCGCCGCTTGAAAATCGGGTAACTTGTGTTTTCTATTTCCCAGAAAAAAGCTCCAAAGTGTGTGTTTTGACAGAGCTCAGGGCTGATTTGAAAAGCAGGAAACACTCGAGCCTTTCCTCTTCACAGTGAACTCACGTTGGGCTCTCAGCATGTTGTGCTTTTGTTCAGGGAGACTCCAAACATCACATATTTATCATGGTGAGAAGAGCTGCTCATCCACTTGTCCTTCTCTTTTCTTGAATAAAACTAAGTAAACGCATCACAGCACAGAGACGTCCGCTCTTTCTGTCCACCTACAAGTTGATTTAGAAACGCAAACCCTGAAAACTCATGTACAGGTCGAGCTTTATTGAAAATATCAGGTTTTTATGGACGCAGCAAACACACTGATGGAGGCCGAGGCCTCTACACTTTGTCACTGCGATAAAAGACAGTTCTGCTGGTATTCAGGATTGGACATCATTTCTTTTGTTCAATCATTCGTACTTTTGGGTACTTATATCATCATATATCCATACCTATGTTAGGGTTAACTGTAAAATCTGGACCTTTGTTTAGGTGACACACCATGAAAATAATCAGAGACATTTTCAATGACTGTTTTTGATCAACTCTGATCCGTGATTTTAAGCTCCCTCCAAATTATTTGCTCCAGTTTGGTCAATAATATTCAATGAAAGTGTTGAATTAATAGAGATGTTTTATGGTAGTATCAGCTTTGTGGTTTATTGTTATTATTTTATTTTCACCCCTGAAAGTCTCTCTTTAACTGCTGCATAACAAAAATTGCAGGTTTTCAGTTTCATGTTTTGAATCTTACTGATAACTTTCATTCAGTGGATTCCATGTATCTCAGTCTGAAATTCTAACTAAGGATGTTAACCTGAAACCAAACTGAAGAAACCTGAGCAGCAACATGTTTAGACTTTAATTTTGACCTCACGTTTTGTCTCTGTTCTTCGTGAAGAGCTCTGTTTTGACGCTCAGACTTTGTCAGTTGTGTTAGAACTCCAGGGGATTCTTTGGGAGAAGATAACAGTCCAGAAAAGGACCAGGTGAAATAAGAAAAACACTAATTTACTCACAGATTCACCTTAAATCAATATGTTAATCTGCAGGATGAAGACTCTCTTAAGATTAATCAAAGTCCGTCCGCGCCCTGGTGATCTTTCGGCCGCGATCCAGACTATCCTCTCCCACAAGGAAGATAAAGAAGTAAATCATTTTAAAAAAGACAGTTCATACAAAAAATATTTAACAATATAAATGACCTAAACCTCATCCTGAGCAAACTGAGCATGCAGCTCTGCGCGAGGACTCGTGCTGAGCTACTTTAATGTAGTTAATTTGTGAGCACCTGTAAGAGTTTATTGTCAGAGTGTTGGAACGATCAGACATGAGGCTTAAACACGTTGTGAATTCTGCTCTTCACAGGATGGCAGTGGGTGGCCCTGAAAAGGACCTTTGGGTTTTCTGGAGTCAGGCGTGCAGAGCTTAACCTCCGAATCCGTACAGGGTGCGTCCCTGTCTCTTCAGAGCGTAAACCACGTCCATGGCGGTGACAGTCTTCCTCTTGGCGTGCTCGGTGTAGGTGACGGCATCACGGATCACGTTCTCCAGGAAGACCTTGAGCACACCGCGGGTCTCCTCGTAGATCAGACCGGAGATACGCTTGACTCCGCCACGGCGAGCCAGACGGCGGATAGCGGGCTTGGTGATGCCCTGGATGTTATCACGGAGGACTTTACGGTGACGCTTAGCGCCTCCTTTACCGAGTCCTTTTCCTCCCTTGCCTCGTCCACTCATTCTGGATGATCAGATTAAAGGTTCAATGTGGGGCATAACGAACGAACGAACGAAGCTACATGTTCCTGGGGGGGACAGCTCAGGGCTTTTGCCCTTTTCTGCCCATCTTTGGGGGGAGGGCAGAGGCAAAGGGAGGCAAGGGACTCAGGTGGTTGTAGAAAGCATGTGGACCAAGGCACCAAGAAAAGAGTAGAAACCATATGTAAGCGGGTAAGTAATAGAGAAAATATGCCTGATCAAACTTGTGGGGCTGTGAGGGGTCCCCACCTCCATCTGGGGTTGGTTTGGGATCTGGGGAAGGGATGAAAACCCTGGTTAGGGTAGTGGGAGTTGTAGTGTGTGTGTAGTGTGTGTGTGTGTGTGTGTGTGTGTGTGTGTGTGTGTGTGTGTGTGTGTGTGTGTGTGTGTCTGGGGGGGTATGGGATGAAAACCCTGGTTAGTGTAGTGGGAGTTGGAAACGGGGGAGGGAAGAAGGATGAAAACCCTGGTTAGGGTAGTGGGAGTTGGAAACGGGGGAGGGAAGAAGGATGAAAACCCTGGTTAGGGTAGTGGGAGTTGGAAACGGGGGAGGGAAGAAGGATGAAAACCCTGGTTAGGGTAGTGGGAGTTGGAAACGGGGGAGGGAAGAAGGATGAAAACCCTGGTTAGGGTAGTGGGAGTTGGAAACGGGGGAGGGAAGAAGGATGAAAACCCTGGTTAGGGTAGTGGGAGTTGGAAACGGGGGAGGGAAGAAGGATGAAAACCCTGGTTAGGGTAGTGGAGATTTGGAGGTGGGGACTCATCTCCCATTTTTTATTTATTTGTTTTTATTCATTTATTTATTTTTAACATTTGATTTTTATTCTTTTATGGGTTTTTTTGTATGTGTGTTTTGGCATTTTTAATTTTTTTTGGTCTTTTTTATGTTTAATAAGAGAAGAGAGAAATTTTGAGATGCAAGATAAAACTTGTATGCTTCTGTGTGCGTGTGTGTGTGTCTATGTGTGTGTGTGTGTGTGTGTCTATGTGTGTGAGAGTAGTTAGATATCAGGCAGCAGTGGTGGGAGTGTTGGGTGTCTGTGAGGTCATGGTGGGTTGGGTGGCTGGGGGTCTTGGTGAAGTTGCAGGATGTATGACAGAGGGGTGTTTTCAGTTTGATGGGCTTCCCTGATGGTTTTCTTGAGGGCAGGGTTGTTTTTGGCAGATGCCAGGTACTTCTGGGCTATTGTTTGGTGTCGTTGTTTAACTGTTTTGATGCCAGATATGGAGTGAATGTAGTGGTTGTTGATATATGGTGGGAGTCTATGGGCTAGTTTCAGTGCTTTGTTTTGTATTAATTGCAGGCGGTGGAGTTGGTGGTTGGAGATTGTAATCCAGGCAGGAACAGAGTATTCAAATAGTGGTCTGATGTATGATAGGTAGACTTTTATGACTGTGGAGGACGATGCACCTCGCTTTCCACAGAGGGCTTTGAGGTGGTTAAGTCGGTTGTTTGCTTTCTGTTCCAGGTTGTCGATGTGTTTGGACCAGGTCATATTGCTTTGAAATGTGATGCCGAGGAAAGTTGCTTCCTTGCTGAGATTTATTGGCTGGTTATGGAGTGTGAGGTTGATGTGGGCGGACTGTAGGTGCGGGTTTCTGGTAAAGATGACTGATTGTGTTTTTATGGGGTTTAGTGAAATTCTCCAGAGATTGTTCCATTCCTCTACTTCAGTGATGCAGTGTTGTAGTTTGGAGGCAGCTAGCTGTGGGGATTTCGAGGTGGTCCAGTAACATAGATCATCAGCAAACTGTGAAACTTTGGCTATGGTGGGTGGGGGGTAATAGATGTCGGAGATGTAGATGAGGAAGAGGAGGGGACTGAGGACTGAGCCTTGAGGGACACCAGCTTGTGGTGTGAAGGGGGTTGAAATGGAGGTGGAGATTTTGACCTTTATTTGCCTGTTGTTGAGGAAGCTTGAGATGATGGATTAGGTGGGTTTGGGGAGTTTGAGATTATTGTCAAGAAGTCTGTAAATAAGTCCGTTGTGCCATACTTTATCAAAAGCTTTTTCAATGTCAAAGAATATTGCCAGTGTTACTAGTTTTTTGTTGAAATTTCTGTAAATGTCTTCTGATAAACGGAGAATGTTGTCTGTAGTAGTTCTATTTTTTCTGAATCCAGCTTGGTGTAGTCCAATCAGCCCTATGGAGTCTATGTGGTTGGAGAGACGTAAGGTGAGGATGCGCTCAAATAGTTTGCCGATATGGCTGAGGAGGCTGATGGGGCGGTAACTGTTGGGGTTATGGGGGTCTTTGCCAGTTTTATGGATCATAGTAATGATTGCTGATTTCCAGGGTGAGGGGAAATGTCCTGTGGTGAGGCATGTGGTGAAGAGCTGACCAAGGTGCTGAAGGAAGGTGACTGGGGCTTGTTTAATCAGTATTGTGTGGACGTTATCTTCCCCAGGGGCTTTATTTTTCATTTTCTTGACATGTTGTAATATTTCTTTGGTTGTAACTGGGTTTGTGAGGGGATGGGGCTCTGGTGAAGGTTCGGTTGTGGTGGACTGTTGCCTGTTGTGGTTTGTTACTTCCATGTCAACATGATTTTTCCAAGTGTCATCAAAGTTTGGGTGGTTTGGGCAGGTGTGAATGGCTTCCAGGTGGTTCCTGAAGAGTAATGCTTTGTCTTTGTTGTCAGTGATGATGACGCCTGATGATTTAAGGGGTGGTGTGTTGCTGTTATTGTCTGTGTTGCCGTTCAGATATTTGATTTTTTGCCAGAATGTCCGGGGGTTTGTATCTTTGTCTAGTTGTCGGTAGAAAGTGTTCCAGGTTTTCTGTCGGTGGAGGTTGAGTTGTGATTTTATGATTGTTTGAAGATGGTTTATTTTTGTTTTGGTTTGTGGTGATCTTGTTCGAATAAACTCCCTGCGGAGTTTTCTTCTTTGTCTGATGAGGTGGGGGGGTAGGGACTGTGTATGAGGTTTTGCAGATTTAGGGGGTATGGTTTCTTCTCTGGCTTCAGTGAGTAAGTTCCCTAGCAGGGTGGCATGTTGGTCCAGGCTTTGGGGGGTGGGAGGTGTGGGTATTTGGTTAATGTTGTTTAGTTTATAGTCTATGGTTTGTCTGTAGGTGTCCCAATTAGCTTCCCTATAGTTGTAGTGTTTAGTTGTGATTGATTGTAATTGGAAGGAGAAGGTGGTGAGGACTGGAAGGTGGTCACTCGAGAGGTGGTTAGTGGTGGTGAAGCTGTGGAGTCTGGTGGCAAGGTCGGGGGTGCAGAGGACGAGGTCCAAGATGTCTGTGTTGCCGGTCTGAGGGGAGATGTAGGTGGGTTCATTTGTATTGATTATTGACAGATTGATATCCTGAAGGATGTCCTTGAGTGCTATTCCATTTGAATTAGTTTTAGTGCAATGGAAGTCTGTGTGTTTGGAGTTCAGGTCACCCATTATCAGGGAGAGGCTAGGGGTAGTTGTGGCTTTAAGGAGTGGGGCTGAGGGTTTAATTCCAGGGGGGCAGTAGATGCTGGTGACTGTAATGGAGTGCTGCGAGTGGAGTTTTATTTTTATTGCTACATATTCATTGTCTTTGAGTTGTTGTGGAGAGAGGCCAAAGTCTATTTGACTGTACTGTAGGTGGTTTTTGATTAAGATGGCAACTCCTCCTCCATGTCCTGTCTGACGTTCTTTGCGTATAATGTTGTAGCCTGGGATGCGGATGCGGGATGTGGTTGAGAGAAGGGTTTCATTTATTGATGCCACGGAGATGTTTCTGGTGGTGAGTAGGTGGATGAGTTCTTCTTTGTTGCCTCTGATTCCATGGATGTTGATATGTAAAAAAGTTGTGAGTGTCATTATAGGTGGAAGGGGAATTAGACTTGTGTTTATCCTACTTGTTGGGGGTGGGTTGGGGGGATGTGGAGTCAGACAGTGAAGTTGGTGTGTTTTCTGATGCTCTGTATGACTTGGGTGATTTTGTTGTCATCCATGGACAGTTTTTTGAGGTCTTCACGGAGGTGGGTTAGGTGTATGCTGTCTGTACTGTGCTGGTTGAGGGGGTTGGGGGTGGATAGTTTTCTAGTAGGGTGTCTTGTGGGTGCGGGCTTTCCTGCTGACGGGTTCATGAGTGAAAGGTAGACTGGACAGGTTTTGGATGCAGAGGAATGTGGTCCGGAGCAGTTGGCACATTTGGCATTGCTCTTATCTATACTGCATGATTTGTGGTGGTGGTGTCCTCCACATCTGAGGCATGTTACAGGGTTATTGCAGTTGGTGGATATATGGTTGAATTTTTGACATTTGTAGCACTGGCGGATGGAGGGTGGGGGACGGGCCTTCTCTACTCTGTACTGAAATAGGTCCATGAAGAAGCCTTCATGGAGAAGGCCGACAGCTTGACTGGGGTCAGTGAGTAGGATTTTTATGAAGGTGGTGGGCTGTTGGGTGGTTTTGCTAATGATTCGGTGAATTTTGGAGATGCTAATACCTTGCGATTCCAATTCTTTTTTAATGTGATCTTCGGTGATGTCAGTGTGAATACCTTTGATGACTAATTGTTTAGGAGGGGGTTCGGATGGAGGGGTGGATCCGGGTTTTCATGCCAGTCTGCAGGTGATTTTTGTTCCATGAAATGCTTCTTCTGGCCAGGGTGAGAGAAGGGTGTTGAGGGACTGGATGTCCTTCGGGAAAATGAGGATATTACCATTTTGCATATGGACCAGTTTTTGAAGCTTTGCCTGTGGTTTGTGTTTTTTGATTTCTTGGATGATTGACTGGTTAGTGGAGAACGAGCTGGTGGGAGATTTAAAATTGGACATAACAACTGGGGTGATGGGTTGGTTTTCTGTGGATTCTCTTCTTGGTCTTTTTCTGGTACCAGAGTTGAAGGTAGAGTATTTGTGCATGTTTGTTTGGACTATTTCAGTGAAGCTGGTAGAGAGTGGGGGGAGAGGAGTCTGTGGGTCTTGTTTACTGAGTAAGATGTGGGGCATAAATCGGACTGCGGGCTGGTTTAAACACTGCGTGAGGACGTGTCGGAGCTCAGAGGCAGCGCGTTTCTTCCTCCTCCTCTTTCTTTTGTCGTCTTTGTGGATTTTGATGCTTCTGGTGGATCAGCGCCCTCTGCTGAAACACTCTCTCTTCTGCTGCTGTCGACTAAAGGAACAGAAACACATGAGCAGGGAGCAACAGGAACAAGTCAGAATCCAGCCGAGTTTCAGCTCTTCCAGGTAACTTTGGAGAATCTCTGTCCTCTTCACCTGTTCAGCGCTGTCCAAGGTGCTGATCTGACAGCAGATGAGCCAGCAGCTGTACGTCTGATAAGACTAATGTAAGCTCTGCACAAAACTTTCTCCTGAGACATCTTAGCTCACGCAAAACAAATAAACACAACCTTCACACAGACGCATAAGACATTAAAGTGGAGAAAACTTCTTGTAGGCAACTTAAACTGAAAATCTCACAAAATACAAACGTTGTTGAAAAAGGTCAATGTTTCTTGATAGCAACAAGAACAAGTCTGCATCCTGTTCAAAACCAGTCCGTCAGGGAGACTTCAAAGCACATGAAAAGCAAGTAGATGAAAATGTGATCCCACTGAAATCACTCCACAGCTCAGCCATTTTTTTCTGAAACACTGAAGAGCTCGCTGAAAATAAAGATAGAAACAGTTCTTAGTTGGTTTGTTTTTTCACTCTGTGCAACAGGACGCTGAACAAACCATCAGCAGTTCTAAAAAGCAGCTGCTGGGATTCTTCACCTGTTATATAATAAAGCTTTGTTGTTCTATATTTGGTAAATATCCATTTTTATAACGTAAAGTTTGATCATCATGACGTTTGAGTGATACCACCTGAGCTTCTTAGTAACACCTGGGTGTGTTTTGTTTGCCAACATCTGAGTTTCAGCTCTTCCAGGTAACTTTGGAGGATCTCTGTCCTCTTCACTTGTTCAACGCTGTCCAAAGTGCTGATCTGACAACAGATGAGCCAGCAGCTATACGTCTGACAAGAGTAATGTAAGCTCTGCATAAAACCTTCTATCAGGAGGTCTTATCTCACACAAAAACAAATAAACACAACCTTCACACAGAAGCTCAAGATGTTAAAGTGGGAGAAAACCTCTTGAAGGTGACCAAAACTAAAAATCTGACAAAATAAAAACATTGTTTAAAAGGTTCAGTGTTTTCTATCAGTTATTAACCCTAGCTTTTTAGCTCTATGTTCTGAAGTGTTTTTAGTGTGATTTTGATGATTAATGCCTTCAGCTCAAACAATCAGAGTTAGAAGAATATTGGGAATCATATTTTTATATGTTTGATTTGGAGTTTGAATATCCATGATTACACATTTAAATATTCTGATGAACATCAGACAGAACAGAAACACTGGCTTCATAGATTTTCTGACTTCTGCACTGAAAAACATGAACATACAGCTCTTTGCAACTACTGTGGTTAATGACTGACTGGTTTACTCCACACACAGCTGCATCATGCAGGCATATTGAGACTGAGAGTCAGATCAGCGACAGCAAATGTCAAAATGTCCAGCTTTTGCTCAAAAACTTTCATTGACTGTTGTATAGATGAAAGATGGACATTAGAATTTTATTTTCCAGAAGAAAAGGAAAGTAAGAACAGTTGCGACTTTTCCCTGTTCTAAAAACACAATTTGAAGTAATTGCAGATTATCTCTCTTGAGTTATTTTTGCTGCTCCTCAGCCCAGATAAAGGATGAGGGCAGGAACTGTGACATTACAAAAACAAGAGTCAACTGAAGGAAGTTCATTTGTAGTTCTAAACATATTTAGGATCTTTTTTTTATTTATTTATTTTTCTTTTTCTCTCTCATGACGTTATTCCTCTCTCTGACAGCATGCATTAAAAAAAGACTCCAGGACTGAACACACATCAGATCATTTCTGAGGTGTCAAACTGCTCAGTCATGTTTTAGGGAGATGGTCCATTTCTAATGTAGCCTATGTGACTATCAGGCCGCTACACTACCTGTGTGTTTGATATGCTGAAAACATGACTCAGCTACATCACAGAAATCTTCATATAAACGATGTACATCAAGCTTATTTCAGTAATCAATATGAAAGAAAGCTCAGAGCATCTCCATGTCTCCTGATAGGGGGCTGAGACTGAGAGTGAGTCAGAGGCAGGGGCAGCATGCAGGGGCAGCATGCAGGGGCAGCATGCAGGGGCAGCATGCAGGGGCAGCATGCAGGGGCAGCATGCAGGGGCAGCATGCAGGGGCAGCATGCAGGGGCAGTGGAGACAGCTCTGTTGCTGAGGTGAGTGCTGACAGGTGACAGTTAGCTAAGGAAAATGAAACATGGCTAATTGGGAAGTTTAGTATTTTTAAAATCTTCTAATGCCCCGTGCCTCACATACTACACATTCAAAAGCAGTCAGCAGTATGCAGCGCCTTCTTCCTACCCCATTCTACATTCATATGTAAGCCATGTGGTTCTGGTACTGTTTCTTTAAAGAACTTCAGGGCCCTCTGGAACTCAGCTTTCTGGAACCCTCCTTCACTGATTCAATGCTACAAAGTTTCTCTTTTTAAACTAATCATTCAGACACAGCTTTACCTCAGAGATTAAATGATTAATTTATTTTAGGAAATGTGAAAAAAGCATGATAGAAGCTCTTAAAAGGTGTCAGCAGTCACACTTCGAGAAGAAGAAGAAGAAGAAGAAGAAGAAGAAGAAGAAGAAGAAGAAGAAGAAGAGCTGAATTCGGACAGAAATGTCAACAGAAATATTCCCGCAGAAGTCCTGTTCACCTTGCCTAACCTGAACTTAAGTGAAATGTTCACTTTAATGTGAAATTGTCCAATAAGGAGGCTTTACTCACTGTTAAAACCAAAATATCTTGGTTCACCTTGTTCGGATTGTAAGTTGCATCACCACCCATTCCCCATACATCACCTCTTTTTTTAATCTAGAACAAATCTCAGAGAAACTAATAAACTGTTTTATTTGAATTCCTAAAAACAGCAAAACAATCCAAACAGCAAAACAATTTGTAAACCAATCCCCAGATGATAAAAAGATGTTAAAAAAATAAGAAGTGGACATTTTTTAGAGCCAAATTAATGTTTTCTAGATGAGGATTGAGCTTCAGTCTGTGCTGTGTTACTTCTTATTAATTATATATTTTATCATTTCATCACAAAATCGACTGAAATACAACGTTTAAAATGAACCATGCAGGACAATTGTATTACTTATTGGGCAGAAAGACAGAATAATGGATAAATAGCAGGCAAATAATAGAAAATGATAATAATAAAACCAACCCTGCTGTCAATAGCTTTTCAAAGACAAAATCGCTCTCACAGCAAGTGGAACACGCTTCTTTTTTAAATTAGACTGAAAAAACATCAACACAGAACTGCTTTCAAGTTCAAACGGATCATGCGTTGTTTTCTCTCTTTTTTTCCCGGTGAGAGATCTCTGCTGCTCTCTCGCGGCAGGAGAGATCAGCGTCAGGTTTGCATCTTTGCTACAGACAGCAGACTTCTCTCGGCTGTTTTGATTTTGTTCTGGAGGCTGAAGCCTCGTTCTGCTACACTAGATACTGGAATGAGCAGCGCTGCTTCAGCGAGCGCTTCAAAGTGGAAACATTTCACCCAGTGAAGCAATGAGCAGTCGGTGTGACTCTTTGAAAGGCGGCTTTCCTGATCCTGCCAGAATCTGCCTCACCGGGAGGAAATCCTGGAGTATTTGGTCCTGATGGAGAAGAGAGGCGGCTTCAGTCCCGTGTGAGTCGTAGCAGTGCCAATTGATGCCAACGTTTAAAAGGATAAGACAAGCCAGCAGGTCAGAGAAAACTGGATCATCAACAGGACAACACAACACTTCATTAATTATGCACGCTCACCACTAACTGGACAGGGGGTCTGCTGCAGGTCAGATATGTGATTGATGAATGGCTGTGTGACAGTTGAAGTGGACTGGATCACTGCCGGGGTTTCTAATCCGTCAAGATGACGGGCAGCCTTCAGATTTTTCCGTCATAGCTCAAAAAATTTGGTTACAGACGGAGAATAACGCGACCTGTAACACGTTTTTTTGCAGAAGCCTATGCACTTAACCTGACGTGCATCTCCTCCGAAATGTAAATACATGTAAGGCCTAACTCCTTATGACATCTGCAGCTGTGCAGGTTTCCCTCCATCAGTGACCTTTGACCAGTCCTGTTTAAATGCTCTGTCACTTGGGACGTCTTCATCTGTATCCATTTTGACAGTGTGGTTTCCATGGTGACAGTAATGGTGTGTATCCATATGAGAATTATGTAAATATTTTGTCATTCTTCCAGCCTTAATCACACTCTCAGTATTTACTCATTAATTACATTTTCAGTATTTACTCACACATACATTGTACTCACTTATTATACAATCATATTGTGTGTAATGCTTTAGACATATATGATTTACTGTCTGCCCAGCAACAGAGATTATTTTGCATGCCCCTTTTTGTAATATGATCACACCCATGCTTGTGTCTGAATAAAGAGATTGTGCAGAGGGAAGAACTTTGAAGATGTTGATCACACCCTGAGTGGTGAGCATATCACTCTTCCCTTCTGTAGAAGCTGAAAAACTAGAGCATTGAGTTTTGAGTTTTCTTGACTTTCTTGACAATCCACCTTTTTCCTGACTACCCATAGTTCATTGCGATTGCCGGTTTTGCTCATAATGCTAACAACCCGCTTTTAAAAAGCAAATAAGCAATAAAATGAACAAAAGTGGAGGTGGATTCAGTAGAGCGGATGTTTTAATAAAAAATTACACTGAGCCCTGTCCAATGTCCTGCATCAATGATTTCACAAGAGCTGTTTTGAGATTGCTTGACGGCGGTGTTAACCGGAAGTCGATAATTGCTGGCAGAAGTCAACACACAGGCTTCTGAAGAAACAGGTGGATATTTTTAACAAAAGTATAAGTGGTAGAAATTTAAATCATACACACACAGTTTCCTGAACATGCTGAACATTTTTGAACGATGAAAACTGGTGATCATTTGTTTGAGGAATCGCAAGCCAAAAACTGTACCAAAGAATAAGTTTAATAATAATAATTATGTTGAAATGTTGTTGCTCAGCATTTCAACATAATTATTATATTGCATTTGAAAAACATGATCTGAAATTTAATTTAAAGGTTTGTTTTTTTTAACATGAATTTAACATACTTGAAAATTTAACTTTCTCTCTTCCTCAAATTCCAAAATACAATTTTTTTAATTTCACTTTAGTGTGGCACGACCATTACATTGTCTACGCCTGTGAGGAAGAGTAATCGAGTGCCGATTCACAGAAATCCTCTTCATCTCTGCTTTTCAATTAAATTATTTTTTTCTAAACATATAACAGTGCCGTTTTCACGTTACAAGACTCCGGTACAGAACTCAATAACTTTTACAGTTGGCATTTGTGCTGAGCTGGGTTTGTGTCATTATTTAAAAAAAAAAAAAAAAAAAAAAGCAGATCAGCTTTTCTGGATGTTAACCAAGTTAACTTCATCTGGCTGATGTTAGAAGTGGATGAGAAGAGGATTTCTATGAATGTGTGCTCAATTTTTCATCCCTATGGTCTGGACATAGATGATGTAATGGTCATGCCATGCTGGACTGAAATTGAATTTTCTATTTGAATTTAAGGAATACATAGAATTTCAAAACAATAAATTCAATTTCTGATCATGCTTTTAAACTCAGCACAGTTATTCAGATTCAGTTTCTAGTGGCACAAATCTCAGCCCATACAGTTGGCAACTACGACTCAAAGTCAGCACAGAAGTTTGAACCAGGATTTACTGAAACCTTTGGACCATTTAGAAACTCTATGGTCTAAGGATCAAAGGAGGATGGTTCTGGTGGTTTTTGATGATTTTTCTGGGTTTTTTTTTTCTGTTTGCAGTTTGCATGAAGCCCAGAGTGGAGGGTGTGGTACATTCAACACGTGACCCCCTCAGACTCTCCTCCGCAATCCGGTCCCGGAGACTGTCTGCCATCCTCCAGCTCCACCAGGCCCTGCAGGTACTTGATGTACCTGATGGCGGCCCTCAGCGTCTCCACCTTGCTCAGCCTCTTTTCAGCGCTCTGACCCGGAAGGTGGTCCCTCAGTTTGGCGTAGCCCTGGTTCACACAGCGGACCCTCTGACGCTCCCGCTCGTTTCGTTTCTGGATGAACGCTGGCTCGAAAGGACACTCATACACACTGAAGTGTCCATGATGGTGGAAGGGGGACAGGTAAGGCAGGAGACCTGGCCCCCTCAGAGAGCCCTTATAGGGGTCCATGGTGGAGGGGTAGAGGAGGAAGGGGACCGAGCTGGACAGGGAGCGCTGAGAGAGGCTGCTGTCCTCACAGTGACCAGCAGGGGGAGACAGACTGAAGCTCAGGTACGATGCTGGGGAGAAGGTGGAGCTCATCATGAGACCTGGAGCAGACCTCAGAGACCAGCAGAGTCCTCAGAAAAGGTTCATCATCAGACTGTCTGAGTCCTGCAGAGACACAAAGTCTGTTTTAATATGACACAGATGCAGACACATGATAAACCTGCATTCTTTCTACTGTCCAGCAGGGGGCGGCTCTACCAGTCTGGAAGTCTGGTTGTTAGTCAGTCAATAAGGAAATGTTCCTCCTCCTCAGCAGATTTATTTCTTCAGTGAAGATTTCCATAATGTGGTTATCTTTTATTGTCATTAGAGTCCAGAAGGTGAGCAGACTATCTGTTTAGTGTTCCTCACAGCCCGGTGCTCTGAGACGTGTCTGTAACCTGTAACATTAGTGAATCTAATGCCCTACCAGAGCTCATCTACCAACTCCAACCTCACCAATCAGAGCTAACACATACCTGCCAACTCTCCTGATTTCTGCGAGAGTTTCCCGGTTTTGAACCCATTCTCCTGCTGAACTCGATTTTCACATCGGTACCAATTAAACACTCTGGATCCCAAATCCGCCGATGGGATTGATAGACTGGCATTTACAACCATTTGTTCATCTGAAAAAGGTTTGAGGGTACCTGAAATGTGTTGTATACACTAATTCTTTTCTTATTATTTAGAATCATAAAATCAGAAAAGATCAATTTCCATTTTTTTTGGTAATGATTTATTGCTAAATTTTTATCACACTGCATGAAGCCATAATTGAGTTACATGGTTGTCCTTAATCTACAGAGGTGCAGCAGGACTTTAAATGAGAAAAATTAAACCACAATGAGTAAAAATGTGACAGAAGTTAAAGACAAACAAAAGAAAAAACATACATAAATAAATAAATAAAGCAGAAACTGTTGGTATCCTAAGGCTCTTATATAGGTACCAAACAGAGATAATACAGAAGTGTAAAAATCTGCAGTTCGTCGAGTATCTGCTTGAGGCTGGCTCCAGAAGTACCAAAGTCACAAACACACCAGGATAAAAACAAGCAAACAAACAAAAAAATCACAGTGGAAATACGCATATTTACAATCTGGTACAAAAGTCTCTCCCATCCGAATAGTTCATTTTGCTAACAGCACACACTATCTCTGTTGTTTAAAAGATATTAAGAATGCCAATTCATCCAATCAGAGGCACAGTTCAGCTCACATGACTGGCGGGTGCCCTGTAGCTGTTATTACGAGACCACAGACTGTCTGTTCCTGATTCAGTCAAATGGAACCAGTCATTGAACAGGGCTATCTTGGATATGACACAGACTTAGAGCTTCTTTTCTAACAGCTATAGGGCGCCTGTCAGTCATGTGATCTGAGCTGAGCCTCTGATTGGACAAACTCATAATCTTTATTAGCAAAATAAGCAATTCACATCCAAGCTGTTTTATGAACCAGGTTGTAAATATGTTTTTTTAATGCCGTAAAAGTCTGTTTTTTGTTATTGGCTTTAGAGATCTAGATCAGGGGTCAGAACCCAAAATGTTCAAAAAGTCATATTGGCCCAAAAAAAAAACAAAAAACATACCTGTCTGGAGCCGCAAAAAATTAAAAGCTTAATATGAAGGCAACATAGGCTGTCAGTATATTAGCTATATAAGCCTACTATTAAAATGACTAAGTAGGCTACAAATAAAAAATGAGCATTCATGATTAAATGTTTATTTTCCCTGCAGCACCTCCTGGAGAGAATGATGCAAGACGTGACTACTCTGCTGTACCATATTTGGTGCTTTTCAAGTTTAACTTCCGTCACAAAATTAATGTTTTATGTTTTGTTGCATTGATTAAATTATAGAAATACAAGTGTGACGCCCTGAGGTATCATTAGGTTGAGCACCGCGGAATAGCAGAATAGCAGAATAGCAGAATAGTATCGGTGAATGGTTTCCCACACTTTATTATCTCCTGGGCAACAAAACTTGCAGCAGTCGTAGAGTTTGGAGATGCAATCCACTTCTTGAAACTATTTTTGCGATCCTCTAATTTTTCCACAAGTGCTGCAATTGCACTTTTTCTCTCAGTCCCAACTGGCTGCTCGGCTGCAAATTAAGCATGTTTTACCTGGAAATGTGGCTCCAAATTACTCTTCTTGTTATTTGACAACTTCTCATTGCAAAGCAAACGATTCTGTCCATTCGTCCTTAAATCCTCTGTTCTCAACAGCAATCGTTCTCTTTTTCCCTTCCCGTGGCCCGTGACACACCCTCGTTTGTTTACAACAGCCACCTGCACTGTGTGTCGCAGGCTATGACGCAATTCTGCTATTTGGCGCAATTCTGAAATTCAGTATTTATGACATTAATTTATAGAGCATAAGAATTTTTACTGCTCTAGAGTATTCTCCATGAACAGCAACTTTTAGCACTTCAGCATTGGCTTCATTTTTCTTTACTGGACGTTGCCCCTTGATGGAGACTCAAAGCCCGTTGGGGGGAATCTCCCGCTTTGTCAAAGTGAAAG
>CM061143.1:33815371-33877871 GCA_030710495.1 Labroides dimidiatus | reverse complement strand
TAAAAAAACCCAGATGGACGAGTGCAAGTGAGTTATTTTTTAAAGTAGGACCAGTTGTCTTTCATAGTATTGATGATTTTTGTCTGTATGTCTTTTTACCCTGTTTTTATTATATCTTATTTTATTTTTCTTTCAAATGG
The DNA here is from genome assembly GCA_030710495.1 of Labroides dimidiatus. Taxonomy (NCBI): domain Eukaryota; kingdom Metazoa; phylum Chordata; class Actinopteri; order Labriformes; family Labridae; genus Labroides; species Labroides dimidiatus. The sequence continues at coordinate 33,877,731 of CM061143.1, read as the reverse complement.
ACTCCTGAGTCTGCCAATATTGATTATTATATTATATTATATTATATTATATTATATTATATTATATTATATTATATTATATTATATTATATTATATTTGCATCCTCAGGAGCTCTTTCTGGTATCAGGTCAGTATCATCTGTAAGATCCTGGGACTTTTTGCACCAAGCTGATATTGAGGCATCTTGTGAAATGCTATCACCAGAGTTTTTTTCATGTCTTAATCCGTTGGGGGTGATTAAAAAAAAAAATACTATCAAACCATAAAGCCTGAAATTCGTTACCAATCAAATCTTCACCCTGAGTCAGCAGGTATGTGACCATGTTACCAGGATCCTAAATCTGAACATTTTCCCTTCCATCCTCCCAATACCTAATGCATGGGGTTTTAATTTAATTTAATTTAATTTAATTTAATTTAATTTAATTTAATTTAATTTAATTTTACACAACTGATTAATAATTTATGAGATTTGACAAAACTTCTGCATTGCTTTTAATGGTTACAGGAGTCTCTAGAGCTTAGGGTGTGGCATGTAATTATTCATTATGTCTATAACTTTATTCAGACCTACAGATGAGAGAATAACCTTATTATTCAGATACTGAAAACCAGCCGTTACATGTCACTTTAACCACCAGGGGGCGCTCGTGGTGCTGAGCAGAGTGAGCTGAGAAAGCTTTTAAGACAATCTTCAATGAGAGCATCATAAAGAATCAGACCACCAAAGAGTTCATAAATCATGTTTTTGATTAAAATGTGTTTAATATTTATTGAATCGATGACGTCACGATATCACAGACCAATTAAAAACAGTTGGAGAAGCACGTGCAGCCTTCACAGAAGGCCTGATTCTCTCCGGTTTGTCTACACAGTAGAAACTTAAGTCAGAAAAAGTGCAAATGTTGCACAACTCAACGCATGAAAGCTCCAAACTAGCGCGCATACAGTGCGTTGCGGGGACGCGTGTCCACGTGGTGCGTGTGAGGCTCGTAAGCTTGTCTTTAAAATATGAATATAAACATGCATCAGAGGGTCGTCCGAGCTACCACGGCCTCCACAGGGCGCTGTGATTCCGCGCTGAGGAGCGCGAGGATGACCGCTTCCGCGTCGTACTCCGCCGCCTCTGCTCGCCGCACACATGCCGCTGCAGCGCGGCTCTCTGCAACACGTAGAAGCGCTTGATCTCCTCCCTCTCTGCGGGTTGCAGGGGCGCGTGGAGCGACAGGTGGCGCAGGGTCTCCTGTAGACATTGGGAGAAGCCCTGCGAGTAGCTTGGGGCCACCCGGGCCAGAGCGCGCCGCCGCAGGAGCCCCACAGCCAGCTCCAGGATGTCCGCCTTCTCCAGCCGGGAGGGGGCCTGGGCGCCTGGTGGGGCCACGGGATTCAGGAGCCCTCTGAGCTCCTCGATGCTGTTATTGATCCGATCTCTCCGGACCTTCTCGGCCATGAGCTTCCGCAGCTGAGGAGAGGGAAAAAACAGCGTTAGACACAGAGGAAGATGAAGATGATGATGAAGAAGGGGGAAGAGAGAGGAAGAGGAAAAAACGGCTGGTGTGTAAATATTTTCTCTTACCTTGTTGTTGGAGCTGTTGGGGTCTACAGGTTTCTCTTCAGGTCTGCTCTGGGTAACAGGAGCCATGTTCAGTCTCGTGTCAGTGGGTCTCTGTTGTCTCGGGGTCCTCGTGTCAGTCTTATTTATACTCCTGAGAGGAACCCCGGTCCGCGTGGACTCCTCACACCTGAGACTTTCCCACAGTCTGCCGCCATAAAGCCATAAAGTCAGACTACAGACAGCGTCCTGTCTGCGACACCTCCTGACTTCCTCCTCCTCTGAGCTCAGAAGTGTGCCGCGGCTGTCACGTGCTGTTACACCTCCCACCTGACGTTCTCACCTCCTGACAGAAACATCAAAGCCTCTCGCGCGCAGACATAAACAAGCTGACAGAAAAACACGGGTGGATGGGGGGGCTTCATGTGGCTCAAGGTGGGTCACGTGACGGCGGACACGAGGTGACAGCAGGAAGCGGCTAACGACTTCACACCAACCTGCCGCTGCTTTGGGACACATCCACGCGCCACACGGCGGGACGTCCCGAGAGACACTCGGTGAAAAGAAAGGAGGGATGAGGAGGAAGAGATGCAACATGAATAAAAACAACAATACCGTGAGGATTTATACAGCAGGGACAGAACAAACATCGATTAATCGATCAAGACATCATGGAGCGGGCTTTGTTTGCTTTTCATTTCAGACCTGCTGATGTGAAAGGTAACAGCGCGTGGGCTCCGTTTTTAAGTCTGTTCACCCTCCAATATATAAATCCTGCCGCGACCTTTATCCGCATTTTTATGCACATGAACCTCTCCAGCTGTGAGGGATGTCTGCAGGAGGAACTTCAGGAAAGGTCTGAAGCAAACTGGGCTGAAAATCTACTCTTTATCAGTGTTCTTCTCATGTTTGTGAAAAGTTTCTCTTTTAACACTGGCACAGTTCACGATAAATAAAAGTTTGTGTGGTGTGGAGAAAGTGGAGAAATTTCCTAAAACTTCTGAGAGTTGCCTTTAAAGTTGTAAAATAAAATTCTTGTCACAATTTTCGGAGAGGGGCGGTGGGATGGGGGGGGGGGGGTGTCAGGAAACAGGATGACGTCAGAATCAGTCTGATAGTATTTACAACTTTATATTTTATGATGTCCCTGTAACTAATCTGGAGAAGTATGGATACTTTATCTGTATATTTAAATTCTAAAGGCATAACCCTAGTATTTCCTGTCTTTTGTAAATCTTAAACAATCTGCTCAGTCTTCAGCACGGAATGTAAATACTGTACTCGGACCTTAAAGTTCATAAAAAGCTAAACATATGATATAATTCCTGTTATATCTGTTTTTGTTCTTTATCTCCTTTGAATTCTCGTTTTTATCCTATAAATCTACATTTTTAAGAATATTATTAAGATTATTCTTTTATTAGTCTCTTAAAACATTTTTTATGGATGTGCTTTTACATGAGATTTGAACTGCTACATTTTACTTTATCTTATTTTAACATTTTATTTCTAAGAAAGTATTACAGGCATGAGCTTACATTATTTGTTTATCTGTTTGTTTGCTATTTCGTTTGTTTGTTTTTTGACTCTGATGTTTTAGTTCCTTTTATCTGGTGGTGGTTTTTAGCCTCACATATTTTTTTTATTATTATTTTCATCTGTTATTTTATTTTTTTGTTTTTCATTCTTGTTCTACTCATTTTTTTCTTTTATTTCTCTATTAATGTTCATTTTTATTTGTATAGCACTTTGTAACCATTTTGAAAAGTGACTAATAAATAAAGTGTATTATTATTATTATTATTATTATTATTATTATTATTATTATTATTATTGATAAGCTCTGTCGTTTTATTTCTTTCTCTAAACCTCATACTAAATTATTTATGCTGCAGATAGAAAGTAATAATTTTGGAAAAACAGAGAAGCAAAGATGTTTAAATTTATTTTAATGCTACATGGAAACAAAGGGATGTGCAGACCTCTGTCTTTGTCTCTAAATGACTCTCTGTCAGTCTCAGGTGTTTTTAATCTTCCTGTTTTGAGAGGTTTGCAGAGGTATCACGATTTGACCGTCATCACCCCACCTGCTCACTCACTTCTCTTCTAAGACCTTTTAGAAATGTCCAAAGGAAACTGTCCGGCTGAAGTCAGTTAACTTACAGAAAGTTTGTCACTTCCAACACAGGACCAGAAACTTTTAATCCCATGGTGATTGAAACAAAACTCCTGAAAAACCTCCTAAACCTAACTCTTTTATTTGGTCATATGTGCAAACATTCTCATGAACATTCTTCAACTTGAATATTTTACACATTTTTATTTTGTTTTCAGGATGCTATTGTTTCAACTTCAGTGAAATAAAGATCCACAGTTAAAATAAAAAGTGTGTGTGTGTGTGTGTGTGTGTGTGTGTGTGTGTGTGTGTGTGTGTGTGTGTGTGTGTGTGTTACCTGGAGTCAGTGCTCAGCTCTTATCTTTATGTGTTTACTGTCCCTCATCAGGACAAAACATCTGCAGAAGGTTCCCAGCTCATAAACCTCTCTCTCTCTCTCTCTCTCTCTCTCTCTCTCTCTCTGTGTGTGTGTGTGTGTGTGTGTGTGTGTGTGTGTGTGTGTGTGTGTGTGTGTGTGTGTGTGTGTGTGCTGAGAGTGTGGGAAAGCTGCTGCAGCCTGGGCCTCATGTCTTTGTCATGTTAATGTGTGTGTATAAATAGAGGAGGGGGCTCCTGGCTCTCCTCACAGATCACTCTGCTCTCCACTGAAGCTCCTCTCTGCTCCTCCATGGCTCCCTGCTCCTCCACACACTCACAGCTCTGCCTGCCCTCCACCAGAGACAGACACAAAGTAAGTCACCTCTGTCTGTCTGTCTGTCTGTCTGTCTGTCTGTCTGTCTGTCTGTCTGTCTGTCTGTGACGTCTCTGAACGTGTGGCTGACCTCCTCCTCTCTCTTCTCCAGCTCAGGAAACCGCTGGTGGAGAAGATGCGCAGAGATCGCATCAACAGCTGCATCGAGCAGCTCAAGGTGCTGCTGGAGAAGGAGTTCCACAAACAGGACCCCAACGCCAAGCTGGAGAAGGCCGACGTGCTGGAGATGACTGTGGTGTTCCTGAAGCAGCAGCTGCAGCCTCAGAGCCCACAGAGCCCACAGAGCCACGGCTACTCTCGCTGCTGGAAGGAGACACTGCACTTCCTGTCCTCAGACTCCCTGAAGGAGGTGACGCTGCCACACCTCCACCTGCTCCACACAGGAGGCCGGGAGCCCAGGCCGGGCCTCTCCTCCTCTTCCTCTCCCTCCTCTTCCTCACATGGACACATCCAGGCTGCAGAGAAGCAGCTGTGTGGCCCCCACAGAGCCATGTGGAGGCCGTGGTAGAAGCTGAGGATGATGGAGGATCTTCATCGTCACTCTGTGGGACTCCTAACTTTTATCTGTTCAACACTTCCTTCATTTTGAAAGGACACAGGAAGTGAGCTGATGTTTCTTCATATTGAAGCTGCTCAGGTTGTGCTCTGTTGATGCTGGTTGTAAACTTTGAGGACAGGTTCATGTTCTCTGAGTGAGACGGAGGATCACTCATCATGTCTGCTGCCTTCTGTGAAGGCTCTATGTGTGTACATGTGTGTGTGTGTGTGTGTGTGTGTGTGAGAGAGAGTGTGTGCTCTCTGTATGATACAGTGATTCTGTGTTGAAAACAAAAACTCTTTTCTTGTAGAAAAGTTAAAAATGTACTCTCAGAGGAGAAATCTCCAAATAAACTTTGTTTCATAAATTATTTCATGTTCTCTGAGTTGTGTTTTATTTCAGTTTTTGATTATTTCTTCATCAAACATTGAAAGAGTCAAACCTAAAATCAGCACAGAGGTTTTTAAGTCCGTGCGCAACGATCAGACTCACACAGGCTGGTGACACACAGTGTCTGAAACTCTCTTTAGACTCTTAATATGGATTGAGCTCACTTGTCTCTTATTATTCGTTCTTATTATTTGATGTATGTATTAGTCTCCTATCACTTAATCACTTTCTTTGGTGTGTGTGTGTGTGTGTGTGTGTGTGTGTTAGCTCACACCTGGAGGACAGACCCTTTTTTCCCTTTCATACACCACACACACACACACACACACACACACACACACACACACACACACACACACACACACACACACACACACACACACACTGAAAGAAACTCGTGCTGACAAACAGGGTGAATCTTTCCTTTAAATGAGTGGTTTTTTTGACCTCTCCTCCTGTAGGAAATATGGACGGTACATCAGCCCCTCTGAAGTGAAGCCAAAACTTTTGCTTTAAAATAAATCATCAGCCTGATATATCAGCCATAAAATGTCCTCAGCTTCTCAACATAAATTAAGAAACAGTTCTTCATGGATGAAAACCTGGATGTCAACATCTACGTGCACGTTTCCAAGCTATGGTTATTGATTTTAAGAATTGGTAACCTCTCGCAGTTTATTATTTTAATTCTTTCATTTAAAATGATCAGCGTTTAATCATGTTAAGACTTTTCAGTCATGTTTAGTTTAAGAAGTGTAAGTGTGTAAGGAGGAGAGGAATAACAAAGGTGATTAAAGTGAAAGCAGCTCAGCAGTCCTTCAATAAACGACAAACATCACTCCTCTCCTGCTCAGGTTTCCCTCCAGATTCACAGATAATGGGGAGGGGGGGCAGCCGGGGGTGGAGGTTTCTCACCATCCTTGGAGGGGGGGGTTAGGGAGGGGTAATTTAACACGGCACACTTCCTTTGTGTTGGGGATGAAGGGCAGAGAGGAGGAGGAGTGTGGGAACAAGGAGGAGAGCAGGACTCCACAGAGAGGCGGAGACGCCCTGCAGCCCCCAAGCAGCTGTTTGATGAAACCAGATCTGACAGACCTGGGGGGGGGGGGGGGGGGGGGGGGGGGGCCACACCTACCCACCGGACACATGATGGAGGCTGCACGTGTGACAGCATGCACGCCACTCTCCATCAGGAAACGCACACAAGTGTGCAAAATCGTGAACATTTATTTATTTGCATTAAAACATCATCTGTTACCGGGCAGATTATCTGAGCTCTCTGTTTAATTTTGTGTTTCATTTAGATGTAAAACAAGTTCACTTCATTCAACATGATTATCTTAAAATAGGAGTGTCCAAAAGAATTAGAATTAGAATTTGTAAACATAAACATTTTCTCATTTTATGTGGTGTTTCGGTAAATGAGTCAAAGCCGAAGAGCTGCAGCCTTACAAACTTAGAGCACTAAAAACTCTGACTGTTTTTTTTTTTTACCTTCATGCAGATGTTCTCTGGTTTGTGTGTGTTCTATCTTATCTTTTGTGTATTTGGAGTTTTTTTTAATGTTTTTGCTGTCGTTTTGGATCTCAGCCGTTAGAATGTTGTTTTCTCTTTGAGTAACCAAAACTAGTTTGAGACACACGCGGCTTCGCTCATCAATAAAGGACACAGCGCCACCTATCGAAACAGAGTGAGACGTTCTCAGCCAGAAGTCTGATTCTCTCTACTGCATGTATACACAGACCAGACCAGACCCCCTGCTGAGATTTTACGATCTAGCTATGACCTTAGCCGGACTGCTGCTTGCATGTAAACGTACTGAGTGACGACACAGCAGCTCCCCATGGTGAAGCCAAAACCCATGCTGAACATGTAGAGTTCTGCTGTACAAACCATGACCTCCCCCTGAACATAATCTGTTATCAAAAAGCTGTCATAAGTTTCATCAGGTCAGATGAATGTTGGTGAACTCTTCAGCTCAGCTTTATGTCTTTTTTGCATCATTTCCTGTTCTTTTTTTACCCTTTGGTCCTCGTGTCTTTAAGAGGTGATCTCTTCATTTGTGCATGACATCATTTCAACCCAGACTTGTGGTTATTTGTTTGTAAAACGCTAATTTTAGAGTTCAGTTTGAGTCATATCGCCTGTAGCTCTCAAAGTCATAGTAAATGTGAAGTTCTGCATCAAATAATAAGAACGAATAATAAGAGACGAAGTGAGCTCAATCCATATTAAGAGTCTAAAGAGAGTTTCAGACACTGTGTGTCACCAGCCTGTGTGAGTCTGATCATTGCGCACGGACTTAAAAACCTGTGTGCTGATTTTAGGTTTGACTCTTTCAATGTTTGATGAAGAAATAATCAAAAACTGAAATAAAACACAACTCAAAGAACATGAAATAATTTATGAAACAAAGTTTATTTGGAGATTTCTCCTCTGAGAGTACATTTTTAACTTTTCTACAAGAAAAGAGTTTTTGTTTTCAACACAGAATTACTGTATCATACAGAGAGCACACACTCTCTCTCTCACACACACAGACACACACACACACATGCACACACACATAGAGCCTTCACAGAAGGCAGCAGACATGATGAGTGATTCTCCGTCTCACTCAGAGAACATGAACCTGTCCTCAGTTTACAGCCAGCATCAACAGAGCACAACCTGAGCAGCTTCAATATGAAGAAACATCAGCTCACTTCCTGTGTCCTTTCAAAATAAAGGAAGTGTTGATCAGATAAAAGTTAGGAGTCCCACAGAGTGACGATGAAGATCCTCCATCATCCTCAGCTCCTACCACGGCCTCCACATGGCTCTGTGGGGGCCACACAGCTGCTTCTCTGCAGCCTGGATGTGTCCATGTGAGGAAGAGGAGGGAGAGGAAGAGGAGGAGAGGCCCGGCCTGGGCTCCTGGCCTCCTGTGTGGAGCAGGTGGAGGTGTGGCAGCGTCACCTCCTTCAGGGAGTCTGAGGACAGGAAGTGCAGCGTCTCCTTCCAGCAGCGAGAGTAGCCGTGGCTCTGTGGGCTCTGTGGGCTCTGAGGCTGCAGCTGCTGCTTCAGGAACACCACAGTCATCTCCAGCACGTCGGCCTTCTCCAGCTTGGCGTTGGGGTCCTGTTTGTGGAACTCCTTCTCCAGCAGCACCTTGAGCTGCTCGATGCAGCTGTTGATGCGATCTCTGCGCATCTTCTCCACCAGCGGTTTCCTGAGCTGGAGAAGAGAGAGGAGGAGGTCAGCCACACGTTCAGAGACGTCACAGACAGACAGACAGACAGACAGACAGACAGACAGACAGACAGACAGACAGACAGACAGACAGACAGACAGACAGACAGACAGACAGAGGTGACTTACTTTGTGTCTGTCTCTGGTGGAGGGCAGGCAGAGCTGTGAGTGTGTGGAGGAGCAGGGAGCCATGGAGGAGCAGAGAGGAGCTTCAGTGGAGAGCAGAGTGATCTGTGAGGAGAGCCAGGAGCCCCCTCCTCTATTTATACACACACATTAACATGACAAAGACATGAGGCCCAGGCTGCAGCAGCTTTCCCACACTCTCAGCACACACACACACACACACACACACACACACACACACACACACACACACAGAGAGAGAGAGAGAGAGAGAGAGAGAGAGAGAGAGAGAGAGAGAGAGAGAGAGAGAGAGGTTTATGAGCTGGGAACCTTCTGCAGATGTTTTGTCCTGATGAGGGACAGTAAACACATAAAGATAAGAGCTGAGCACTGACTCCACACACACACAAACACCCCCCACACACACACACACACATACACACTCACACACACACTTAAAATCAGATCTTAAAGACAGAATCAAAACTGTCTTAGCTGAAAGTGTCAAAAATTTGTAAGTCTTCAGACGTCTTTAGTGTTCTTCCTTTCTTTTATTTTTTGCTGTTGACTGTCGACTTTTATTTCATTAAAGATTAAACTTAAACATAAAGTAGTGAAATTGAAGGATATTCATGAGAATTTTTGCATGTTTGTTAAAATAAAAGGTAATTTCATCACCTCTTCAGTCTCACATTTTTATTATTATTATTATTTGCAGAAAAATCAGCTGCAACAAAAACCACCCTGCAGACTCTGAGTTCACACGTTGAATCCATTTTCTCCTCCGTCATTATAATTCAATATCTTTGGATGTTTTTAATCAGGATTTTGTTTTTTCATGATGATAATCTGTTGTTATTTATGACCCTTCCTGTGTAGTTTTTCCATAAACTGATGTTTAAAGCTGAATCTCAGTGAGGTGAACACAGCCTGAGTGTGACAGAGCTGCAGACGGGCTCAGATTTGGAGGGAAAAGCACTCGCTGTCATTAAGGCCCATTAAGCCAGGTCCTGTGGGAAGGCACACTTCCATTGTGCCCCCCCCCACCCCCCCACCTTTTGCAGTGTGTAATAAATGGGAAAGGGAGTGTGGGAAACGAGGTTTGAGATCCTGCTCACACACACCCTCCAGTCAATAGACACCCCCCTCCTCCCCTTTCTCCCCCTCCTCCCCCTCATCCCCCTCCTCAGAAAGCCTTTCAACCTGTGGGATCAGATCAGAGGCTCCACAGAGCCGGGGGCCACGTGTGGACCGTCTCTGAGTGTTCCCGCCTTTGCTCACATCAACCAGACCTCCTGAGAGTTTCATTGTGTTTATACTCACCTACTGATGACTGCACCTCCTCCCTCCTCCTCCTCCTCCTCCTGCTGCTGCTGCTGCTCTCTCATCCACCAAACATGTGCTTCACCACCTGCCCCCCACCTCTGGAACAACCACCGACACCATCCACATCAAAGTCCCCCTCCAATGAGCTAACAGAACCAGTCCTTGTTCATCATCCAAACCTGTCACTAGCTTCAGTCGGGCTTCACAGGAAAAGCACGAAAGAAGTCAAAGTGTTTGTTAAATGGTGGTGGATCCATCAGAAGGTCAGGTTGTTTTCAGTGACTAAGCATCAAGCAGATTTGTGTCTCATGAAAATGTCTAAAAATCTATTTTCCAAGAGTGTCAAGACAGACAGCAGCACAGCTACATATCACACTCCAACCATCAAGTATACAAAACAACTTCCCCTGAGAGTCAAAACCTCCGCAGACACATCAGACAAAACATCTGCATCTCCAATGAGAACAATTCATAAAGTTTCATTTTTTTTATTTATCTTTATGTTTTGTAGTGTGTTCCATCTTGAGGGAGCAGCAAACTTGAAAGCTTTTTATTCAAAGTTCAGTCCTGACCCTGAAAATAAGAGCTGGCCCCACCCAATGTGGCACCTCAGATATCCTTTTATATGGTGATTTACATACGCTTACGTAAGAAATCAAGAATCATTGTTTTTACCATTTTATTTAATTAATTAGAGAATGTGTCATAAAATTTACATTAGTTATTATTTTGGAAAATATTGCAATTTTCAATTATAATAATAATTTTGGTCTATATGCTTTGTTTGGAGGAACATAACTATATTAACTAATGGTAGTTGTGAAAAAAGTACTTCTCAACTCATAACAAATCTGTATGAATTTTATGTTTTGAATTCTAAAGTACAGCTAAAGAAAGGTAGTAGAAGAGGAGAATAATAGGTGCACTGCAGCTATATTAAATTATAGTTTAGTTTTCTTTTCAATGCTTTGTTTTAGTCTAGTTTGTTTTTTTTTTCCATCCTTCTTCTTCTTCTTCTTCTTCTTCTTCTTCTTCTTCTTATTATTATTATTATTATTATTATTATTATTATTATTATTATTATTATTATTATTATTATTATGTTAAAGTAAAGTGTAGCCTGTTAATCCTGTATTTTTAATATAATCTAATCCTGTAGTTTTAATATAATTTAATCCTGCAGTTTTAATATAATTATATTAAAGTTGGCAGCAGGAGGGACAAAAAAGTGTTGTTAATGGTATAAACAAATGCAAACTTCTCCTCTAGTTTAGTATCTGTGGTAGACTGGTGTTCGCAATACATCGTCCCCTATAGTTTGTGAATGGATGCCAGTGGACGCAGTGGAGAATTAAAACATATAAAAGCAACACACCGGCTGTGTCCAAATTCAGGGTCTGCATCCTTCTTGGGCTGCTTCTGAAGGCCAATTACATCACAAAGCTGCGCAAACACTGTCCAAATTCGAAGGCTCCTTCAAATGCAGCCTTCTTTCCCCTCTTTTTGGAGGACGCACCGCTACTATCCTTCACAGCCTCCCATATCACAAGATCCTTTTTCCACTGCTGCTCAGTCCCAAAAAGAAGAGGGAAAATTGCACACTGGTGACATCAAGTGACGTGGAAATGACTTTTAAATGTAAGTATTGGGTTAATAATCAGTTTTTACTCATTTAAACATCCAACGGCAGATACATTTAACTTCAGGGGAATTGGAAAACCTTTATCGCTAACTTTCAGTTAAAATATATGAGGCTAGTAATTTATTAGCATTATGTTAAGTTCAACATTTTGATTGAATAAAGAACTAAGTTTAGGATTATGAATTAGGTGTCAGAAATCGTGATTTAAGGGTGAGGGCGGGAACATCTGTTGACGCAACCAGGAAATAATCCGAAGACTAGACTGTCCAATTTAACAACGGTTGACGCAGTTGCCTACGAAGGACTCGCCTTCAGAGACTGAGTCCTTCAAAGGACGCAGCCTCGGAATTTGGACCCACCGATTTTCTTTTGTGCTGATTTCGCACCTCTCATTTCTGTGCATCACATTTGCGGAAACCACAATCCAGGAGTAACCATTATGAGCTGCAGTATTTTTCAGTACCATTTAGGTGAGGGGATAAGAGGGAAGCAGATTCACTTATAAATTCAAAGATACCAATGTTTTAGTCACATGACGACAGGAAAGACCAACCCACACAAGAATCACACCAGATGCATCTCCAGTCCTGATTCACTCCATTGCATGTTGACTGCATACTCCAGACACCTGGAGTCACTAGACCAAAGAGTTCCCACACTTCCCACTCCAGGTATCCTCTCCTCATCATGTTGGGCTGTAAAACTGAAAACCTGTTGACTCCTGTTCTGTCTGGACCCCCGGAGCAGGGACGCAGTCAGCTGGCTGCTCTTTCTCTTTATATTGGCTATACAGCAAGCAGCGATTGCTTTAAAGTTGGTGCTCCATGATGCTCAGGATCCAGTCCGAGCTTTGAGCAGAGGTGTGCTGCATTTATAAAACCTCACTGTAGTCAAGCACAGACAGAAGAGTAAGAGCAACAACTTTCTTTTTGTCTGCAAAAGAAACTTTAAACTGGATCAGATTGTTACCTGCTCTTGGTGCAGATGTCTGTTTACAGAGAGAAAGGAATCCTCCTCAGATTAAGCACCATGGGAACCAGGATGTAACCTGGATTGTGTTCCTCCTGCTGTTGTTCTCCATGCAAACTGTTTTTGCTGCAGAACAGAAACATGAACACAGCTCAGAGTAAAACCTTTTAATGAAGCTCACACTGAAAGAGTGAACTCCTACATCTTACATCAACTCTCCCCACCTCTGGAGGAACCATACTTTGCCGTTCTACTTTAAAACTTTTAATTTGAAAGAGATTTTCTTGAATAAAGCTCTTTTATTGTGAGTATGATCTATCGATTTCTCTGTGCTGTGTTTGAGAGCAAGGCAGCAGGTGCAGGGATACTTTCGTCTTCTTCTTCTTCTGTGGTTCTCAGGCCACGTTTCTGACCGATGAGTCACCGCACAAAAACATTCCAACCCAGAGCATTGAGACAGAAAACACTCCCCCTCCATACATGCACACGACCAACAACACGTCTCCAGGAGTGTGTGAGTGTGTGTGTTTCTGAGGAATGTGTGAGAGCGGCATGCGACTCCTCGTTCCCACACTTCAGGGTCCATTCACCCTGCGGCGACCACCATTGATCCCCCCCACACACATACACACACATTATGCTCTGGCCTCAATGGGCCATCTGGACAGCTACCAGAGAGCCAACACACACCACACACACACACACACACACACACACACACACACACACACACACACACACCTGAAGAGTCAGTTGACATTCATCAGGGATCCCATCCAAATGACTGAGCAAGCTTCATGTCTGTTCATTTGTGGGGTGTGTGATGCAGATCTCACCCACCTGCTGCTGATGCTGATCTCGAGGGTATTTCTATATTTCAGAGTGTGTCCCTCCTGCACACCTGACGGTGCTGTGGATCAGATTGTGGATGAATTCAGAGGTCAATGAAATGTTTAAATCCTTGCTCAGATACCTGGAAAGAAGGAAGCTCTTTAACTATTAATTTTATCTTTCACCACTTTAGCTTTTGGTCCTCTCTGAAAAACATTCTCCAGCTCAGTCTGCTGAATCCACAGTAGACTATAACGCTATCTGCAGCTACTGCTGCTTCGTTTCCTCAATAAATGTTCACTGCAATGACAACTAAGAGATTTGATGAGTTAAAATTTCAGGACATTTTTCCTCCTCCCTGAACACTTGCAGCATGTTCTACAATTTGCAATCTTGTTCTCTTCTGAAACAGAAAAACATCCACACAAGTGATGCAGTTTAAATGTGCTGTCAGTTTGTTGTGGTTCTGTCTTCTTCTCTGTAATGACAGACTCTAAACTGCCACTCGCAGAGTCGGCATGTGATGGCTTCTTAATATGAAAATGAAATGAATGGAAGCTTGCATTGTTGTCACACTGATTACCATTATCATGCAAAAGAAGCTAATGTTAATGTATTGTTGTTTCTTAATATGATGAAGAAGCATCACATCGATGAACAACGTGGATTAAATGTAAGCACCTGTAAGCATTAGTATGTTCAAAAGAAGCCTTTGTTTTGGCCACATTGTTAACAGATATGATGCTAACAGACACTAATTTTTTAGCCACATTGTTTAACAGAAGCTGTTGTATTTTAAAAAAAAATATATTATGATAAAAGAGCTAATGTTTAGCAACTTTTTTTAACAATATGATGCTCTCATATGCTAATGATTTAGTCCCTGTGAGAATCATTAACATGCTAACAGAAGCTAATCTTGAGCCACATGGTTTATTAATATGATGAACAAGCATCACAGTGATAAATAACTTAAAAGTTAGCGCCTGTAAGCATCATCATGTTAAACAGAAGCCTTTGTTTTGGCCACTTTCTTAACCAATATGATGCTAACAGTAGCTGATGTTTTAGCAACATTTTTTGAACAATACGATGCTAACATATGCTAATGTTTGAGTCCTATTGTGACCCATTAACATGCTAATAGAAGCTTATGTTATAGCCACATTTTTAACCAATGTTTCCAACAAAAACTACTTTTTTCTACATTGTTAATTAATATGATGCTAACGTACACTAATATGTTAGCAACATTGTTTACCAATATGATGCAAATAGATGCTGCTGTTTTAGCCAATTTTTTTTACCAGTAAAAGTGAAAAGTCATTAATCTGAATCAAGTGGTTTCGACTAATTATAATCAAGCATCTTACACAGCTGTGGCTGAGAAAGTCAGACAAGTATTAGTTGCTCTGTTTTCATGTGAACTGCTGTTTTTGTTTTAGCATGCTTCAATATTAGCATTGGATGTTTATCAAAACTCAATTTCATCTGACCTCATCAATCCTTAGCTAATAAATTAAGAAAAAAAATGTCTCTGTTGTTTCCAGAAGTTGCTTATTGTCTCACAGCGTGAAGTTATGCCTGCAGAGGGATCTCAGGAGGTGGAAAGAGGACAATCAAAGCAGAGTGACACTATGATGACAGATATTTTCTTTTATATTACTACACGACACTGGATCTATTCATTTGGTTTTATTCTGTGCACAAAGACCGACTGGTGGCTTACCGCTGATATAAAGTCATCACTCTCACTGGTTACCTGCTGTGTTCACACATCAGCTCTCACAGATTTCTGCAGAAGTTTACAGAGGCTGGCAGGACGAAAGTTTCAGTTCATGCAGCTCAACTGAGGCAAAGTTTCAGGGAAATTTAAGGAGTTGTGGGCTTGAATGAAAAGAGCATATTTTATTTTTTGTATCCCTTTAAACAAATGGAAAGCTTTCCCGCCATGAGTCTCGTATCCCAGATGACCTGTTGGGGTCAGAGGTCAGAGGATGGGGTGGTGGCATTCAAAGGCCTTTGACTTGCAGGTTTCACCGGGTTAAACTTCAACTTCCAAACAGAAACATTTCATGAGATTCTGTGTGTGTGTGTGTGTGTGTGTCAGGGTGGGACTGTGAATACTTGCTTTTCTGTCTTGTTTTAACCCCCCCTGCCCACATACACACACAGAGAGACACATTCGCACACATTCTTTGTCCAAACAGCAACACACTCAATTTAGCATGAAGTTACTGAAACCCTCTTTGTCATTATCTGTGCTGCTCATTGGTTTGTAAGTGTGGGAACTTGCCACAGCACTGACACCCACACACTTCAGAGTGCTGCCCTCAGTTTGGACTGCAGTCAGTCCTCCACAGGTTTGCTCTGTCAGCCGCAAAAAATAAAAACCTTTAGCTTTCAACTTAAAACTTTAAATCCACTCACTGATAAAATATAAGCATGGCATAAATGTTTACCTTATCAAAATAAAATTGTGATCCATCTCACAAACTTTGCCATGTATTGTTACGAAAAAATAAAGCTGGTGGAAAGTATGATAGCTCCCTCTTACAGTAACTCAGTCTCAGTTTCACTGTAAGTAGGTTTTAGAATCATTGTCACTAGATCTCAGATTCACAGTCACCATGTCTGAGAATTACTGTAACTAGGTCTCAGGTTCACTGATATACAGTGCTGCTTGAAAGTTTGTGAACCCCAGAAATTTTTTGTAAAAAGCATTAAAATAAGATTATTAAATACACACCCAAATCCCAATTTGTAAATAAAAAAATTCAAATAATGGATGTGCACAGAAAGAGATATTTTCATTATTTAATTCAACAAAAGTGGATTATTTGACAACAACTGAGAATTTAATATGTGCAAAAGTATGTGAACCCTTGTAGTTAGTAGCCTGTGGCTCCTCCTTTTGTTGCTGTTACTTCAACCAAGCATCTTCTATACCCACTAACCAGTCTCTCACATCTGCTTATGGGTTTTTTTTGCCCACTCCTCCCTGCAGAACTCTGCCAGTTGAGAGTGGTTGGAGGGACACCTGGCATGTACCATCTTCTTAAGGTCTTGCCACAACATTTCAATCAGATTAAGGTCTGGACTTTGACTGGCCCAATCCAGAATACAGATCCTCTTCCTCTGAAGCCATTCCTTTGTAGTTTTGCTGGAATGCTTTGGGTCATTGTCTTGTTGCAGAATCCATTTCCGTTCCAGCTTCAACTCCCTGACTGATGGCAGGAGATTCTGGTCAAGAATTTCTTAACAGGCCTGAGAATTCATGGTTCCCTGGATAATGTGGAGTCGTCCAGGTCCAGAAGAAAAGCAGCCCCAGACCTTTACATTTCCACCCCCATGCTTCACTGTTGAGAGGAGGTTCTTCTCTTGAAATGCAGTGTTGGTTTATCTCCAAACATGGCGGTTTTGACTGTGACCAAATAATTCTACTTTGGACTCATCTGTCCAGAGGATGGACTTCCAGAAGGCCTCAGGTTTGTCCAAGTGCTCTCTGGCAAAGTTGAAGATGGAGATGGAGTGATGCCTGCGAGCTAGTTCAGGCAGACAACTCAAGCTACGCTGCTACTCACGTCACATGTCCCACTCGTCATAACCTTCTTCCAATCATGTTCTCTGCCTCTCAATTCTGCGGTCTATTTAAACTGGGGAAAATCTCCCATCTCTCCCTCTGCCTGTCAATGCCGCTGTTGCCCTGCATTTGTGTTGCTGCATGTTCTTTCGCCCCCACCGCCACCCCAGCATCCACCTGCAGGCTCCAAGGGGGTTGTGTTCTGTATGTTTTACTCATCACTCCTCAATGTTGCCATGTTAACGTTTCTGCAAGAAGTGACGAGATCTGAGCCTATATATAGAAATAGATTTGCTGTTGCAATAAACCATTTAAAACGTGAGTTGACTGACTGAAACATGGTAAGATTCATTTCAACCAAATCTTAGATTCACTGGATTCACTTTTCTAGGTCTCAGATTTACTTAAACCAGGTTTTAGGTTCACACTTCTCACAGCTCTGAGATTGACTGTAACTTGGTGTCAGATTCACTCATTCTGGGTCTCAGATTTCAGGTCTGTTAATCCTCTAAATATTTTTTAAAGGCTTTTGATAGTTTTCATTTAGTCACAGATGATTATTGTTTTACTTGTCTTTTTTTTCCTTAAAGATCTTTAAAATTTGTCTTACATTCTTACATTCTCTTCCCATCACATGGTAGCGTTTTGAAGAGACATAAGGTATTGTCTTAGAGTTAGTTTACTTGAAGTGTCTTGAAGTCCGGAGTAAAGTTTCCACAGTCACTGATGCAGTTGGTCCACTCTGTTTTCTGAAGTCCAGAATCAATATCAGGAGGTTTTAGAGCAACAAATGCTTCCTCCTGCTGATGAGCTTTATGGAGATGCTGGTTTCATTTCCCAGAGGGACTTGACTCCTTTTCACAGCGCCAAAAGTTTCAAAAGTTCCAAAAGCTGGTTAGACGACAATGATCATACTGTGCTTGATTGTCTTGAAAACTGTTTGGATCTGAACCCCTTAGGGAACCAATGGAATATTGTCACGCTGCACTGATTTATATTTTATATTTCAAATATATAATGGTTTATATTTCAAACCAAGTACTGAGTCCATATGAATGAACAGACTTTTCAGAGGGCAAACATTCCTGTACTAGGAGCTGAACCGCTGAGAACTTCAAAAAGGATTTTACAGGTGATTCTACTGAATCAAGAGAGCTGTCCCTCGAGGACAACAGCTGACGACTGGGATGTGTACACCCCAGTTTCATTCCAGCTCTCCCAGCAGCTCCCACACTTATTGCTGGTAAGTGCGTCCATATGGTAATAAGCAGCTTAACATTTCCATGTGAATGTAGCTGAAGTGCAGCTTCATTATGAGCCTGAAACTGCTGGATGTGTGACCGTTGAATCAGTGCTGATCTGTTTGCAGAGTTCAACAATGAATATGAGCGCTGAGAACGGTATCTGAAGCATGCAGCCTGCAGCACACTTGCTATTGTCTCCATCCATGATTCACAACAATGCATTCCTCTCTTTTCTCTGCAGAGCAGCAATGCCTCGGCCACAATGAGAGGACCTGGCCTGCTCCAACTTCAAACACCCTCCAGATATAATGATAATTTTATTCACATGTAAATGAGCATCACATGCATCTTCAATAAGTGTCAGTCAAACCATCTAAAAAACACACAAGAGAAGAAGGGTTCAGTTAAATATCAGAGATCTGATTATAAGAACATTCTTTTTATAAATTCAGATACTTCTGCCAACTTTCATCCAAGAGTAAGATCTAGTTCTGAGGATTAACAAACGTCATATCCATTTTTAGGGGCTTTTATCTGCTTTTTATCTCTTTTTCTACAACAGATGATTCTTTGTGTGTGAGCCTGCATGCTTTTAGAAATGTGACAAAAGTTATCTTGTTCCGTTTTTTGGAAAATCCATATATTTTGTTAAATAATGTGCACTGACAATGAAGGTATTCTATTTTATTCTAACATTTTCTGCTCTGTGTGAGATATTAACATGAACAGCTTGATGGTTTTGTAAATCACTGAAACGTTATCCAGTTGAAAATAGCAGAAAAACAAAATGGGAATGGGACATCAAAAAAGTAAGATTTGTAATGCAAAACAACTTGATTAATAATTAACAGGTTAGTCACATGACTAATACAAGAAGGACACTCCAGCATTCCTGATGGTCTTGGGGATCAGAGGACTCCGGGGCATGTGCCTTACACATCTGTGGAGGCTCCGCTAATACTGAACCATATCTACAGGTTTAGGAGCAACAGAGGCTACGAGCCAGACGAAGGCTTTTCAGGAAGACCTGACATGTCTCAGCATGGCTCTGTAGTAGAAGAGTCCAGGTAACAAACTGACCTGTCTGCAGTCATGAAATGAGAAAACTAGGACACAGGAAGATCTCAGCTGCTGATCAACTGAAATTATCTATCAGGACAGAATGGGACAACATCTGACTTTAAACTTCAGAAAGTGGTTTCCTGGTTCACAAACATTTACAGAGTGTTCTATTCTATTCTATTCTATTCTATTCTATTCTATTCTATTCTATTCTATTCTATTCTATTTGAACACTAGACCATGCTTCATCATCAGGACAGTCCTGTTACTATAAGCACTCTGCTGCCCTCTAGTGTCTGAGATGGTACACATGTTTAGTACACCAGAGAGCTGTTTTTTTTTTTTTTTTTTTTTTGTAACAGCATTAATGAAGTCCATCACATCCCAGTAAACAACTGACTTTATTTTTTACTCTTTTTGAGAAAAAAAGAAGAAATGTTTTTATGAGTTAGGATTTTTCTTCCAGAGACCTGAACTGAAAAGATGACGTATCAAAAAAAAAAAAAAAAAAAAAAAAAAAAAAAAAAACATGGTTATGACTTTGGTCTTCATCCTTTTCCTATTCTAAGGTGGAATAAAATAAGCAAATAGTGTTAGTCTTTCACATTTCAAGCATGTCGACCATTACTACCATGAAGGTCAACAGAACAAGTTCAGTGACCAAAGGTAAACAGTTCTGAGTTGCTCTGGATGGTTGGCAGCAGTCTGGGGTTTGTATGCTGAATTTGGCAGCTGAAATGAGCTGACATGTATCTCAGCAGGAACAGTCACCCTGTGGAGATGGAGGAGGAAGAGGAGGAGAAGGTCCATGTTTCTTCCAGAGAGTCATCCAGGGGGATCTGCCTCCAGGTGCTTCCCTCATACCTGCTGGCCGGGCTGGGAGTGGTTATGGCTGGTATGCTGCTGGACGAGGTTCAGGTGAGTGACATGCTGAGTGATGTTAAATGACTGCTGTGTGACAACAAGTAAAGTTGATGTGTAATCCAGGAGTGTCCATGGTAACCAGCATCAAAACCACAGAGATCTTTGTTGAATATTTTAAGTAATTTGAGGACTTTTGTGACTGATACAAGGAGGGTTTGTGACTCTCTAATACCACTCTGAGGTGAATGGACTGAGCTGTGAGCTACTGACAGAGAGTCTGACGGTCACAGTGACATATTGCATTAACTGACCTTGCTCTGTGGAAACAAACTGACAATTTGGCAATGCACATAAATTTTAAGGCCAGTAAAGGCTAACTACTGCACCCTCTACCCCCCCCCCCCCTCTCTCTCTCTCTCTCTCTCTCTCTCTCTCTCTCTCTCTCTCTCTCTCTCTCTCTCTCTCTCTCTCTCTCTCTCTTATTCAGAAGGTGTGTTTTCATAATTGTGGCTGCTCTGGCAAATTTCAAAGCAGGGAAATCTGTGTGGTCTAAGAATGCATTTGGCTTCCTAGTGTAAACTATTACTACCACTACTACTGCTAATGATTATGATAATAATGATGATAATAATAATAATAACAACAACAACAAAAATAATACATAACATAAAACATAAAAAAACATAAAAACGTAATGCCAGTTGTTCATATTAGTTAGGCTTAACTCTCTTGTACATAGTGGTGATGAATGCTATGGTTTCTATCTGCCTGTGTCAAGTTTTGTGTGTTTATTCTTCAAAGGACATGGGGAAAAAAGTTTTTCATTTTTCTTAGGGTTCATGCCCTAAGAAGAATATAAACACTTAAGGAAATCTCAACACAGGCTTTTATATTTCATGCATCACAGGATCTCTGCCCTGTTTCCACCAAGTGGTCCAGTATGGATCAGTACAGTTTGGTACAGGTCAGATCGGTTAAGCCTGATCCTGTTTGCCTTTTCAGAAAACAACCGTACCCTTCTTAGCAGGAGACGTGTAAACAGGATGCTGATTGCCATGTCTGCTACGTAAAAGGTTGATGGCATAGCATTATAACAACTCTTGAAGTTCAGACTTGGCAAGTTCATTCCAGAGTTCAGACTTCAGAGGTAAATAATGAACATTCAGTGACAGGCGTGATGGGAGGTGTCAGAGTATGAGACATTTCATTGGATGTCAATGATGATTTTTGAAGACAGAAAGATCACATATCATCTAAAAGGCATCAAAAGGGTCTAAACTACACATTGGAGGGATATATGAACCAATTTACTGTTGAGAAGGTCCATAAAAAGCTTCAGTTATAGACTCAACTCACAGGTCTCAGAGCAAACCTTATAAACCACATCTGGTTACCATCAGCATCTCAGACAACAAGATAGAGGATCAGCATCGGTCATGAGGAAAATCTAACCTCCTTTTTACCATCTTTACCAAGAGTGTCTCTGATAGTTTGGAGCTACAGTATTTACATTGAATCATTCAACAGAACGTTTGACCACCTTTGTTATCTGGGCTATTACAGATAAGCTAATGAAGCTAAGCTACAGTAGCTAATGTTAGTTTAACTAGAGCCCTTTGGACAACAGCTAACAATGATGGACGATCACCAAAGAACAAAAACTAGAACAAAACAGGCCAATGAGCTCCAACAAACAAAGAGACATGATGAACAAAGAAGCTAGGGGCTAACATTATGCTAACATTAGGCTAACATTAGGCTAACATTAGCTAACGTTAAAGAGAGAATTCCAAACTGTCTGTCAGACTGCAGTGGTTCTAGTGTTAAAGATAACTGTATATTTCTTTCCAGCAAAGTGACAACATTTTGCCTAAAATATGATGTTGACTTATTTTAGAACAGATGAAAACGTGCTTGTTAATTTTAGTCATGTTAGGTTGCTGTTGTGGTCTACTGCACAACTTTATCCAAAGAAGACACTTTTCTCGTGTAAGATGTGGTTTAAGGAGAGGGTAAAAAATACACTCCATCGCCCATCCTCTCAGGATAACTTGTGTTGGAGCTGCATGTTCACCATGAACTCCATGTGACCATTTTCAAGCTTAATATCACTGAAAAAAACTCATAAAACCAGATAAAAACTGACTCTCTGCCATTCATCTCAATGGATTTCTGTACAAAATACATTGATTTCCAAAAAGGTCAGAGGTCGACCTGATTAAAACACACCATTTGTCTTTAATGTTAAAAAAACATCATCTCTGTTACAAGTTACTTTACAGTTCCAGCTATTCTTTTTTTTTTTTTTTTTTAAAGACACGTTTTTAGTTTGAAAGGAGAAAGACTTGTTTCCATTCTTACTGAAAGCTGCCCCATTTTCAAAAACATTATCAACCAATTCTCTCATTACTCAATCTGAAGAGAAACACAACACTGACATTTTTCATCATCTGTAGCTTCAAACAATGGCACAACTTACACAGATACACAGAATTTCACTTGTGGCTAGGTTGCACGTACCTGGGGTCTATAGTTTTCAGCAAGTGGATAAACCCAGAATGTGGGTAGTATTTAGTGATCTGCAAACCCACCACTTCAGTGATAACTCGCCATCAGGCCCCTTTTTTATTATACATGTTGACTTGGGTAAATGATTCCACCACAGTAAGCAGCAGTAAGCGGGGCAAAAGGTGTGCCATAGCAAAAAAAAAAAAAAAAAAAAAAAAAAAACAACTTGATTTTTTTTTATTTTTTAAATTGTCCACAACAAAAACTTGAATTAATCAATATTGCCCAGGCCTGCTGCTTTTCTCCATCATCATATTCCAGGCACCAAAGCTAACACAGCCACAGAAACACATCACATCACCTCTATTGTTCCAAACCTGAATCACATCATGAAAACATTTCTCCCTGTGAGGAGTCGGGGATGAAGGGTGGACAGTTACGCTGGCAGTCTAAATCCTCACATTAGAGCTGCAGTGAATCATCGCTGACATTCAGAGGTGAAGTCTCTGAATGTCAGCGATGATCAAACTGTAGCTTCCTCGTGGACAGTTGCCAACGCACGCCACGTATAAAAGAAAGGAAACGACGAGTTCACCAGTGAGACAGAGATCCCTGTGTTTAACAGAGCCTGATTCTGCCTGTTTCCCTCAATGTCACTTTGCCAGAATACACATCAGGTATTTAAAGTAATTTCGTCTCTTTAATTCATGAGCATATGCATCTTTTTTTAACTTCACAACATATTTTACAGCCAGGAGTCAGAGGGGGGAGCTGCAGAGTGGTGCACCCATTTCAAGCCATGTCTCAAGGACACTTTTCAGCTGAGTCACTGGCTGTATGTATGTGTGTGTGTGTGTGTGTGTGTGTGTGTGTGTGTGTGTGTGTGTGTGTGTGTGTGTGTGTGTGTGTGTGTGTGTGTGTGTGTGTGTGTGGGTGACAAAGTGTTCTGTACTGTGTCACATGATGTAGTGAGAACAAAGGATTACACAAAGAACACAAACCAGAACAAACTGTCAGATCTGTTACATCTCTCTTTGTGTGACGCCTGTTTAACAGATCAGGTGTACTCAGAGGCTGTACTTGGTCATGTTGTGGGAAAAACTTTAGTAATATTGAGTAGAAAATGATGTAAGAATGACAAGGTAAGGAGAGGAAGAAGTAGCGAGCTCTGGTTGTTTCAAGTCCAGAGGAAGACAGTAAGAGAGACAGTGAGAGGCAGCCGGTGTGTTTCCCCTGATCAAGGATGAAAATCTGTCCTCTCCAGTCAGCAGCAGCACCACGTGTTGGTGACAGGTACGGCACCTGCTGCTGCCTCGAGTGCGTCACCCACTAATAGTGAGGACATCGAAGAACAGGGAAAGGAGGAGCTATCAAAGAGAGGGAGAGCAGAGCTGCAGTATCCTCTGATGTGCTCATAAAGGAAACAAGAGAGCAGGAGAGGAGGAAGTGAAGCAGAAGGAGTCCTGGGAGTCTGGTCACCTTGCTTTTACAAAGACACCTGCAGCTCTGTCCCATCCTCGCATACACACACACAGACACACACACACGGCGTCCTCTGTCTTATCCCTGCCTCCATCACAGAGCTCTGTCACGACTCATCTCCATCTGGAACCTGAGGGAAGCCCCGGCAGCGACGCGACAGCTGCCATTCCTCTTCAGAAGAGCCTCTGGCGTCACATCATCCAGCGTCCCTTCTTACAGCCTGCAGCCTGCACAGACATCCCAGGGTCCCCCTGATCAAGATGAGGAAGGGGCTCCAGAGTGGTCCCGCTCAGACAGGGCACCAGCAGCACAGAGGTGAGGAGAAAGAAAGGGAGGTATGGTGGGAAAAGGAGGAGAAGGAATGGCAGCACAGGAGGGCTGAAAAGAAGCTCCTGGCCTTCTGGATGTCCTTGTCCATCAGGACCTGGACTTTCTTCAGGCCCCGTGAGAGACCGGGCTTCCAGCGCTCTGCCTCGGCTGCCCGGCTGCTGAAGAGTGAGGCATGAAGGGAGCAAGTGTGTGAGTGTGTGTGTCTGTACTGAATGCATGTGTGTGTGGAGGTCTGTCATTCACATAGTGACAGAGGAGGCCTCACAGACCTGCTGTCAAGTGGACCTGTGTGTGTATGTGCGTGTGTGTGTGTGTGTGTGTGTGTGTGTGTGTGTGTGTGTGTGTGTGTGTGTGTGTGTGTGTCTCAATATGTGCGCTTGTGTTTGAAAGCAGCTTCCTCTGCCTAGTCCACCATTTGCAAGAGCACTTTGTGTTGCTGCCCCACTCATGCCAGCCTGACAGGTGAAGGGCAAAACAAACTTGTTGAACAGCTCTCCTCTCCTCCTCCTCTGTTGAATTTCTAACCTTAAACTGCTTTATGGGAAACTGTGAGCGTGAAAGAGCCCGGAGCGAGGAGAAAACAACCTGGGAAAAGTCAGAAAAAGAGGATTGTGTTCTCTGCGTGGATGATCTCATTCTCCTCAAACCCACTTGACCGTCCAACATCGAGCTCTGACGCAGATTTTGTGTTGAAGACTTCAAGTTCACGACCAACACCTTTCCAGACAGGAATGGGTTAACACAGACCAGTCATGGTGGTGACCCATCTGGCTCTGGAGCTGTGCTTCCAGAGGAATAAACTGAGGGGCTTCACGTGCAAGTTGACCCGCTCGGCTCACGGCGTCCTACCTGAGAGCTCATGGACCATCGCCAGGCAGGTGCTGCTCCCATACATGGTGTCTGGCCTGGGCATGGTGGCAGCTGGGATAGTCATGGATATTGTGCAAGTATGGAAAGAGAAGTGTGGCTGTGCATGAGAGATAACACTGTTTTTATATCAGTTTGTCATGATGCTGTTTGATCGTTGCATGAGGATCTCTGTCACCACACTTCATCTGTTCATCCAGGGAGTAAAAACAATGTTTGAGAAACGCAAAGAAAACAGTGTTTTTGAAATTAATCTTAAAGGCAATGTTTATGTTTTTCTTTGCATTAGAATAGAAGATAAGACGTGTTCCATTCCAAAACAGACCAATGACAGTTTATTCTGGTCTCACTAAGGTAGACACCAAAATCAGACCCTGAAAAACAGCAGGTGCACACTCCTCTACAGCTGACAAGACTCATAACTAACCGTTGAGGGCACACTGAAGTGAAGGCACAGCATTAGCTCTTTAACTCACTGTATAGAGGTATCAGCTGCTTTATTTACAATACCCTCTGTAAACACAAGCCGTCATATTTCAGTGATTACATACTTTAACCCTCTGATTCATGAACTGTCAAAGCCTGTGTGAAGATTTTTCCTCAAGTGTTTTAATTTCTCTTAGAACATGAAAAAAAGTTTCCAAATATTTGATTTTGTTGATAAAGTTACAGACATGTCCACTCCACTCCAGTGTAAGACATGCACCTGAGCAACCAACATAAAATGTTATGATCTTGAAGAGTCTGTGAGGACTCTCTGTTTGAAGTGGATCACAGCGACACTTTTTGGCTGGAATTGTGCGCACACTGTCATGATGACATGACTCTTAACAAGGCATGTGTTTGTTTTGGAAATGAATGGAGATCAGATCTTCTTTTTAACACTACTTTTCTTTGTTCAACACGACTTTGTATCAGATATGACATGACGAAGTAAGGTATTCAAAAGCAGTTACACAGCGCTGTTGTTTGAAACGTGACAACAAGCAAACTTTGTCAGTTTTTGCTGTAGTTTAGTAGCCGGATCTTTAATCCTCTAGATCCCATTCAACCAGCGCAATCAAAACAGAGGTGTAGGAGTTCACTTTGCTGAGAAATGAGACCACAGTGGGTAAAATTGCGACAGAAGCAAAGAAACTGCTTGGGATACTGAGGGTTCAGTTGTAATCGCAGCCCGGTGCTCTGAGACGTATCTCTAGGCTAACATGTAATGTTTGCAAATCCTTCTGTCCTGCTCATCTACCAATCAGAGCTAACATAACCTCACTCTTCATTTTATTGACAGACTCTCAAGTTTGATCAGATCACTGCAGAATAACTGCTGCATGTACAATAAAACAGAATCAGAAATACTTTATTGATCCCCAAGGGGAAACTGCTTTTTGGTTTACAGCTGTTCCCATTCAAAAGTGTTAAAATATAGAAAAAGTATGACGTGTCTAAAGTAATGAACATTACCACTTACAGCTTAGTCTGTTTAAGCCTTTAGCTCGTGCTCTAAATCTCTCCTGTTTCTCTTTCTTCTTCTCTTCTGTCCTTTTTCTGTCTGTCAGTTCAGCTCCAGTCTCCACCATCACTACTAAATTAATCACAGAAATCGTTTTCAGCAGAGAAAAACACAGATCTCTCTTCTTGCTACTAAACTTCATCAGCCTGTGTGGTGTTGTCATGGAGACTTCAGTATGCCATAAATCAATCCGGTCCTCTCTGACCCAATCAGGAAGCTGACAAATATCATTTAGAAATAACCTGTATTGGTGCTGATAATCTTATCATGAGTTGTTGTTTAGGATCACGTAAACATCTAGAAGTGAGACTTTTTCAAGATCACTAAGAAAGTCCTCACAGGAACGTTTTATGCTTTGCAATTTTTTTAACATTTTCACACATTTTAATCCTCTTATTTTATAGTTGATCATCTTTATAACCCTCTGATGCAGGTGTGTAACTTTTTTTTCCCACGGCAAAAACCACTATTGTGGCTATAGTTATTGACACAAGTTTTTTTTTTTTTTTTTTTTTTTTTTTTTTAAGTAAATCAAAAGAGCTTTTTTTTCCCCCCCAAAAAAAACAGAGAGCTGACATTCTAACATGTTCTGTTAGTTGTCCCTGTGGTGTTCAGCTGATGAAGTCTCTTTCTCTTAAAGTCAGTGGTCTCTGTGGTCAAACTGATCAGAGTGCGCGCTGCTGCTCCGCTCCTATGAGCTTCATTCAGTGGTCAGTTAGTGTAACTGAAACTCAATTTTCTCTGACTCCAAGACAACAGACAGACAGACACAATATGTATGTATATGAAATTCTTTACAGAATTACATAATAATAATAATAATAATAATAATAATAATAATAATAATAATAATAATAATAATAATAATAATAATTTATTGATTATTACACATTGATTTGAGTTTTTGCAGTGGCTGTTTAGGAGTTTTTTGTGACAAAAAGAGCTTTAAGAGGGATCTTAAAGACACAATCACAACCACAGCTGCAGTACGGCTGCTGGATATGTTGAAAACTCAGAGCAGGGATATGTCACTGCTGTATTCACAAAGCTTTCACCGGGTAAGAGTGGTTTTGACGAGGTTAAAGGACACAAAAAGGTCTTTAAAAAAAGCTCACTGTGTTGTTTTTCAGCACTGGGAGGTGTTCAAAGAGATCTCTGAGGTCTTTATCTTGGTGCCCGCCCTGGTGGGGCTGAAAGGCAATCTGGAGATGACATTGGCATCCAGGCTATCAACAGCAGTGAGTGGAAACACACTTCACAAAGAACAACACACACACACACACACACACACACACACACACACACACACACACACACACACACACACACACACACACACACACACACACACACTTTAAATGTGTCAAGGATTTTTTTTCAGCTTCATTTGTCAAAAACAGTCCTCCAATTGTATGAAATTAAATTCTAATTAAACTCTGAGGGATTATCACTCAGCCCTGAACACGTCGATCAAATCAGAAGATTTGTTGAAGTAATGTTCATTTAATCTGTACAGCAAGTGAGGCTTGGATTTGGACAGTGAGCTGTGATAACTTTAAAGCGGTTCCTCACAGACTGTAAAAATGTGACAACGTGAACCTGTTTCCATCCACAGGCCAACACGGGGCAGCTAGACGAGGCTCAGCAGCAGTGGAGGATGGTGATCTGTAATCTGGCTCTCATTCAGGTGGCACACACTGCTCCACTGCACACTCGCTTCCCTGTTAATGACACACTCCATCATTCTGACCTGCCCCTGCTAAATTCAGGACAAATCTGTTTCGCTTAGGAACATTTACTGCTTCACTAAAGTCATTCTGACATTCACAGCACTTATTAATAAAACAATTAAACTCTCTTCCTGTTCAAAACAAGAAAAAGAAATCAGGATGATGATCAAAGTGTTCACGATCGTCTACGAGTTCAGCAGAGCTGGCAGTCAAACACAGCTTTTCCAAACATCCTGGTTTTATTTTGGATGTTTTCTTTGTTTTACTTTGAAAACAGAAACCAAATGATTTCTTAAAATCCAAAACCCACCAGGGTCAGGATCATCAGCCCCCCTGATGCTAACATTCAGCTCTGAGTCCTTTTTGCAGTCGTTTGTTGGAGTTTGTAACACGTCTCTGACTCGTCTCCTGAGGAATCCCAGACCGTTCTTCTTTGGCAAATCCTTCAAGCTCCTCCAGATCTGATGCTCTCCTGGCATAGACCCTGGTCTTCAGTTCAGCCCCCCTTACAGGTTTTCAATGGGATTCAAGTCAGGGCTTTGTGCAGGCCAGTCAGTAAGGTTCACTTTGGTTTTCTGGAACTGGTTCTTCACCAGGAAACACAAATGATTAGGCTCAATGTCATGTTGGGAGACAAAGCCATGACCCAGACCCAGACCCAGACCCAGACCCAGTTCTGCTGCCGACTGGTTGAAGTTTTCTTTACAGATCTCCATGTCTCCTTCTTTCTTCAGGATTCAACCTTGAGGAGATTCCCAGTTCCATACTGGACTCTGAAGCCTCCTTACAGCCTGATACTCCCACCACTGTGTTTAACTGCTGAAGTGGACTTTTTCTTGTCCTTCATCCTCCACAGCAGTCCATTTCTGGGACAGCAGGGCTCTGGTGGTCTTCTTTGACTCTTTGATGGTTCCTGACTGGTCTAAATCCTGAACTGGTGTAGTTTAGTGGTTGTTCTGGACTCTTTAGAGGTTCACGTCTCTCTCTAGTTTTCTTTCCAGAGTCCAGTTTGAAGTCTTGGTCTTCCTCCCTCTGTCAGACTTGTTCTGGACTCTCTCTGTCTCTGTCTCTGTCTCTGTCTGTCTGTCTGTCTGTCTGTCTGTCTGTCTGTCTGTCTGTCTGTCTGTCTGTCTCTCTCTCTCTCTCTCTCTCTCTCTCTCTCTCTCTCTCTTTGAATCTCTTGATGATTCTTCTCTCTCCTCTTCTTGACTCTTGGAATCAACGCTGTGATAACTTTGTTTATCCTTCTCCTGCTTTGTGAGCATCAACAGATCTTTTTAAAGTCCAGTCTAAACTGATTTCTTTAGTTTTTGATGTTCATGATGCTTTCAGCTCCAGTGAAGCTCAAAGTCTGAGCTGAGCTTTTTATCCTGTGTGTAAAGTTGAGGACAGCCCTCAGTTTGAACTGGACTGATTGATTGATTGATTAATTGATCAGTTTATCAGCAGGTGGAACATTTTTGAAGAAAACTTCAAACTTCATGGTGGGGGGCTGATGGTTCTGACCTCAACTGTATGTGGGCTATCTGGTTTTTTTTTCTTAGTTGTTCAAACAGATAAATAAAACGTGACTCTACAGTATCTGGCTGTCTTTTAATATGATCCCAGGCTGCAGGTTTAGTAACATCATGTCTGATCTGTAGGTATCCAAAATGGTCACTAGGGGGCAATCCAAAACTTCTCTTGAAGTTGTGGAAATGATTGAAGTATATTAGCATTAAATAGCTGATTGGGTATATTAAGTCCATTTCAGCCCATCCTCTACAAGTATTATCACTCATAGATGGGAAGAAACTCAACATTTCTTAGATTTGGTCATCACCCATGACCAAAACCACTGCCCCTGTCAGTTCTTCTGAACTGAATTCCAGACTTTCAGTGTGTGTTTGATCCAAATATTACCTTTTTTCTCAGATTGTTCACTAAGAAATGGGAATCTTGTTCAATAGAAACCAATCTATACCTTTGATCATCTATGCTTTAAGGTTGGGTTACTTAAACCTCCTTTCTCTTTCAGAGACAGCTTTTCATAAGTCTTGTTGGTATTTTCTGAGCTGCCACAGAGGGAAGTGCTCTCTGTTAATCTGATGTGACTGCAGTCAAGAAGGTCAAAGAACCTCAATTATTTTCTTGTCCTCCTGCCAAAAAAGTGTGATTATATTTTAACACTTAAATACTCCAGAGATGAAGTTTGGCTGTAAATCATGTTTGATGACTCAAAAAAATGAAATGAAGGAGAAAGACTGTGGCCTTAAGAGTTCACACGACCTCTTTTTTTCCCCTCTTGCATCTCCTGTTTCCTCCCACAGTCCAAAAAGCGTGAAATGATAACCCATGCAGGGTAATTAGCACCTCTGTACTACAGAGTGAGTGTGAATGGCTGTCAGCCCTGTGATGTGCTGGTGGCCTGCCCAGAATGTACAAACCTCTTGCCAAATGGGGAGCTGAGAATTGTTTTTTCAATAACATTAATTTATTAGACAAAAAGAATTCTGGTAAATGCAGTTCCATCAAATGTAACCTGGATAACAGATTAATTTAAAGCTACAAGCAGTGATAAATGGGCCTTTGAATCCATGTGCCCATCTGGGCATGTTACAGTCTCTGCAAGTGAGGCAAGATCATCTTTTGCATGTATCCATATATGTCAAAGAGGTAAGGTCCCTACAGCAAGCACACATGGGTCATTTTAACCACAGAGTATACTGCAGTGCTACTTTTGACCACTAGGCTTGGCTGTGACTTCAGTGATATAATCTGCAGGAATGTTGATGAAAGATTGCTGAAGGAAAAAGATGAGTTCAGAGTGGAACTGTGATTATATGTATTAAACCTGGTACAGATTGGACAATTAATGGAAAAGATAGTATGATGCATTTCCAAAGGGTGGTGCGAGGGCAGTAGCAGAGCTTATAGATGTGTTGAGGGGTGGCTTGATGATGTATACACGTGAAGCAGATTTGGACCTGTGTAATTTAGCTTTTATTGGTCTAATTTAATTTACTATAATTTACTGGTTCATGGCGTGACATCAGAGTTTGACGGGGTGCCACAGACACACCCTTTAATAGTTGGATACAACCTGAACAATAATGCTTAATAAAGGTGTAAAGAAGTATTGTGAACACAGAAAATAATATGGAAAAAATGGAGAAGATATTCATCACTGAGTAAAACAAATGACTATCTGTCGGCAGGAGGGGGCTCTGATGTGTAAAAAACAGCATATAGATGCCTTCACGCTGTGGTACTGAAGATGTGTGTTAGTTTTGGTCAAGAGCCAACATTCTACATGACAGTTATTACGGTCTGCATGTTGCTGAAAAAAATTTGTCAAATTTGGCCGTCATTTGAAGCCACGCCCATTGAGTTACAGGAAATCCCTCAAAATTTTCCTCAAGAAAATGTCTAGTATACACAAAATAAATGAGAAGGTGACCAGAAAAAATGTAGGACAAGTTCATTTAAATATGTACCCTTTGACTCGTCAAAATCTGACATTTAACTCAAATTTCCAAACTCTCTGTTCAGATTTCATCGTGTCAATGATAGTTTTTCTTTTTTACTTGATATCATAGTTATGCATACCCACAAAAAAAAAAAAAAAAAAAAAACAATCATGCATATAGGAGAAAGTAGGTGTAGGGGCTGAGTTTTAAATCACTAGGGGGCGCTAGGCATCAGAAATCAGCTCGACTGCACCAGATTAATACATTTTTTGCCACCACTGAACTTTTGTAAATTCACATTCTTAATTCTTACATTTGCCATGATGTTTACTTTTTAGTTTTGTATATATATATATATATATATATACTTTTCTTTCACCTGGAGTCTGTGTTTATCTGGTATGGACAGATGGATAACAGAGTTTTTTTTTTTTTTTTTTAAAGGATCGATAAAGAAATCAATTCTCTGCTTTGTTTTCCCTCATCAGCTCCAGGCTACAGTCGTGGGCTTCCTGGCAGCTGTTGCAGCAGTGGGTCTGGGGGTTCTGACCCGGGGTAGACTCAATTTCATCCAGGCTGCCATCCTGTGTGCCAGCAGCATCACCACTGCCTTTATCACCGCGCTGACTCTGGGTAAAACAAAGACAAGAACTGCTGCAGAGAAATAACTTCTTGATGCACCAGTCTTCTTGTGTTGTTAATTTTCTGTGTCAAGTCCTCATCTGGTGTTTCTTTTTTTTTTTTTTTTTTTTTAAGGTCTGGTGATGGTGGCAGTGATTATTGGATCCAGGAAGGTGGGCATCAATCCAGATAATGTGGCTACCCCCATCGCTGCCAGCCTGGGAGACCTCACCACTCTGTCTTTGCTCGCTGGGATCAGCAGCCTCTTTTTCATCTTCAGAGGTCAGAGGTCACACATTACACAATCATTTCCAGTTTTTGCTTGTTGTTTCTGTGACTCTGTGTTTTGATCAACCCAAACAAAGGCTGAGGATGAACAAAACTTTATTTCCAGTGTGGGGAATTTAGGGATGTTTTTGCCAGAAGGGGGCAACATAGACAACAAGACAGAGGACTTCTTTGTGTCATTTATGACACCTTTCATGAACAGAGTTTCCTGTTACCCACCCACTGTTGACCCCATTCTCCAACTATGAGCAAATTAGCTTGCTTTCTTTTTCCTGTTTCTGTCACACATAAGATTTTAACTAATGGATTTTTTTCTGTGTTGTTCTCCAGACTTGTGGTACTTGCCTCCTGCCGTGTGTGGCTTCTTCTTGTTCCTTATCCCGTTATGGTTCACAATTGCTCGTCGTTCCCCACCAGTCATAGAGGTCCTAAAGTCAGGCTGGACACCAGTCATATTGGCCATGTCCATCAGCAGGTGAGCTGCAGGACTCTCCCTTTCAGAGGACTGACCATCAGACTTCTGTGAGTTTTTGTTGACAAGAGGAGAAATGATGAAAATGTTTGTGGGTGGTCTGTCAGACGTTCAAAACACAACAGTATATTATCAAACTATGAATCAGTCTGATTAGTAATCTGAAAATATCAAAGCATTAATATTCTGATAGATTTGGATCAGTTCTCTGTCTGGACCTGGTTTTCTGGATCCTTTATTATGACCCAGGTCTCAGACTCAGCTCTCTGTGAGCTCTTTTTGGTTTATTGACACAGTTTGTGTCTTTACATTTCACAGTCCAGTCAGAGTCAGTGGATAGTACAGTCATAAGCATGAAGTGACTGTGTTTAAACTCCTCTCTGGGGTACACGCTGGATTAATACACTAAATGTCTGTCCATTGAATGTCTGTCCAAATAACTGTTAAAAGTCTAATACTTTACTTTTTGTTTTTGTTTTTAAAAATTAAACTTAAACCTTTTTTAGTTTTCATTTACTAAAACTGGACTAAAAGTAATAAGGATTTTCATCCAAAAGACTAAGACTAAGACTAAGATTTAAAAATCCAGGAGGAGACTTAAAGAGGGAGTATTCTGCTTTTTTCTAGGGTTTATTCTGTCCATCTGGTATGCCTGTAATAGCTTTACATGATTTAAAGCTGAAAAAAAATCCCTATTTTTCTCACAGTTGTGTTTTAGCTGCTGTCTCTTTAAGGCTCCCCGCTCTACAAGCCCCATTCCCTATGATTGGCCAGCCCTCTAGAGTCCTGTTGGGAGCCAAGTTATGGGCAGAACTTAGTGTTTGAGGCCCACCCCATAAAAATGTTATGAACCAGGAACTCCTTATGCTGAGACCTCTTGTGAAGATCCTATGAAGGGTTCAAGCTACTTAAAAAAAGAAGAAAAAAAACACAATTTTAAACAGTTTACAGACAGATTCATGGATTTCTACAACACATGACTATGTAGACACTTGAAAACTTGCACACATTTTGTTCATTTTCCAGCATGGTTATTTTATATCCATTTTTAAAATATGGGAAAGTGTAATACTCTTGCTTTAAACTGTCATAAAACAAACTCAAATTAAAACTGATGCTTCTTTATGAGTTATAAACACAAACCAGATTATCAGTATAGTTATAAACATCACCTTTAACAGCCGCCCATAGCAGCAGCCATTAAATTTGACACAGTTAATATGCTATATGAGTGAGTTTTATACCACTCCACCAACAGGAGTCAAAAAACAACACAGGCCTGAAGACCTCATGTACGTACTCCATGTTGATTTCTCCTCAGCGTCGGTGGCCTGATTCTGGATAAGACAGTGAGCAACCCAGACTTTGAAGGCATGGCGGTGTTGACTCCAGTCATCAATGGTGAGTGGAAGAAATAGTCCTGGCAAAATGTTAAGAGGTAAAACCAATCTTCACTGAACTTTTCAAAACTTAAACACTAAAGACGAAATCTGATGCAGTAAGACTTTATTACAAATACATCAGTACACCCGTGTCTGGAGAAGACTGGATAACTGGATCAGGGATTCAGCTTTTATTCCATCCACCGCTGAGCACCTCCTGTTTGTCCTGCTTTTTAAAAATCAATCTCAGCTTAAACAATGGTGTCATATCAAAACTTTCCAGCCCATTAAAGTTAGTTCAGGATTACCTCATCCATGCTTACGTCATCCTGTCTGACTTCACCCCATGCAAATTTCCACAGCTGACAACATGAACTCAGAGTCCGACTCTTACACTCTCGTAGTGATAATCTGACACTGGAGGCTGCACTCTGACACCATATGTTTCATTTTTACTATATAATGTTTATTTATAAATTTATATAATGTTAATGTTTCATAAATGTTCATTTATTTCAAAAACAGCAGCCAGATTTTTTTTTCATGCACCCAGACACATTTTGCAAACAGCTGCAGGAGTGACTTCACTGTTTTTCCCTCAGGGTTTCATGTCTGCATGGTCTCTGCCATTGTTGGCCTATTTAGTATTTAAGAATGCTAAATTAAAGCAAACAACCTGAGATGTTATTGTATTAACACTATGATGGAGGTAGAGATATGAACAGGTAGACTTTCATGCTTTTGTCAATAGTTACAGCTTCTTTGAGTACAAACCAAATGGATAAACTTATGCACTGGATGTTATACATTTTTCAACCAGAATATTTTTATGTTCATCAGAACTAAAAAGCATTTAAAAGAAACACTTGGCACACCTTTTCTTAATAGTACACTACAGTATTGCAGGATGAGCCCCTGACAAATACTGACATAGTTCCCTAAAGGAGCAGCAGAGCTGGGATGTAGGGTGATGGTGTCTCTGCAGTCCTTATCTCTGAAGAGCGTCATCTGACTCGCTTCATTATGATCATTAAAGAAAGCCTCGTGGGAACTGATGTCATGTCGAAACAGTCTGAGCATGAAAGGCCTGCAGCTTATTCCATCATTTATGAGGCCTTTATTTTTCAGCTATTAATCAATCATGAGGTATTAAAGTGGCTCTGAAGTCGAACAGCCCCCTCCCAGGCAACCCAAAGAGGTATTCAGAGCCTGATCTTGACTGGCTGAAGTTTGTTGCCCACAAAGCAGCATACTAAGTAGAGAGAGAGAGAGAGTAATAACAATGGTCTTTACATGGACCACAGGCCTGTTCAGAATGCCAACTATGCAGTCACTGGCTCCTGATCGCAGCATCTCGTCTCGCTGCTGCCAAAGAATCCTGCGTCTATTGAAGTCATCGTACAGGAAGTGCATTTGCATATCAACTGAACCGCTCTTACCCAGTTCATCAGGATCTGGTGGAGGGGAAAAAAAGACTTTTGTAGTTATAGAGGAAGAATATCAGCCAGCAAAGGATCTAAAGTTGTGGTTCTCCTTAAACAGAACAAGTCAGTGTTATATTATTGTTCTGAATGAATGATACTAAAGAACAATTTAGCCTGTAGCTGTCAGATAAATTAAATGGAACCTCTCTGAAATGCTGTTAAGTAGAAATCTAAAGCAGAATCAAATTGAAATACCTGAGTGTAGAACAAGAAGCTAAAATTCATACTGACACATGGACAAAACTGTTGTTACCCTTCAGGTAAAGAGTGAAGAACCCACAATGGTCCCTGAAAAAACATGACACTGACTGAAGTAATAATAGATTAGAAAGTAAAGAAACTGACATTTTTTGTTTGTTTGTTTGTTTGTTTGTTTGTTTGTTTGTTTGTTTCTGTTTTTGTTTTTGTTTTTGTTTTGTTTTTGTTTTTGTTTTTTAATGGATTTCCATTCAACAGAATAATTTAAAAAAAAAAAACCTAGTGAAACTTGCCTGGACAAAAATGAAAGTTCCCTTAATTGAATGTTTTGTTGCCCAACCTTTTGAGACAATCACTGCCATCAAATGGTTTCTGTCACTCTCAGTGAGACTCTGCACCTGTCCACAGGTATTCTGACTCATCCCTCATGAGCAAACTGCTCCAGCTCTTCTAGGTTTGAAGGGTGTCCTCTCCAGACTGCATGCTTCTGCTCCATCCACAGATTTTCAGTAAGATTTAGATCAGGGCTCATAGAAGACCTCTTTGGAGTGGTCCAGTGTTTGGTTCTGTATCACTCCTGGGTGGTCTTTAGTTGTGTTTTGTTTCATATCATCCTGTTAGAGGATTCATGACCTGTGACTGAGACCAAGCTCTCTGACACTGATCTGTGCATTTTGCTCCAGAATGACTCGATAGTCTGAGATTTTATTAGAACCTGATGCGCTCATGTTGCACAAACTTCCCACCAGTACCTCTGTTCCTCTCACCGTTGTCTGTCTCTCTGGTAAAAACTCACTGCTGCCCCTAGAGGCCCGGAGCGCTTCTGTTGTGTGAGCTAATATGCAGCGTTTTCTTCTTGCAGTTGTTTTTGTTTTTCCGTCACGTTTCTGTATTTGCAGTGTTCTCTGCTGGTATTTCTGTTCTTATATGCAGTGTGTTTTTGTATATAAAGCATGTTTGCACCTGTAGGCCACCGTACATGTTAACCTTTAACTTCTGAATAATGTATGAATCTGTAGTCACAGGGACATCAAGCTGCTTGGAAACGATCTTAAAGCCTTTACCTTTAACATGCAAGACATCTACTTTGAGGTTTTAAACAGGCCAACTGACTGATCACAGGTTTGAAGACACCTATGAGGCTCATTACAGGACACACCTGAGTTTAACATGTCTCTGTGGTCAAATTATTTTCTCTCTTTTTTGAGCGGGACCATTGTTTTTGTTTTTAAAATGATTATTTTGAACAAAGATTAAAAAATGTCTTATTTTCATGAGTCAATTTTCAGATTTTATTTATTTATTTATTATTACTTCTGTCAGTTTAAAGTTCTTTCAGTGAACATTGAGGGTTTTTCACTCTTTAACTGAAGGAAACAAATAGTTCATCCACTTTTGTGAGTATACAGTGGTGTAACTGCTTCCACTGCTGACGGTGGGTCTGAATGTTCTGCGGTTAGAATGACCCTGACACCACAGTGTGAGTTTAACAACGACAGGTATGAAGACACATCTGTAGAGAAAAGTACAGCTTATTTTGTTTCTTTGGATGTCTGCTCTGTCAGTTCCAGATCAAAAACTAGAAACTATCAATCAGCACATTTTTAATCAAAGAACTGATCCCTGCAGCATTTCTTCCCTCATCCCTGCAGGTGTTGGGGGGAATCTTGTCGCCATCCAGGCCAGCAGGATGTCCACCTACCTGCACTACTGGAGCGTTCCTGGAAGTCTCCCAGTGAAAGCAGGCGACAGCTGCTCTGGACCCTGTGCCACCTTCTGTTCTTCAGGTCAGACTAAAAATAAAAATAAGTCTCTGCTTGTACTTTTTTGTCTGTCGCGATGAAGCTTTTGTTTAGGTGCTGTGGTACTTTGACTGTTTAGAGTTATTTTCCTGCTGTGGCTCAAAGAAAAAAAAACAACCCTCTCTGGAGCAGTTAAGGCTGCTGGCAGCGTGTCAGTGTTGTCAGTTTGTGGTGACCAGTACACAGTTGTGTTTATTATAGACATCGAAATGAATACTTACAGCCTCTGTGAGATTTATGTTGAGTCTGCACTCACTGACAGCTTTCCACAGCTCCTGTTGATGTGTCTCAGTTGACAACGGGACAGGGGGATGGTACGGTGTACAAAACTCTGACTGGAGCTGAACTCATGACTCAAAACAACCTAAATGTAAAACAAGTGATAGAGATCTATAATATGTTGTGTAATGTCAAGTAGAAAGCTTTCATAGAGTCAGTAATGTTCCAGGAAAACCAACTGCTCATGACTGAAGCTAACTACTTTCAGAGCAGAAACCTGAGAAACTTTATAAATGCATATCCCAAAGTAGAAACTATCACAATGTTTATTGTGTGGACAGTGAGGGAATTCAAAAGTTTACTAATCCAATGTTTCTCTAGATGTGAACTCCAAATCAGCCCGAGTCCTGGTCTCCCTTGTAGTCCCAGGTCACCTCCTCTTCCTGTACTTCATCCACCTCCTACAGGGAGGCCACACAGCGATGACCCCCACCTTCATCATCTGCTACATGTCTGCAGCTCTGCTTCAGGTCAGGTCAACCAAAAAGTACACAGCTCTGGAAAAAATGAAGAGACCGCTGCAAAATGTTCAGTTTCTCTGTTGTTACTGGATGTGAGCAACCTGATGGTTTGCATTTGAGTGAAATTGACGTCTGTTTTAATGCATTGACTATAACTACATTTCTCCTAAATTCCAAATCAAAACATTGTTATCCTGAGAATTTATTTGCAATCCATTAGTTTGAAAACAACAAATAGTTAAAATATCAAAAAATACTGCAGTATTCAAGTAGTATTCAAATAATGCAAATAAAAATAGTTTGTGTTCATTTTCCAACAATAAAATAATAATGGGAGTTCAGAAATGAATATTTAGTGAATATTCCCAGACCAAAACTTCAGGCAGCTCAGCTTCATTTGGTGGCCTGTGACCATCCATCTTCCTCTTAATCACATGCCAGAAGTTTTCTATGGGGTCCAGGTCTGGAGACTGGGCTGGGTTTTGATGTGGTGGTTCTTCATCCACACCTTGATGAACAGAGCTGGGGGACATTGTCGGAGCTGAAGGAAGCAGGTCTTCTTCCAGGATGACCTCGTTCATGGTTTGATTCATGCATGAAGGTGAATCTGCCTGAGTCCAGCTTTGCTGAAGCACCTCCAGATCATCACTGATCCTCCACCAAATGTCACAGAGGGTGTGAGACTCTCCAGGTCTCTGTTGAACCATTAGACGACCAGGTGTTGGAAAAAGTGAAAAACTGGACTCATCAGAGAAGATAACCTTACTCCAGTCCTCTGTGGTCCAGTCCTCTGTGGTCCAGTCCTCGTGGTCTTTGTCAGACCTCAGTCTGGCTCTTCTTTGCTCTTCATTGATGGAGGACTTGTTTCTATCTTTACAGGACTTGGGCCCAGCCTTTAGGGGCCTGTTTTTGTGCACTTCACCCCAGCTGAGATTAGCCGTTCTTTGTGGAGGTCACATGATGTCATCTTATGGTTGCTAAGTGACCTTCGGATGAGTTGGTGGTCTTCCCGCTCAGTGGATGGTTGGTTTTGCCCTCTGCTGGTCTGTAGCTTTGTTGTCCCAAATGTCTGCTGCTTGATCTTTTTCTTACGACCCACCGTTTTAGAAATCTAAAGGATGGAAGCAACCTGACACTCACTGTAATCCTCTGTCAGTAAAGCCTGAATAAACTGTTCTTTTTTTGTCTCTAAACTTTTCTTTCAACTTTTTTTCAATATTCAACAGTTATTTTTCAACTCCTTAATTTTTGAGGTACTTCTGTATTTGTCGTCCAGTTGGTCCTATTGTTAGAGTACTGTGCTGACCACAGCAGTGGTTTTTATACTTTTCCACATTAAATAAGGTTTGGTTCAGGTGATCAGTGCCTTATTAGGCAGAATGAGGTGTGTAATAAATGAGGAGTTGCTGATTTAGGAAAGATTTGCTGTGATGTCTTAATTTTTTTCCAGAGCTGGATATATTGTACAGTATAAATGTTCTGGTCTGTGTTTCATCACAACCTCAGAGACTCATTTCAAACCATTATCACCATCCAGGTGGTGATTTTGCTCCATGTGGCCAGCCTGATGGTGCGATGGCTGTGGAGAAGGGGACAGGATCCAGACAACTTCTCCATCCCCTACCTCACCGCTCTGGGTGATCTGCTGGGGACGGGCCTGCTGGCTTTGAGCTTCAGACTGATCCTGATGGTCAGTTCTGCTGGGACTGGACTTTGACACCAACCAAAAGCTCTGGACCTCCTGAGTGCACTGTTCACTTTATACACACTGCGGAGAACATCGAGTATATGCAGGAGGGAACAAGGGGTGAGCACGACGTTTTGTTTTTGCCTCAACGCTGAAACCAGGCCGGTGCAGAAACATATCACCTGAAGATTTCTATCAGAACGAGTGACAACACAAAGAAGGCTTTAGTTTCAGAGTCTGAGCAATGAAAGCACTGATATGATAGGTTTTCTCAGTATCACCTTTTACCAGTTTTACTTACTAAAAATAAGTCCATCCGTGCATACCAACAAGAAAAATAAATAATAATTTTCATTCTTCTTATTTTGCCCACTTCAAGTCATCCTCAATTTTTCACTGAAAATCTTCCACAACTTCTTTATTTTATTTTTTTAAAGCCAGAGAATTTGAATCCAGTAAATAAATAATACAATAAAAAAATCTGTTTTCTTTATTTATCAATATCTTAAATTCAGAAGGTATGTGATACACGGAATTAATCCTCCGACTTTACAAAGCAAACGGTCAGTGAACCAGAATGATGTGAACCAAAACATGAGCATCCTCACAGGACACGAGGCGTACAGCTAGAAGTTGAGAAAATAAAGTTCATATCAAACCAGTTTGGTTTTACTTTCATTCCTGTCATTCTTCAGAAGAATCACAGACGGGAGTAACTGAAGGATTGAGGTTTTCATTTTGTGCTTACATAGATACAGTTGACATACCCAAAACTGAACACATGCCAGTAAATATTAGAACACAGAAAACTTGTTTTCAAGAATCAAAATATCATATATTTCACTCTAGATATAACTTATGTGCTTAATGGGATGGTTTTCTCTCCCAAAAATACCCCTTTACTCTGAGAATTTAGCTTTAAGGGGGGACAAAGATGGACACGTGGCCAAGACTACACTCTAAAAAACAAAACAAAAAAAACTGTAGGTCCAGCTTAATAATATTGTGTCACTTGGTAACACAAATGATTCAAGTTTGTTTTTTTTTTTCTTTTTTAAAAATAACTGTTTTATGCCGGATTAACAAAATTGGTTTAAGTCACCTGTGCTTAGTAATTTGATTCATTTCAAATAATCATCTAATATAAATCCTACTCAAAAATTAGACAAGCTAAACTAAATTTTCCATAATTTTCAATTAAATAGTGTAGCCAAACTTCAAAAAACGGCTCCTCTGCATTTTAAGAAAATGGTTTTAGCAAAGTTACTTTTGCTGTGAAGGGAACACAGTGGATGTGAGACTCTGCTGTGCATTAGGATGTTGTACGGGGGGCACAGGCTGTCTGTGCTCCACAGACAAAATTACTTCGCTCAAACCACTTTCTTGAAATGTAAAGAAGACGTTTTATGAAGTTTGGTTACAGGGAACATTTAATTATAAGTATAGAAATTTTAGGTCAGCTTGTCTATATTTTGAGTTAGATTTACACAAGCTGATGATCTGAAATGAATTAAATTACTCACATATAAATTAACCCAATTATATCAGACCAACTTAAAAGTTATTTGCAAGAACTTGAACTTTTTGTTTTTTTACCAATTTAAACAACATTATTAAGTTGGACCAACTTTTTCTATGTGTAAGAGGAATAGGTTGAGGAAGGTGTGACTTCAGTCTCTATGTTTGCCAGCTCACTGTTGTCAGTAGTCGTACAGTAGTTGTACACTGTTTCTGACAGTGATCTGATCTAAAAAAAAAAAGAAAAAAAAAAAGCATCCATCCAAAATGTACACAATGCTCTATAAGCACTGTATCGTATAGTGTTGACACCTGTACACCTGCTGTCAGCTCTTAAGTGTTAGGCGGCAGATGATTGTATCAAGGCAACAATACTAACATAGGAATTTAGAGTAAATGTTCACATGTATAATTCCTATGCTGCAGTTTGCAAATGAATGTAAGATTTTATTCATTTCCACTTTGACTGTGAATTATCTTCAGTTCTGTTTCTTTCATGTCGGAACATTTCGCAGCGCTGCGCCGCTAATATAAACTCCTGTACCCAAGTGTCTCCACATCTGTATGTTAGTCTGTGTTTCAAGTTTTGACAGATACAGATATTACTTCGTGCTATTTTTGTGATCAGATAGTTTATAACAGGTCTCTCTGTATGAGGCCCTTCCTGTTGTTTGATATGCACTTTTAGACTGACACTTGTCTTTATTATCCATCAGTAAATAGCACCTAAAGATGGTAATTATCCTACCCGCACAAGGACAAAAAGGCTTGGTAGGGCTTTGTCAAACTATTAGATGATGTCTTTGCTGAAATAAAGACTGATCTGTACGTCATGAGAAGTGTTGTGCAGAATGTCTGTGGAGCAGCTGCTGTGAACAAAAGATGAAGACGCTGTGTTGAGAACTTGAAGACCACAATGACTCCAGTGTTCACACCAATAATCAAAGTGTTGCTGTAATAGATTTATTTGAAAATTGTAACAGAAACTATTTAACCATGTTGTTCTTCTGATTCAAAGGGGTGACACTTAACACAATAAATTAAGACAAAACCATAGTTGCACATCAATCTTTTCCTGAAGCACAAAACAAGTCACAGTTACAAATGTTGTCATTGTGTGGGGATAAAAAAAAGGCTCAATTAAAGGCACATCCATGAGGAGGCATATACTGAAGTTTGTCACACACACCAGATCAAAATTACTGAAAAAAATGCATGATTTCACATTTTGCACTGTATGATCTTAAGAAGTTTCTAAGTGTGGATTCAAAGTCATTTTCTGTCAGGTAGTCATACCGTCATGACCCCCTGATGGCGAAAAAAGCTTTCTGTCTTTGAACGTGGTCGGAATTTTTAGCTGTACAAGCAAGGCATCGTTTGTAATTTGGGTCACAATCCTCGACCAAAATGAAGGCCGTTAATGATGCTGACTGCAACCCAGTAACCATCAGATGGGGTCTGAGAGAAAAGA
Source organism: Labroides dimidiatus (assembly GCA_030710495.1). Taxonomy (NCBI): domain Eukaryota; kingdom Metazoa; phylum Chordata; class Actinopteri; order Labriformes; family Labridae; genus Labroides; species Labroides dimidiatus. The sequence continues at coordinate 33,833,969 of CM061143.1, read as the reverse complement.
GAGAAATTCTTTCAATTTTTCAACTGGTCTTAAAATTTTGATCAGGTGTGTACGTACATGTTGCGTCTGCAGATTACATTTCTCAACAAAACAATACAACAAGATAAGCTGGAGGTTGAACGGTATCATTCAAAGGCAGTGACCAAAAACTACCCAATCACTGTTTTACAGTAAATGTTACTTCCTCCTTCATATCTTCATCACCACTCTAATCCTGCTCCTGAGGACATTCAGGAGCAGGTAACAGAATGTGTTTTCTGCAGTGGTCCATATTAAGGCCAACAACACAGAGTCCTGGCTCCACACAGTCCAGTTCAGTTGAGGTTGAGACCCGGCCTCATCTAAAGTTGAGGTAGGCTGGAACAGAGTAGTTGAAGAGCAGGAAGTCCATCCGATAGAGGTTATACAGCTTCTTCTGGTAGAAGGGGCTGATGTTGTGGAAGAACTGTGCCGCCATGTCTCCTGTAGTCCTTGTGCTTTTGGATGAGGCAGGAAAGCTGACCTGGTTCTCCACCCCTGCCAGCTGAAGCACATAGCGGGAGTCCTGCTCCAGCGTCTCGTACTTCCCCACAACATCGTAGTGGATGAGGCAGGGGTGACACAGCGAGTGCACCCGCTCCCAGTGCTCGTTGAAGGGCTCTTCCCGCTGAGTGGCCGGGTCTACGAGGTAATACACAAACTCCTCGAAGGAGACGTCGTTCCCTCGCTCCAGAGCCTCTGCCTGTGGGTTTGGCCGATGCCGCTGCACTATCTTTGTGCCGTATCGTTTATGAAAAGCCGTGTTGTAGCTCCGAGTGAATTTGTTGCGGTAGGCGGACACCAGCCGCTCAAAGGGCTCACGCACAAAGATGAACTTCAGGTAGGATCGCAGGCGCTGGTTAATCTGAGAGGTGGAGTACTCAGACAGGGTGCGAAGGTTCCCTGCAACATGGGCCTCATTGGCAGGGATCTCTAGAGGGTCTTGGTGGGGTCCTGCTACACCCGTCAAAACCATGAGCACCCGCTTCCAGTTGGTGCAGGCCACTTTGGGGACGTAGCAGTACAACAATCCATGCTGATCATCCACAATGACGTGCTTCAGATCCTCAGGGATAAGAACTCGGCGCTTGCGGGTGTAGGAGCGGCAGCCTTCTTCCAACACCTCCCGTCGACCCTGATGGATCGCCTGTACAGCTGATTCAGTCTGCAGGAAGGGAGGAAAAGAAGAACTAATGAGACAAGGGAGTTCTGAATCAACCTTGAAGTCAACAAATGTTATTTTTAAGACATGAATGATAAATGTGGTGAGTGAAAACACACCTAGAGTGAAAGATACAGTGACAGAAAGGCCAAGATGGATCAGTCTAATCAAATAATCACAGTTCATCCAGAGAGTATTCACAGCATTTCATTTTTTTTCCCCATATTTTGATACGTTACAGCCTCATTCCAAAAGAAATAAATTTACACACAAAATCCTATAAAGACAACATAAAAAAAACTTTTTGGGGGGAATTTTTTGCATTTTATTAAAAAATAGCAAACTAAGACATCACATGTACAGAAGTAGTCACAGCCTTTGCCACGGAGCTCTTAATGTAGCTCAGGTTCATCCTTGAGATGTTCCTACAACTTCATGTGAGTCCACCTGAGGTAAATCCAGCTGATTGGACCTGATTTAGAAAGGCTCACACCTGTCTATATAAGGTCCCACATGTGACAGAGCATGTCACAGCACAAACCAAGCATGAAGTCAGAGGAACTGTCTGTAGACCTCAGAGACAGGGTTGTCTCCAGGCACAAATCTGGATCCAGGGTCCAGAAACATTTCTGCTGCTTTGAAGGTCCCAATGAGCTCAGTGGACTCCATCATCTGTGAATGGAAGAAGTCCAGAACCACCAGAACTCTTTTAGAGCTGGACACCCATCTAAACTGAGCCATCAGGGGAGAAGGGCCTTAGTCATGGAGGAGACCAAGAACCTGATGGTCACTCTGTCTATCCACCAATCAGACCTGTGTGGTAGAGGGTCCAATCCTTAGGAAAAGGCTCATGGCATCCCACCTGGAGTTTGACAAAAGGCCCCTGAAGGACTCTGAGACCAGGAGAAAGAAAACTCTCTGCTCTGATGAGACAAAGATTGAACTCTTTGGCGTGAATGCCAGGCTTCATGTTTGGAGGAAACCAGTCACCGCTCATCACCTGGACAACACCATCCCTACAGTGAAGCATGGTGGTGGCAGCATCATGCTGTGGGGATGTTTTTCAGCAGCAAGAACTGGGAGACCAGTCAGGATTGAGGGAAAGATGAATGCAGCAATAAAAACCTGCTCCAGAGTGCTTTAGACCTCAGACTGGGGCCACGGTTCATCTTTCAGGACAACGACCCAAATACACAGCCAAGATATCAAAGGAGGGGCTCCAGAATGACTCTGTGAAGGTCCTTGAGGGGCCTAGCCAGAGCCCAGACCTGAATCTGATCCAACATCTCTGAATAGATCTGAAAATGCACCAACGCTCCTGATGGAGCTTGAGAGGCGCTGCAAAGAGGAACGGACCACACTGTCCAAAGAGAGGAGAGCCAAGCTTGAGACATCATATTCAAAAAGACTTGAGGCTGTAACTGCTGCCAAAGGGGCATCAACAAAGCATCGTGCAAAGGCTGTAAATACTTATGAACATGTGATGTCTTAGTTTTTGATTTCTAATAAATTATTAATAGTTAAAAAAATAACATTGTTTTATAGGATGTTGTGTGTAGAATTTTGAGGGGGAAATGATTTTCCTCCTTTTTGGAATGAGGCTGTAACGATGCTGTGGAAAATGTGAAGCACTGTGAATATTTTCTGGATGACTTGTATCAACTGTTTGTACAATGAAATTCTCGTACAGATATTCTGTTAATTGTGGAATATCATCTCTGAGAACAAGCTAAGGCAGACGTCTGCAAACCCCTACTTTAAAGCATTAAAAAATAAGTGACATGAAGTGATTTCTCTTTAATACGATTTCACAGAGCTTCATCTAAAGCTATTTGAGGCCCCAACACACTTTGATGTGTTAAATTAATTCACTGCAGCCTAAAGCTCAAGAAGGTTTAAAATAAATATATTCATGTGGATAAGATGTTAAAAACACCAAAACCTACTTTGAGTGTATGAAATATATTTAAAGTAGCTTCTCCTCTGGAGGTCTTAATGGCGGCCCAGCCCTTCCCTAATAAAGTCACGGGTCAGCAAGTTTAACTTGGCCTTCTTGTGGCACAAATGTCTTATTTACTTCTTTCATTTACTCAGCCTGGCTCTCCTCTGCAGCGGTCAGAGCCCTGAGTTGCTCTCTTTGACTTGGTGCCTGGCATGATGTGTGACTCTCTGTGTTTACTGGCAGACACTGTGACATCAAGGAAACAGCGTTTTGGTAAGACTTAAGCTAACAGTGACCTTCTTTCTGCAGGAGTGTGTGTACTGTACATGTACACTGTATGTCTGTCCACCTCAGACTCTAAAGTCTTAATACGAGCCACTTCCATGTTCTCCATTTTCAGAGGAAACAAAAATAGCATCAAGAATTTACTACATTACATTCCATTCAGAGGGTACACAGCAGCATAAATGGGATCAACCCAGTCACGTTCAACAGACCCAGACTCTGTACATACAAGCTCCTTATCCTTAGGCACCTGAGACTGCACTCTGCCCCCTGAAAGGACAAAGGGAACAGAAAAGGAGAAATAGGAATATTGAGAGATGATTTCTGTTATTTTGGCCTCCAACTTGTAGCATCTCCTAACTGCCTCAACTGACAGTTCCTCAACTGTCTTTTGAAAATTCTGTCCACATACTCCAAGTTCCCCCAATAGTGAGATAGTTGACAGTTGAACCCTCTACATCCTTCTCCTACAGGACAAACCTTCACTTTCCAACCTTGCTGTTCTGTCTCTGCTGCCAAACCTGCATATCTTAGTTTATTCCCTTCCATATGCCTCCACCACTGAGTCCTCCGTTGGCACTATCATCCCCATGAAGCACACTTCCCTTTATTTATGTCAATTAAATCAAGCTGATTTACAAATGTTGTGAAACAGACATTAAAAGATTGTTGTTGCCATGCTTTGTGTCTATATGACACCAGCACATCTGAAAGTTCTTCAGAGACAAGAATGGCTAAAACAAGGAACCTAATGCAGGAACATGTCTGAAGATTCAGATTCTCAGCCAGGAAGGGTTCAGCTGCTGCCAGATAACCAGGAAGTGCAGGTGCAGCTTTGAGATTCAGCAGCTGGATACACTCTGCAAAAATACAGACCAACCATCAGCTTGGAAGACAGAGCAAGATCTGGGCATCCAAAGGTTTTGTCAAGAAAGACATGACCCTATTCTGATCAGTATGTGCAGGGAAAAACACCAAATGACATCAGGAGTATAAGCAAAAGTGGTCAAATCAAATTGGCTTCGGTTTTCCACCCACACTGTATGTGGCCCACTTTAGGTCATGGCTTAAGGTCCTACAAAGCTGTCAAGAAATCCCTGATCAATGAGAGGTTAGCCTGGCATCATTAGGCCCAAACAAGAACTGGACCTGCAAGAACTGGAAGAAGATCCTGTGGTCAGATGAGTCTCTGAACTCTGACAAGTATTAAGCCGTTCTCCAATCCCACACGCTCCCTTCTGCATCTGCTCTGTTCCGTCCAGGTCAAAACTGGATGTTTCAGCAAGATATTGGCCCTCACCAAACATCCAGGGCCAGGAGAACTTGGCTACAGGAGCACAGGATCCAGGTCTTAGAGGGCCCAGCTCAATCCCCTGACATGAGCCCCATTGAAAATCTGTGTTGGATTATTACAAGGTCTGTTTCAAAGGGTAAATCAAAGAATGTAGAAGAATTAAAAGCAGTGATTGAAGAAGGAAGGGTCAAGATGAGCTCTCAGCAGTGTGAAAGGCTGGTGGGGAGCATGTCAGCCAGGATTAGAGCTCCACTGCAAGCTAACAGCAGGATGACTAAATATTAACTGGATGCTGTGATGGTTTATTTATTTGTTGTTTGGTTTTGAACATGTTCCGTTGACTTTAATACCAACAATGTTAAGAACTGACATATTGAAACTGTCAAGTTTTGTTGGTTTTTCTTGTAAACAATAATGTCTAATGCACACAAATATCACAAATTCCAGAAATATTTCATGATAATATTTGAGGTTGTGTTTTGAGGTTGTGTAAAATTTGAAGGGTGTCGGAAAATGTTTTTCCATAACGGCTGAGATACACCGGTTGCGTCTGCGTTGCAGCTCCGCTCCGTCAAGGCGCCGGATCAGTTTAAAATCCATTCAAGTCAATGTGTCAATTTACACTGGATCCGTTCCGTTGCGGTTCAGCTGCATGTCTGGTCCGACAGGTCGCAGCTAATCCGCAGCCATCCTATTTTTGCCGGATGACGGAGCTGTGACGCATAAATTCGGAGTAGAGAAGATCGAGCGCGACAGGAAGTAGTGCACGGAAACTACATAAAAAGAGCCTGAGACTTTCAAAATAAAATAAACCGATCTAAACTAGATCGTATTTAGCTTGATTACAATAGCAGCTCTTCCCAATGAGCAGAGATACGCGAGTAGTCAACAGGTCAGAGTTAACCCAGGGGAAACAGTGAAAAACATGGACGAGGAGAAGCTTATCATTGAGGTGGAAAACCACAGAATAATTTATGACCCAGCACATCCTTTTTATAAAGATAATCTCAAAAAGGAAATGGCATGGAAGAGTGTTTCAAGTGTTTTGGGAGTGAATGGTGAGTAGCGCACTGTACAGTATTGTATTACTACTGTTTGCTTCAACATTCTCACGGGATCGTGAATTACCGCGAGAAGTCCTCGGTCTCGCGACTCCAGCTCTGCGGCTTGCCGGACTCGCGACGCAGCCGGTGTAAGTTGACAAACGCAGTCAACACGCAGCACAGCGGAGCTGCAACACAGACGCACCCGGTGTATTTGAGGCGTCACTGTAGATGAGAGTGAGATGTGTTTTAGAGCAGAAAGGAAATACTGTCTACATTTTTAACACATTAGCTGAGTTTTTAAACAAATGCAAGTTATCTTTTTATGTTCTTATCTTGCCATTATCCCTTTTATCATTCAAGAGCAGGTGCATGGAGAACAGACCAGTAGTAGTCAGTGTAAATAGCTGATAAAGCTGGATTTCATCTGTCAACAGTCTGCAGCTCATTAAGATCAGACTTTTATTTAACTTAATTTCCTCTAACACATTGCACTGAGCATACTCATATTGCAGAGTCTTGTTGAAACAGATGAAGACATTCTGCATTAATCCAATTCACCGCTGCTCTTCACCTTGGCAGCTTTAAGCTTCCACAAGTGAGAGAAGTGTTAAAAATAAAAAGGGGGAAAGATCAACAAGCTCTTTAAAGCAGAACGATGTCTGCTGGAGCTGCTTGGTTTCTGGCATGTTCTCCTTGGTCCTCTTCACAGGGGGATTTAATCAAAAACAGCTGTTAGAGAGGAGATTTTATCTGTGGCTTGAAAAGTGGCATTGATGAATATCTGGAGACGTTTGCTGCTTCAAGAGGAGGATTAAATGACATTAAGGAATGAAGATGAATCAGGATGATTAAACTAGAAATATGATGGGAATAAAGGAAGTATCAGAGTATTTCTTTTACCTGGAGCTGGGACTGACCGTCAGATCTGAGCTGGCTTTGTTCCAGTTACAGGCCGAAAAAACTTAAAGGAAATAGCTTAGCTACTAGTTCCTGTTGTAAGTAGCATTGTTAGCCTTTTTCAGACAAAGACAACACACCACCAGTAAAGATGTGAATGATTCGATTGCACAGAACAAGACTAAACTGCATATTTTCAACCTCCTGTTCACAGATCTTGGTTTGAAATGATGTTGTATTTGTTTCTTATTCTAGCCATCTTAGTTCAAATGTTAGCATGCTACAGGTTCCTGATTTGAACAAAATTAAAGTTAAGCCAAGGGAGTGTTATTGCCAGAGGTATGTTGTCCTGAGCAAAGCATTTTTTTATAAGTAGAAACCTTGAGGAAATTTTAGTACCTGTTGACACATTCTCCAGAACTAATCTGTCCCTGTAGCATTTAGACTGTAAGGCTGAAAACCAAAGGTAAATTATGCAAAACAGCACAATGACGTATGGAGATAAAAATAAAGTTAATTGCAAAGCACCACCAAACCAGTAGAGGGTAGTGAGACCAAAACAAAGGCCATTCAGTGAAAATGACACCATAGAGAGTTAGCCTGTTAGCATTAGGGATACACAGCCTGAGCTGGTTTTAATCGTGCAGATGGATTTGTTAATTGTGGTGGGGAAACAAAGTTTACTGAAACCTTGAAGTTTTAACAGTGCAGCCATGAAGTGACTGCCAAGTAAAAGAAATCAATAATTCTTAAATGCATTTCATGTATTGTTCTTGTATTCATTCATACAACAAAATAACATGACAAAACAAATTAACCTGTTATTACTCATCAAATGTTCAAATCAATAAATATTTTTTCAATGTTTGAATAACTCATAGTAACTTTTGTTTTTTTTTTCAAACTGTCAGTGTTTTAACAAAGTAAGGGGCATTAAATGCGTTTATGAAATTCTTTCACAGGGTACATATCAAGGTTATTATAGTTTTACATTTTTCTTTAGTTTTTATTTGGTTTTGACTTTTTGTTTTCAATTTCAGTTTATTTTTAATTAGTTTTTAAAGCGTTTTTTTTTTGTTTAGTCTAGTTTTTATTTTTTGAAAATGCTCAGTTTTAGTTTAGTTTTTATAAGTGTCAGTATTAGTTTCATTAATTTATTTTAATATGGGGTAGGTGTCGGGGGGGGGCTCAAATGGAGATGATGTGGTTTTGACTTAACTACATCAGACCCTACAAGTTACTTTTTGGATTCGTATCAAAGTAAAATATGAAATGAGCTGTGTGGAGTAAATCCCAATCTACAGTTTAAATCTCAGCTTCAGTAGCTGGCTCCATCCTCACCAAGTGAAACACTTCAGTAATAAACACAGTGGTACTTCAATCAAATCATTCTTTAACATAATAATCAAGATTCTGTTAATACTGAGATGTTACACCACATTTTGATGTTAAAACCAGTATAGTTATTATATTAAGTCAAGTTTTGAATAAAAGACTCACTTGAACTGTGAAGCTTTAGCTGTAAACTATATGCGTTTTCCTTTCTTAACTTAATTTATTGGGTACCTTTCCCATCATTTAAATCATGTTTTTTTATCTAACTATAAGTAAACAAATTTCCCTCACACATTTTCAGCCTGTGGTGCTTTCTGTTCTCTATTTAAAGAGGGAAGAGATTTTCCTGAAATCATCAGCAACAATTTATAATCTGACTAACTTTTACCTGTGATAAAATGACAATAACAGTCAGTCTCCTCACAGTTTAGATTCACACAGCTCAAATTCTCGGGATGTTGAACTAAAACACATCAGAACATGTTTGCTCTGGTTTGCTAGCAATATCAGGGCTAAACCACGGGATGAATAAACTTTTAAACCAGCATAAAAGTTTAACTAATGACATACCATGTTAATACATTTTTTTAAGAATAGACCTGATGCTCTCATAAACTCTTCAGCAACTAGTGTCACACAGAGCGACCTGCCTCTTTCTGTATCTGTCGTCAGCATAGACTGTTAAAAAAATGGACGTCATCTCCCTCGGCTCAAACTGAGGTTGCCACAAAAACTGCCCCCTCTGGTGGCTGGCTGCAGTACAAGACAAAAACTCTGCCTCTCTATTCATTCCAGATGGGCTGTGGTCAACCTTTAAAAATTAATACACCTTGTAGAAATGTTTCTCTCATCCGTATGCTGTGGTGATATTCAGATATTATTGGCAGGTCTGTTTAAAAAAGTGAGTTTATGTATGAGACAGACTGATAAAGATGAAAACTAAAAATATTTTCTATACAATTTTATTGTATTTTAGTTAGTTTTGTAAACTCACAATACAGTTTTAGTTATTTATCGTTTCTTTTAGAAAAGTCTCATTTTATTTTTATATCAGTTAACAAAAATGTTTTTTCACCTTTTGTTTTCGTTTATTCATTAGTTTTCTTTAACTATAATTACCTTGGTACAGATGAAACTTTCTTTCTCATAAGCTCAATGAAAATAAAAACAAAATGAACCTCCTTGTAACATACAAAGAAACAAATCGGCAACACTAACTCACGATTGATTGATTGAGGATTGATTGATTGATTGATTGATTGATTGATTGATTGAAGTGTGAGCTGATCCATTGCAGTATGTTCACAAATCATACCAAAACTCGATCCACTTTCTGAACCAGCGAGGCTTCAAACGTCAACAGTGACGGCACTCACCGAAATGAAACGAGCATCAAAACAGGCTTCATTAAATTCTTACGGGATTTATGGACACAAGCCCGAAGCATCAGCACAGTACCCATCACTATTTGTTGATACTAGTTTAATACACACGCAGCTTCGCTCATCAATAAAGGACACAGCGCCGCCTACTGAAGCGTGGTGAGAAGTTCTCGGCCAGAAATCCAATTTGCGTTACTGCATGTATACGCAGACAAGACCAGATCCCTGACTGTGGCTGCTCCACCAATCAGAGACCAGGGCCGTTTTCAGGGGTAAATTTCTACCCTAGTTCTGACCGTCAAAATACACATTGTTCTGGAGGAAATGCCCTAGTTCTTGGGGATAGCTCCTACAGTCAAACACAGCTTTATTAAATCGTTCCACATGAGCCCACCACAGACAAATATCTTCTTGTGTTACTGTTGATCATCATAAAACTAACTCTGTAATCTGTATGTGTGTATTTCTCTTGGAAGAATCACTTTCCATCAGATGTAGCTCTGAAGAGACAGAGCCCTGACTTCCTGCAGCCTGACACTGCTAGTCCAAACTCATTAATCCCCCTCAGATAGCTGACCTTTAGTTCACTGGAAATAACATCAAAGCAGCTGTATCTGACATGAAGAATTTCCCAACAATAAATTCATGACTGGGATTAGAGCAGATTTATGGATCTGCCACTGACTCAGACCAAGAGATGCTTTACTGGAGGCTGAACTGGGACGGGTTTTAAAGAGCCTGAATCAAATGAGGTTAATTGGAATGGATATAAACATCGTTAGCTTTGAATAATGTTAAATATTTGTTGTTCTACACGGTTTCCTACATGAAGGCTGAGTATATATCTTAAAAGTATATATATATATATATATATATATATATATATATATATATATATATATATATATATGTCATCTGATTATCTGATTCTGTGCTTCATGAAAGGAGACAGATCAAAGATTTTCAAGTTATTGTTTGTGGACAATGACAGAAATCACTGAAATTTACAAAAGGAAATCATACAATCATTCAGTCTAATCCCAGTTTTTGTGAGCTGTAAAGCTGACTGACTTCAAACTTTGCTGGTGTGTTGTAAAACTTGAGTGTAGTTTTCAGTATCAGGATGTAGAAATATTCAAGATGTTATCAATAAAATGTGAAGTAGATGATCTTTTCAACAGGGCAGCTGGTAGAGGCACAGTGTTGACTTTAGAATTTTTTAATACTTTCAGCTGTTTTTCTTTGTTCTGATTCAGATGAAAACAAAATGATAAATGGTTGTATTTTTCTGCTAGTCGATTTGTGTTCACACTGCAGTGAAATAAAACAGGCCAAAGCACACAACTTGTTATTTGATCACTTTCTTTTTTTCTTTCTTTTTGTAAAAAAAAGTGCCAGGTGTACTGTTCACACTGAACTTTGGCCTCGTGAGATCTTTCTACATGTAACTCTTCAGTTTAGACTGAATTTGGTGGAGACAGGTAGCTGTATTACTGCAGATCTTAACCCCAAGTGACAACTTCTGATCTACAAATTCAAGACTATGTAGAAGTGCTAAAACCTGCAGTTCCTCGAGTGTCTGGAAGTACCAAAAAAAAAAAAAAGACATTTTCACAGCAGAAATAAAAACGTCTCTTGTCTGAATAGATGATTTCTCTGACAACAAACACTGGACAGGGGTGTATGTTAGAAGAAGTCCAGAACAAACCCAAGTTTGACCAATCAGAGACACAGCTCAGTTGATTTCAAGCGGCAACCTCCAGTCTGAAAATATGAGGCAATGCTGAAGCGCTAAAGTCTGCTGTTCCTCGAGTGTCCGCTTGAGGCTGGCTCCGGAAGTACCGGAAGTCACAAACACACCAAGCCAAAAAAAACTGTTTTCACGGCCAAAATAAGCACATTTACAGCCTGGTACAAAGAATGTCTCCCGTCTGAATCACTAATTTCACTATCAGCACGCACTGTAGGGGGGTGAATTTTTTTCTAATTCGGCAGTTTCCACAATATTAAGCTTGCCAGTTCGTCCAATCAGGCACAGCTCAGATCACATGACTGTGGAGCGTCCTATGGTTGTTACTGTGGAGACTCACAGCCCGCCTCATTTCCAATATGGCCGCGCCGGCCGTTTTGCTTCAAAAGTCCGTTTCAGTAACAGATGGATGACGTCGCGGAGACAACGTCCATTAATTATACAGTCTATGGTTGATTCACAGGCAGGCTCTATTGCTGTTAGTGTGGAGGCTGAAAGCCTGCCTCATTTCCAATATGGCCTCTGTCAACAGTTGGCTTTAAAACTCTGTCTGTGTTTATTACTCATCTTCTACTTTTTGGGTGAAGAGTCCAGCTGCTTGTTCTTGCTGCTGAATTGATTGTTTTCTCACAGAAAACACTAATTGTTTTCTGTGAGAAAACAATCAATTCAGCAGCTAAGGGATTTAATCCAAAGCAAGCTCAGGTCTCCTCTTCTGGGCGAGCTCAGCTAGCTTGTTTTATCTTCTCAAAGTACAAGGACACAGGTACGAGATGTACAAATTTAAATTAAACTATTATTTACAGTATTCTAACTGATAAAATGCAATAGTTTCTTCTAAAACACTAAAAAAGTCAGAAAAAAGATATATAGTTAGTAAGTGCCAGTAGGCAAAGCATTTTTGTGTCTCAATAACTGTCAGGGATTTCCCAATCACAGCAAAGAGTCCAAGTCTAAAGAAAGCTGTTTGCAGAAAATCATTGTGTGCGTTGTTGTTAGACAGGACTCACCTGGTCACCCTCATATAGTGTCTGCAGAGGACTCCTCCTCGACTTCTGCCCGCCACTCCGCTCGCCAAGCGGCTCTGAGGCTGAGGAAAAAAAAAAAACATGTCAGGAAATCTGAAGCAAGAACTTTAAGAGCAAATGTGTGCTGAGTTAAGGCAATAATCAGATCAGTAGAATATCAAATTACAGCAGTCAGTGAACAATCTCATAAATCTCAGGAACCGTCCCCTGAGAGGTAGAGCAGGAAGAAGAATGGGGTGAAAGGCTAAATGATTTGTGGTCCAGCTGAATAAAAATGTGTTGCACTGGAAAATAAAAGTCTCATGGGAAAGTTGTTGCCAAAGTTTAATTTGTAGGGTGCATGTTTTTTGTAGGGACTGGCCTAACCTCTTAATGTGTCGCCCTATCTCAGATGTTAGAGGTAAGACTTCCACTGGACTAACAACATACCTTGTGAGCTTTTTTCTTTTTTTTTTTTTTTTTTTAATCCAAGTGGGGGGGAAATGGGCTTTCCTCTAAATCAAGGAGAAAGTCAGCCTCTGTCTCTACTTGAAAGTGTGAAGTGATAGCTGATTTGCATAAGGTTCATTTCTTTCTGCAATGACTGAGGGTGGTTTCGTTTTATTTGTACGATCACGTTGCAGACAATGAAGACATAAAAAATGCCTTACAGCACTGTATCTGAATAACTGTGTGAGAGTGTGTTTGTGTGTGTTGACACTTTAATATTAAACAGCTTTCTATTTGTAAACGTATACAGATGGAGGTACAGCTGAGGCTCATTAGCTAATCCGTGTCAGCCGTGTGTAACTCTATCTAAAGCTTTAAAGTGCTGAGTCACTGAGGCAGAGAGAGAAGGAGGGAGAAGGAGGGACCAGGAAAGGTTTCACTACCAAGAAAATAAAGTTCAAGAAACTTGTTTGCAGCATCTCACAAGTCGGGCACATCCTGTTTCAAACTGATACAGAAAAACTAGTCCATGCATGTTACTTCTTGTTAAACTTTCACTATCTTGTAGTTCATAAAGACTCCTCAGCTGGTCCAAAGTGCTGCACAGACCAGATCTACATAAAAATAGAGCGTATTGGCTCCCTATAAAATTTCAGAGTGTCTCTGTATTCACTTCAAGCTAGTAGATTTTTGTTTCCAAGTCTGCTGTCTTCTGGAGAAGTCCATGATAGTCGACAGAGGAAAGGGGAGACATCCTGATGCAATAACTGTAGCACAGGCTTGTGTGGTTGGTAGGCCGCCCTCACATAGTATCAGGGAAGTCAAAAAATGTTTAAAATTCCCTTTTAATCTCTACAAACAAATCATAATACCAAGACTTGTGGGTCTTCAGGAGCTTCTGCTATTTATTGAGGAAAAAAACAGATAATAAGCAAATACATGCAAAAAAAAGTCCAAGCAGGTGAGAGAGAAACCAAAAAGTGTCTGGAGGAAAACAGGACGCAAGAAGTACATGCTGGTGTTTCTTCTCATTCATTAATAATAATATCAGAGGAAACTTTTACTTATTTAATCAAAATTCAGACCAAACAGGAAAAGCGCTCATGTACATAAAAATATCCCTAATTTATTGTGAGTAGTGTATTTACATGACAGGATGTCATTTCTTTCTCCACATGGTCACAGGTTCAAAATTCTCCTCCTATGTCCTCTGTATCGTGCACGGCAATGTTCTGCCCCAATACGTGTGCATGCGCACACAGCAAGAGCACACCCTGTGCAGTGGGCAGAGAGTCAGTTAAAAACAATGTTGCAGCTGCCAAAAGACACCGAGAAAAAAACCTCTTCCTTCTTTAATTGCTCCCAGGACCATCTCCATGAAGATGGCAACACTCGCCCACCTGTGAGTAGCAGCTGGAGTTGCTCTCCTGCTCTGGGTCCTATTACAGATGTGCTGCCCCTGACATGCAGCAAAAATTAAGTCACCATCATATTTCAGGTTTTGACCCAGCTTGGCTGTCAGATGGTAAATACTAACCCTGACTGTACAAGACTGATCTTGGTAAGTAAGTAAAAACATACATCACATATTAAAGTAAATTAAAATAATAAATAATAAAAAAACAGACTGGACAGATAAATAAAAAATAAAGAAACAATACAGTACCAGAATGAATAGAGGATTTTTCAGTTTCTCCCTTTTGTTTTGTCTGAACAAGGCGTGTGTTTGTTTTGGAGATGAATGGAGATCAGATCTACTTTTTAACACTACTTTTCTTTGTTCAAGTCAACTTTTTTACCAAATACAACCTGACGAGGTAAGGTATTTATCAACAGTTACACAGCGCTGCTGTTTGAAATATGACAACAAGCAAACTTTGTCAGTTTGAACTGTAGTTTAGTAGTCGGCTATATTTGGTGCTATTCGCAGCCCGGTGCTCTGAGATGTATCTGTAGGCTAACGTGTAATGTCGGCGAATCCTTATGCCCTGCTCATCGACCAATCAGAGCTAACATAACCTCACTCTTCATTTTATTGACAGACTCTCAGTTTGGTCAGATCACTGCAGAATAACTGCTGCATGTGGGATGGAATGAACATTATCACAAACAGATTAACCTGGGATTTAGCCTTTAGCCCGTGCTCTATCACTCTCTCCTGTTTCTCTTTCTTCTTCTCTTCTGTCTTTTTTCTGTCTGTCAGTTCAGCTCCAGTCTCCACCATCACTACTAAATTAATCACAGAAATCATTTTCAGCAGAGAAAAACACAGATCTCTCTTCTCACTGCTAAACTTTGTCAGCCAGCATGGTGTTGTCATAGAGGCATCATTGTGGTGTAAATCAATGTGGTCCTGTCTGACCCGATCAGGAAGCTAAGAAATAGCATTTAGAAATAACCTGTATTGGTGCTGTTAATCTCATTTGAAGTTGTGGATTAGGCAGATATCTAGAAGTGGTTTTTTTTTTAAGATCACTTTGAAAGTCCTTACAGTCCTGGGCTCAGGATTTGGACAAGGCTTAAAGTTCTAGTTGTAAAAGAAGTTTTAAAAGCCACTCTTACCTCTTAAATGTGACTTTTTTTAACTTTGTGTGTTTAGATAAAATAACCTAGAACATGGCACAACGGCTCTGTTTATCAGATCTGTTTAAATAACATCTGTCATGAATTGGCGCTGTACATAGAATTAAATGAAAACATAGTAAGAATCACTTCCTGTTTCTAATGTGAGAATGCTCTGGCCAAGCTTTAACTCTCAAAGGAAAACTTTAATCGAACTGTGAGAAAAGGGCACTTCTTCAGCCGTTACATTGTTACTGTATAACCATGCAAAGTTTGCAGTTATTCATCTCAGCTGAACCCTTCTTGAAGTGATACAAGCAAACAGAACAGAGTCCATAGCAGAGGAGCATCTAGCAGGTGTGTGCCAGATGCCAACAGTGTTGTTTCATGTAAAGGCCCTTGAGCTTCAAGAAAGTGGGACAGATGAATGCATGATTTGTGGTTACAGAGGATATCTGTACGACAGAGCTTAATATTTGGGAAGGGCTGTGTTTACACAGGGCGTCATCTTGTGTTGGGAAAGACTGAAAATGAAAGAGGGGACCTCTGCTCTGCTTTGCAGCCTCAGTGAGAACATAAGTCCTCTCCTCTCTCCAACCACACTGACATGTTAAAAGTGCACAGAAGAAGGTGTATGCTCATACTACTCATATCAAGGATTGTTCCAACATGTTAAAAGCAGATCAGAGCACAAAGCTGCTTGTCCAATGTTGGTTCTGTCACTGGAAAGTGTGGGAGTTACTTAGTGCATTCTCACAGTGTGAACAAAGGTCTCTGCAGAGTCTCTATCTTAGAAGTATTTTCCTTTATTAAAGTGGGTGTGTTTTTTTTCTGTCAGCTGCATTAACAGAAGATTTATTTCAATCCTTCCCATCTCAGCTGCTTAAAACATCTAATAACAAGGATCAGTGGAAGCAGTATGAACAATCCTGGAGCTCAGGGTCATTTCATGAAATTAAAAAAAAACATCCATGCAACTTAAAAAAGGTTGTTTGTTTTAGATATTAAATTGTAGGTTTTATAAAAATCTACATGGGAATTTGATGCAATTCATATTCATCAGCATGCTATTTGACGAGAACTGATGAAACTGCTCAACTCAACAGTTAGATGGCAGATACCATGAAAAACTGCACCATGCACAAAAAGAGCACATGAAGGCCAGTCCTCAAAAAGTAAAATAAAAAAAAAATTACATCTAGCACAACTTATGTGTTGCATTAACCCATCTCAGCTGTAAGTCAAATTCTTCCATTGAGGACCCCCCCCCCCCCCCTTCCCTCTTTTTGAGTTAACCCTATCTAGAAGGAAAACTCTCAGGCATTCCTCCTGGCTCGTGCAGCACTGAGGGCTCAGGGAAATGCAAAATATAGAAAGGCTGATGTGTGTTCCTCCTGTCTGGGCCATAAACGGAGCTCTGTGTTTACGTCCCGCTGGGAAAAGTGGGGCCCCCTCCCCCCTCCTTGGCCTCTCCTGCCAAAGAGCAGCCTTACTGAGAGACACACTGTACATATGAGGGCTTGATCCTTGTAGGCCACAAAAACGGTGTTAGAGCAGAGTCAGACAAATGTGTGCGCCAAAGTGTCCAATCACTGTGTGTTGAACATTTATGAACATTTATGAACTTTTATGATGTGTTCTCTGATCAGACAAATGAGTTGGTCTGATGTTGTTGACAGACTTTAGTTTGCAGTTATAAATCTCTCTGAACAACAACAACAACAGTCTGATATAGTGTGCTCTGTTTCTTTGACATGTCAAAATCTAACCTCACACCTAAATCATTATAACCTTTGTTTTATTTCTCAATAACACTATGCCACAAACAAGTCTGTTGGGAAAAAAATGAATTACACCTGTTGTGATAGAATAAACATCAATCAAAACTCTGGGCAACTTTTTCTCTGGGAATAATATCTGAGAAATTACAATACAAATGTCTGTAAAGAGGGGACCGATGTGCTCGACTCGAGCCTTCTGAATTTGAAGGCTGAAGGTGCGTTACTGGCCATCAGAGAGACACAAACAAAAGTGTACTTATATGCTAAGCTGGTCTTTTATTGCATAATTTGATCCTATTGTACAGTGGTGGCCAAAATTGTTAGAACACCTGACGGATCTGAAAGTATTGCCCCTTTTTTGTCTCCAAATCTTGAAGGAACCAGTCCATCATTTTCAAAGTTACTTTTTATTTTACTTGTTGGTATTTAAATGGTCAATTATAAAAAAAATCTGAAACCTCTGAAATATGCAGAGTGTTCTAATAATTCCAGCCATCACTGTAGGTTTTTCAGGGTTGTAGTATCTTAAACCCAACACTCTGTAACTTCTGATTTAATCTTGGAAATTTCAGAAATCACCCAAAGCTGGACACCTGAATGTGTGGCATCTACTTTGTATACTTCATGATGTTTTGTACATTTTTTATCAACTAAATGAGTAAGCTGTAAGAAACTGACTGTTTTCACTCCTCTGCTGACATTTAATCCACGTGTGTTTATATTCTTAAGTAACAGGCTGTCTTGTGTTTGATTTAAATGTTTTTTCCCATTTTGAACCCTTGAGGGTTACCATAGGCTGCTATAAAGTGGCTGCTGTTGCTGTAACCTGGCTGGCTGTGCACGTGTGTTAGTGCACAGATCTGATTGATCTCAGAGTAATCCCTCAAATGTCATTTATTGAATAATAATTTGGACAGCTGATCTTAATTAAATAAGTTTTAAAACTGAAATTCTCCTTTGAGAATAATTTCAACCAAGCTTCATCCAACTTTACATCACAGAGACAGTTCAGTGCTGATACTCTTAGGAGCCAGTTATACGACGGTTTTAGGATGAAAGTATTGTCATGTTTCGGCCTCTCATTTAACGCTATTTTTTTTAATACACCCTCCAGAGAGTAATTTTTCGGATACGCTACAGCCACCGTTTCTGTGTAAACAGCAAGCCAGAGTTTTCAGTGGAAACACTGACATCACGCTCCGCTTTGTGTGTGCGTATTCCACTTTAATTGTGGGAACTTTTAATTGCCATGAGCAAACTGGACAACAACAACATTTCAAAGGTGGACTACTACAGCTTGTGCTGCTGAATCTGCTGACTGCCTTTCATCAAAATGTGCATCTGTAGCTCCACTTCTGCACTCAGATAAGACGCATTTTGTATATCCACCAGATTATCAGCCCGCCTCTTCTTTGGCGACAGACTACCAAAAGACTCTATAGTTAATCACCACCTACTAGGGCTGTCAGTCTTTCAAAAAAAACAAATTTGAAGGAATATAAAATGACCCGTTATTCATTCAAATATATTCCCGGTACACTTCATGCATGAGCACGCGGACATGCTCACTGCAACCGCTCCTCTCGACAGTTATTTAAACAATAACGGGGCGTCAGAGGGCTGTGTGGGACCAAAACAACTTAACATGAGCCAAAATGTCTAAAGTTGTAATCCTGTTCTTTGTGTC